>CAWUFW010008341.1:0-432500 GCA_963921515.1 Calotriton arnoldi
TTTTAAATGCTAATTTCTAACTATAACGTGCCTGAAACCTATGATTTTTTAAGTGCATTTCAAAGGTTTTTTTAAATGCTAGTTTCTAACTATGCCTACAGAGGTAGGACATGTGAAGAAAGAAGAAAAACGCACAGAAAGAAGCAAAAGATGTGCAGAAAGAACCAACAGAGGAGCAGAAAGAGGCCTTGTTGCAAAATCATCCTGTGCCCACAACTTTTTCAGACGGGTACTGGTGGTAACTGACTCTGACTAACCAGAGCCAGTGCTATGCTAAAAGACACTTAGAATACAGTGAAAACACCTACATACACTAGGGAACACTATGCGTTGGGGTACCCCTGTGATTAGCATGACCTCCTCTGCAAGTCCCTAGTACATAATAGGGCAGGGGGATTAAACTACCTCTTAAAACGCGCTACAGGGCGCGTTTGCACAGTGGTGAAGGGAGGGGGCCTGAGGTGACATGTGTGCAAACGCACCCCGTGGTGCGTTTTAAGTTGCGGGATTAAGTCCCTTGAATTCTGAGGGTCCCTGGGGCCCAACTAGCCCCCAGGTACCTAGAGTTAGGACCACAGAGCTGAGTTGCAGAGAGGCGTTCCGAGGCCACGCACCTTTTTCAACTCTCTGCAACGCAACTCTGTTGTGCTTACTGAAGGTACCTGGTGGGCTAGTTGGCCCCCAGGGTCCCTCAGGATTCAAAGGGAATTAATTCCCCAACTTAAAACGCACCACAGGGCGTGTTTGCGCACATGTCACCTGAGGCCCCGCCCCTCCCTTCACCACTGTGCAAACGCGCCCATGGTGCGTTTTAAGTTGGGGGATTAGGTCACCTTGAATCCTGAGGGTCCCTGGGGCCCAACTAGCCCACTAGGTACTTCCAGTAAGCACCACAGGCCTGCGTTGCAACGCCTGTAACAAATTGTGCAGTTGTGTTTAGGTAGTGAAGAGGGTCGTGCTGGGGGTAGTGTTTTAGGTTTAGGGTAGTGCAGTGGTATTTGTGTAGTGTAGGGGATCATGCTGGGGGTAGATTTAGGGTTTAGGGTAGTGCAGTGGTGTTTGGGTAGTGTAGGGAGTCGTGCTGGGGGAGTGTTTTAGGGTTTAGGGTAGTGCAGTGGTGTTTGGGTAGTGTAGGGGTACTGCTGGGGGTAGTGTTTTAGGGTTTAGGTTAGTGCAGTGGTGTTTGGGTAGTGTAGGGGTAGTGTTTTAGGGTTTAGGGTAGTGCAGTGGTGTTTGTGTAGTGTAGGAGGTCGTGTTTTAGGGTTTAGGGTAGTGCAGTGGTCTTTGGGTAGTGTAGGGAGTCGTGCGGGGGTAGTGTTTTAGGGTTTAGGGTAGTGTAGGGGTCATGCGGGGGTAGTGTTTTAGGGATTAGGGTAGTGCATTGGTGTTTGGGTAGTGTAGGGGGTCATGCGGGGGTAGTGTTTTAGGGTTTAGGGCAGTGCAGTGGTGTTCGGGTAGTGTAGGGGGTCGTGCTGGGGGAGTGTTTTAGGGTTTAGGGCAGTGCAGTGGTGTTTGGGTAGTGTAGGGGGTCGTGCTGGGGGAGTGTTTTAGGGTTTAGGGCAGTGCAGTGGTGTTCGGGTAGTGTAGGGGTCGTGCTGGGGGAGTGTTTGAGGGTTTAGGGCAGTGCAGTCGTGTTCGGGTAGTGAAGGGGGTTGTGCTGGGGGTAGTATTTTAGGGTTTAGGGTAGTGCAGTGGTGTTCGGGTAGTGTAGGGGGTCGTGCTGGGGGTAGTGTTCAAGGGTTTAGGGCAGTGCAGTGGTGTTTGGACAGTGTAGGGGGTAATGCTGGGGGTGGTGTTTTAGGGTTTAGGGCAGTGCAGTGGTGTTCGGGCAGTGTAGGGGGTCGTGCTGGGGGTGGTGTTTCAGGGTTTAGGGCAGTGCAGTGGTGTTCGGGCAGTGTAGGGGGTCGTGCAGGGGTGGTGTTTCAGGGTTTAGGGCAGTGGTGTTCGGGCAGTGTAGGGGGTCGTGCTGGGGGTGGTGTTTCAGGGTTTGGGGCAGTGCAGTGGTGTTCGAGCAGTAAAGGGGTCGTGCTGGGGGTGGTGTTTCAGGGTTTAGGGCAGTGCAGTGGTGTTCGGGCAGTGTAGGGGGCGGTGCAGGGGGTGGTGTTTCAGGGTTTAGGGCAGTGCAGTGGTGTTCGGGCAGTGTAGGGGGTGCTGCAGGGGGTGGTGTTTCAGGGTTTAGGGCAGTGCAGTGGTGTTTGGGCAATGTAGGGGGTCATGCAGGGGTGGTGTTTCAGGGTTTAGGGCAGTGCAGTGGTGTTCGGGCAGTGTAGGGGGTCGTGCTGGGGCTGGTGTTTCAGGGTTTAGGGCAGTACAGTGGTGTTCGGGCAGTGTAGGGGGTCGGGCTGGTGTTTCAGGGTTTAGGGCAGTGCAGTGGTGTTCGGGCAGTGTAGGGGGTTGTGCTGGGGCTGGTGTTTCAGGGTTTAGGGCAGTGCAGTGGTGTTCGGGCAGTGTAGGTGGTCGTGCTGGGGCTGGTGTTTCAGGGTTTAGGGCAGTGCAGTGGTGTTCGGGCAGTGTAGGGGGTCATGCTGGGGCTGGTGTTTCAGGGTTTAGGGCAGTGCAGTGGTGTTCGGGCAGTGTAGGGGTCTTGCTGGGGCTGGTGTTTCAGAGTCTAGGGCAGTGCAGTGGTGTTCGGGCAGTGTAGGAGGTCTTGCTGGGGTTGATGTTTCAGGGTTTAGGGCAGTGCAGTGGTGTTCGTGCAGTGTAGGGGTGTTGTTTCAGGGTTTAGGGCAGTGGTGTTCAGGCAGTGTAGGGGTCTTGCTGGGGTTGATGTTTCAGGGTTTAGGGCAGTGCAGTGGTGTTCGGGCAGTGTAGGGGTCGTGCTGGGGGTGGTGTTTCAGGGTTTAGGGCAGTGCAGTGGTGTTCCGGCAGTGTAGGAGGTCGTGCAGGGGGTAGTGTTTCAGGGTTTAGGGCAGTGTAGTGGTGTTCGGGCAGTGTAGGGGGTCATGCTGGGGGTGGTGTTTCAGGGTTTAGGGCAGTGCAGTGGTGTTCGGGCAGTGTAGGGTGTCGTGCTGAGGGGTGGTGTTTCAGGGTTTAGGGCAGTGCAGTGGTGTTCGGGCAGTGTAGGGGGTCGTGCAGGGGGTGGTGTTTCAGGGTTTAGGGCAGTGCAGTGGTGTTTGGGCAGTGTAGGGGGTCGTGCTGGGGGTGGTGTTTCAGGGTTTAGGGCAGTGCAGTGGTGTTCGGCCAGTGTAGGTGGTCTTGCTGGGGGTGGTGTTTCAGGCTTTAGTGCAGTGGTGTTCGGGCAGTGTAGGGGGTCTTGCTGGGGGTGGTGTTTCAGGGTTTAGGGCAGTGCAGTGGTGTTCGGGTAGTGTAGGGGATCATGCTGGGGGTAGATTTAGGGTTTAGGGTAGTGCAGTGGTGTTTGGGTAGTGTAGGGAGTCGTGCTGGGGGAGTGTTTTAGGGTTTAGGGTAGTGCAGTGGTGTTTGAGTAGTGTAGGGGGTCGTGCTGGGTGTAGTGTTTTAGGGTTTAGGGTAGTGCAGTCGTGTTTGGGTAGTGTAGGGGGTCGTGCTGGGGGTAGTGATTTAGGGTAGTGCAGTGGTGTTTGGGTAGTGTAGGGGGTACTGCTGGGGGTAGTGTTTTAGGGTTTAGGTTAGTGCAGTGGTGTTTGGGTAGTGTAGGGGTACTGCTGGGGTTAGTGTTTTAGGGTTTAGGGTAGTGCAGTGGTGTTTGTGCAGTGTAGGAGGTCGTGTTTTAGGGTTTAGGGTAGTGCAGTGGTCTTTGGGTAGTGTAGGGAGTCGTGCGGGGGTAGTGTTTTAGGGTTTAGGGTAGTGTAGGGGGTCATGCGGGGGTAGTGTTTTAGGGATTAGGGTAGTGCTTTGGTGTTTGGGTAGTGTAGGGGGTCATGCGGGGGTAGTGTTTTAGGGTTTAGGGCAGTGCAGTGGTGTTTGGGTAGTGTAGGGGTCGTGCTGGGGGAGTGTTTTAGGGTTTAGGGCAGTGCAGTGGTGTTCGGGTAGTGTAGGGGTCGTGCTGGGGGAGTGTTTTAGGGTTTAGGGCAGTGCAGTGGTGTTCGGGTAGTGTAGGGGGTCGTGCTGGGGGAGTGTTTGAGGGTTTAGGGCAGTGCAGTCGTGTTCGGGTAGTGTAGGGGGTTGTGCTTGGGGTAATATTTTAGGGTTTAGGGTAGTGCAGTGGTGTTCGGGTAGTGTAGGGGTCGTGCTGGGGGTAGTGTTCTAGGGTTTAGGGCAGTGCAGTGGTGTTTGGGCAGTGTAGGGGGTAATGCTGGGGGTGGTGTTTTAGGGTTTAGGGCAGTGCAGTGGTGTTCGGGCAGTGTAGGGGGTCGTGCTGGGGGTGGTGTTTCAGGGTTTAGGGCAGTGCAGTGGTGTTCGGGCAGTGTAGGGGTCGTGCAGGGGGTGGTGTTTCAGGGTTTAGGGCAGTGGTGTTCGGGCAGTGTAGGGGGTCGTGCTGGGGGTGGTGTTTCAGGGTTTGGGGCAGTGCAGTGGTGTTCGAGCAGTAAAGGGGTCGTGCTGGGGGTGGTGTTTCAGGGTTTAGGGCAGTGCAGTGGTGTTCGGGCAGTGTAGGGGGCGGTGCAGGGGTGGTGTTTCAGGGTTTAGGGCAGTGCAGTGGTGTTCGGGCAGTGTAGGGGGTCGTGCTGGGGCTGGTGTTTCAGGGTTTAGGGCAGTACAGTGGTGTTCGGGCAGTGTAGGGGGTCGTGCTGGGGCTGGTGTTTCAGGGTTTAGGGCAGTGCAGTGGTGTTCGGGCAGTGTAGGGGTTCTGCTGGGGCTGGTGTTTCAGGGTTTAGGGCAGTGCAGTGGTGTTCGGGCAGTGTAGGTGGTCGTGCTGGGTCTGGTGTTTCAGGGTTTAGGGCAGTGCAGTGGTGTTCGGGCAGTGTAGGGGGTCATGCTGGGGCTGGTGTTTCAGGGTTTAGGGCAGTGCAGTGGTGTTCGGGTAGTGTAGGGGTCTTGCTGGGGCTGGTGTTTCAGAGTCTAGGGCAGTGCAGTGGTGTTCGGGCAGTGTAGGGGGTCTTGCTGGGGCTGGTGTTTCAGGGTTTAGGGCAGTGCAGTGGTGTTCGGGCAGTGTAGGGGGTCGTGCTGGGGGTGGGGTTTCAGGGTTTAGGGCAGTGCAGTGGTGTTTGGGCAGTGTAGGGGTCATGCTGGGGCTAGTGTTTCAGGATTTAGGGCAGAGCAATGGTGTTCAGGCAGTGTAGGGGTTTTGCTGGATGTGGTGTTTCAGGGTTTAGGGCAGTGCAGTGGTGTTCGTGCAGTGTAGGGGTGTTGTTTCAGGGTTTAGGGCAGTGGTGTTCAGGCAGTGTAGGGGGTCTTGCTGGGGTTGATGTTTCAGGGTTTAGGGCAGTGCAGTGGTGTTCGGGCAGTGTAGGGGGTCGTGCTGGGGGTGGTGTTTCAGGGTTTAGGGCAGTGCAGTGGTGTTCCGGCAGTGTAGGAGGTCGTGCAGGGGGTGGTGTTTCAGGGTTTAGGGCAGTGCAGTGGTGTTCGGGCAGTGTAGGGGGTCATGCTGGGGGTGGTGTTTCAGGGTTTAGGGCAGTGCAGTGGTGTTCGGGCAGTGTAGGGTGTCGTGCTGAGGGGTGGTGTTTCAGGGTTTAGGGCAGTGCAGTGGTGTTCGGGCAGTGTAGGGGGTCGTGTAGGGGTGGTGTTTCAGGGTTTAGGGCAGTGCAGTGGTGTTTGGGCAGTGTAGGGGGTCGTGTAGGGGGTGGTGTTTCAGGGTTTAGGTCAGTGCAGTGGTGTTTGGCCAGTGTAGGTGGTCTTGCTGGGGGTGGTGTTTCAGGCTTTAGTGCAGTGGTGTTCGGGCAGTGTAGGGGTCTTGCTGGGGGTGGTGTTTCAGGGTTTAGGGCAGTGCAGTGGTGTTCGGGCAGTGTAGGGGGTCTTGCTGGGGCTGGTGTTTCAGGGTTTAGGGCAGTGCAGTGGTGTTCGGGCAGTGTAGGGGGTCGTGCTGGGGCTGGTGTTTGAGGGTTTAGGGTATTGCAGTGGTGTTCGGGCAGTGTAGGGGTCGTGCTGGGGCTGGTGTTTCAGGGTTTAGTGCAGTGGTTTTCGGGCAGTGTAGGCGGTCGTGCTGGGTCTGGTGTTTCAGGGTTTAGGGCAGTGCAGTGGTGTTCGGTCAGTGTACGGGGTTGTGCTGGGGCTGGTGTTTCAGGGTTTAGGGCAGTGCAGTGGTGTTCGGGCAGTGTAGGGGGTCGTGCTGGGGGTGGTGTTTCAGGGTTTAGGGCAGTGCAGTGGTGTTCGGGCAGTGTAGGGGGTCGTGCTGGGGCTGGTGTTTCATGGTTTAGGGCAGTGCAGTGGTGTTCGGGCAGTGTAGGGGTCGTGCTGGGGGTGGTGTTTCAGGGTTTAGGGCAGTGCAGTGGTGTTCGGGCAGTGTAGGGGGTCATGCTGGGGGTGGTGTTTCAGGGTTTAGGGCAGTGCAGTGGTGTACGGGCAGTGTAGGGGGTCTTGCTGGGGGTGGTGTTTCAGGGTTTAGGGCAGTGGTGTTCGGGCAGTGTAGGGGGTCTTGCTGGGGGTAGTGTTTCGGGGTTTAGGGCAGTGCAGTGGTGTTCGTGAAGTGTAGGGGTCGTGCTGGGGGTGGTGTTTCAGGGTTTAGGGCAGTGCAGTAGTGTTCGGGCAGTGTAGGGGATCGTGCAGGGGGTGGTGTTTCAGGGTTTAGGGCAGTGCAGTGGTGTTCGGGCAGTGTAGGGGGTCGTGCTGGGGGTGGTGTTTCAGGGTTTAGGGCAGTGCAGTGGTGTTCGGGCAGTGTAGGGGGTCGTTCAGGGGTGGTGTTTCAGGGTTTAGGGCAGTGCAGTGGTGTTCGGGCAGTGTAGGGGTCGTGCTGGGGCTGGTGTTTCAGGGTTTAGGGCAGTGCAGTGGTGTTCGGGCAGTGTAGGGGTCTTGCTGGGGGTGGTGTTTCAGGGTTTAGGGCAGTGGTGTTCGGGCAGTGTAGGGGGTCTTGCTGGGGGTGGTGTTTCAGGGTTTTGGGCAGTGCAGTGGTGTTCGGGCAGTGTAGGGGTCTTGCTGGGGGTAGTGTTTCAGGGTTTAGGGCAGTGCAGTGGTGTTCGGGCAGTGTAGGGGGTCTTGCTGGGGGTAGTGTTTCAGGGTTTAGGGCAGTGCAGTGGTGTTCGTGCAGTGTAGGGGTCGTGCTGGGGATGGTGTTTCAGGGTTTAGGGCAGTGCAGTAGTGTTCGGGCAGTGTAGGGGGTCGTGCAGCGGGTGCTGTTTCAGGGTTTAGGGCAGTGCAGTGGTGTTCGGGCAGTGTAGGGGGTCGTGCTGGGGGTGGTGTTTCAGGGTTTAGGGCAGAGCAGTGGTGTTCGGGCAGTGTAGGGGGTCTTGCTGGGGGTAGTGTTTCAGGGTTTAGGGCAGTGCAGTGGTGTTTGTGCAGTGTAGGGGGTCGTGCTGGGGATGGTGTTTCAGGGTTTAGGGCAGTGCAGTAGTGTTCGGGCAGTGTACGGGGTCGTGCAGCGGGTGGTGTTTCAGGGTTTAGGGAGTGCAGTGGTGTTCGGGCAGTGTAGGGGGTCGTGCTGGGGGTGGTGTTTCAGGGTTTAGGGCAGTGCAGTGGTGTTCGGGTAGTGTAGGGGGTCGTGCTGGGGGTGGTGTTTCAGGGTTTAGGGCAGTGGTGTTCGGGCAGTGTAGGGGTCTTGCTGGGGTGATGTTTCAGGGTTTAGGGCAGTGCAGTGGTGTTCGGGCAGTGTAGGAGGTCTTGCTGGGGGTAGTGTTTCAGGGTTTAGGGCAGTGCAGTGGTGTTCGGGCAGTGTAGGGGTCATGCTGGGGGTGGTGTTTCAGGGTTTAGGGCAGTGCAGTGGTGTTCGGGCAGTGTAGGGGGTCGTGAAGGGGGTGGTGTTTCAGGGTTTAGGGCAGTGCAGTGGTGTTCGGGCAGTGTAGGGGGTCGTGCTAGGGTATGTGTTTCAGGGTTTAGGGCAGTGCAGTGGTGTTCGGGCAGTGTAGGGGGTCGTGCAGGGGCTGGTGTTTCAGGGTTTAGGGCAGTGCAGTGGTGTTCAGGCAGTGTAGGGGGTCGTGCTGGGGGTAGTGTTTTAGGGTTTAGGGTAGTGCAGTGGTGCTTGTGTAGTGTAGGGGGTCGTGCTGGGGGTAGTGTTTTAGGGTTTAGGGTAGTGCAGTGGTGTTTGTGTAGTGTAGGGGGTCATGTTTTAGGGTAGTGCAGTGGTGTTTGGGTAGTGTAGGGGTCGTGCTGGGGGTAGTGTTTTAGGATTTAGGTTAGTGCAGTGGTGTTTGGGTAGTGTAGGGGTCGTGCTGGGGGTAGTGTTTTAGGGTTTAAGGTAGTGCAGTGGTGTTTGTGTAGTGTAGGGGGTCGTGCTGGGGGTAGTGTTTTAGGTTTTAGGGTAGTGCAGTGGTGCTTGTGTAGTGTAGGGGTCGTGCTGGGGGTAGTGTTTTAGGGTTTAGGGTAGTGCAGTGGTGTTTGTGTAGTGTAGGGGGTCATGTTTTAGGGTAGTGCAGTGGTGTTTGGGTAGTGTAGGGGTCGTGCTGGGGGTAGTGTTTTAGGATTTAGGTTAGTGCAGTGGTGTTGGGGTAGTGTTTTAGGGTTTAGGGTAGTGCAGTGGTGTTTGTGTAGTATAGGGGTCATGCTGGGGTAGTGTTTTAGGGTTTAGGATAGTGCAGTGGTGCTTGTGTAGTGTAGGGGTCGTGCTGGGGTAGTGTTTTAGGGTTTAGGGTAGTGCAGTGGTGTTTTTGTAGTGTAGGGGGTCATGTTTTAAGATGCAACGCTCCAATACCTGACCAGTCTGCACTACATAAAACTGCAAAAACTAAAAATAAAAAGTGTTTTGCACACTTTTGTCATTGGGCTATATGTGGGCTACATCTGAGTAATATTTGTGCTACATTTGGGCTCTTTTTTCACTGGTGGCCATCTTGGAAGACTTCTTTGTTATGAAGTTTCCTAATTTCCTCATTTACTGCAGTCTCCTCAGTAGGAAATGCTTTCAGTTTTTACTTTGATTCCATCAAGAAGGCATTCAGATGTGTCACACATTTGCCATAAATTCAGAATGTTATTACTCTAGTTGTTCATTAGATCACTGTAGTAAAGCTACTGCTCACCAAGGAGTTAACTGGAAGTCTACTGCTGGTATTGAAAGTGATTGTTTCAGTCTGCATGTAAGAATTTTCTAATGAAATAGAAGAGGATTTGAGATCTCACTTAAAACATGCACTAAATTTTCTTTTGCAGCACTAACCATAATTTCTATGGCAAAATGAACCCCCTCATTTTGTTCCTTTTAAATTAAATGTTTTAAGTGTTACCAGTTTATTCCAATCAAGATGGCTTCAGGTGTGCCATACTTTTGTCATAAGTAAGGCTGTTAGCACTCTAGTTGTTCTTTAGAACACTCTGGGAAGCTGCAGTAGAACACAAAGGCATCAACTGACAGGCTGCTCCTGTTGAAATATAACAGGAAGATATTTGAGATCACACTTGAAACATGTCCTAATTTTTCTTTCTACAGCACTAACCATAATTTCTATGACAAAATGAACCCCATCATTTTGTTCCTTTTTAAATTAAATGTTTTAAGTGTTACCAGTTTATTCCAATCAAGATGGCTTCAGGTGTGCCATACTTTTGTCATAAGTAAGGCTGTTAGCACTCTAGTTGTTCTTTAGAACACTCTGGGAAGCTGCAGTAGAACACAAAGGCATCAACTGACAGGCTGCTCCTGTTGAAATATAACAGGAAGATATTTGAGATCACACTTGAAACATGTCCTAATTTTTCTTTCCAGAGCACTAACCATAATTTCTATGACAAGATGAACCCCATCATTTTGTTCCTTTTTAAATTAAATGTTTTAAGTGTTACCAGTTTATTCCAATCAAGATGGCTTCAGGTGTGCCATACTTTTGTCATAAGTAAGGCTGTTAGCACTCTAGTTGTTCTTTAGAACACTCTGGGAAGCTGTAGTAGAACACAAAGGAATCAACTGACAGTCTCTGCCCTTGTTGGATGTACATGTTTTACTGAGAATGTCAGACTTCATTCTCACATGACTGAGAAAGATAATGTGAATTTACAGAAAATATGCTCTCATTTTAGCTTCTGGGGCACCTTCCAAAACTGTATGGGACAAGCATGTGAAAATAGTTTTCTCTCAAACATGATTCATGATATCCCAGCAGAAGGTTTTTCACAGGGTAAAATCACCTTAGAACACACCACAATTCCTGAAATTAGTATGGTACCATCAACAAATGAATTCTAATGTAACTAAAGTCTGTTATCACCCTTTATAGTTCTCCTTTTGGTAACCCTCAAAATCTTCGATTCACTACAATGCATTTCAATGGTACTATCATTTATATTGGTCCCAAGATGGCTGCCAGCAATTCCAGGATGAAGTGCTGACAGCCAATCAGATCTCACGATGACATGTGTGGTTAGGCTCCGCCCAGATATATATGTGTTTTTACTTTTGATTTTCTCAGCAACTACTGAACGGATTTACACCATTTAACAAAAGGGTTCTTTTGAACCAAGAACTACCTCTTTGCCAAATTTGGTGTAATTCCGTTCAGCAGTTCGAGCTGTAGCCTTGCATAAAGTTTCCTATGGGAAATTGATTTTTTGACTCTTATTTTTTTAATTTCTCCGTAACTACTGAACGGATTTACACCATTTAACAAAAGGGTTCTTTCTGAACCAAGAACTACCTCTTTGCCAAATTTGGTGTAATTCCGTTCAGCAGTTCGGGCTGCAGCCGTGTCTAAAGTTTCCTATGGGAAAATGAATGGGGAAAACACGCTTTGGGACCCCCTTTTTCTCGGCCCCCGCTTGACGAATCACCCTGAGACTTTCAGGGTAGGAGCGGACCGGAGCGGGCCATAAAGTTTGAAAATTTCGCGAAGATTCGTCAACCGACGCAAGAGTTATTTCAAATAGAATGTCGCGGATTTCCTATGGAAAATAGGTCCTAACTATAACTATCTACTGGCGACCGCCAGTAGATAATATTGTCGTTCTGCCTCACTATGTACAAGTCCTCATTATTAATTATCCTGCACGCAATGTTTTCAAACAAAGTCCACGTGTTTTTTTGTTTTTCAGTCACATCACATCAGTTTCCCAGGGGGAGTTTTTTTCATTCTCCTTCCCATTTTCCTGCCATGTGTTTTTCGACGTTGTGCATTTATCATATGTGTCTTAACTCGCTTTTTCATATTAACATGGACTAATACCCTCCAATGGTTTACTTGTGCTTTTATTCATTCGTGCATTGTCGCCATTTCTTTCTGATTTTAATGACTTGTACCTGAGGTTTCTTCCTTTTTTTTCCTTTTTTCTTCTTTCATTGTTTAAGGGTAGACCATCATTTTATAGGTGTATATACAGTTCCTCTGACTGATTTAAACCGTAAGGTGTCATGCTGCGGAAATTTAAAATATGATGCGACTCCTTTTGCCGCAGTGTCTTTTCACGATTACCCCCTCGTGGGTTCGCTGATACAGTTTCAATCCCATAGAAACATAGTTTCTTCCAATTTCCATTGTGATGTTGCTCCATATGTTTAGCTACTGCGTTGTTCCTGTCTTTATTCTTTGTTGCGCGTACGTGCTCTAGTATCCGTTTCTTCAATTCACAGATGGTGCTACCCACATATTTCAATCCGCACGGGCACTCGATCACATACACAACATATTGACTCTTGCAAGTTATGAGTTCCCTTATTTTCCAAACTTTGTTATTAGCTGTCATGACTTCTGTTGTTGATTTTACTATTTGGCATACTTTACATCCTTGACACTTTACAAAGCCTCTTGTTTTTAACCATGTCTCTTTTGGTGGTTTTCCATTAAAATGGCTATGTATCAATCGATCTTTTATGTTTTTTGCTCTCCGGTAAGTTATTATCATCGGATGAGGTCCCATTTTCTTTCCTATTGTCGTATCCAACTGTAGGATTTTCCAATTCTTTTTTACTATTTCCACAATCTGTTTGGATTCTTGTGAGAAATTCATGATTAATCTTATGGGTTCCTCATCAAGTTGCTTCTCGCAAGTTTTTGACTTCAGGCATTCTTCTCTGAACCGCTCATTTGCTCTATTCCAACATTTATTTATAATACCTTTGTTGTATTTTCTTTCTTTGAATCTTTCCTTGCTTTTATTGCTGTGTTTCTTCCATTCTCCTTCTTCACTGCAAATTCTTCGCAGACGGAGAAATTCCCAAATGGTATGCTGGATATTAATGATGGTTGATGAAAGCTTGTTGCTTCCAAAGTTGAGTTTGTTGCTGTGCTTTTTCGATGTAGTGTTGTTTCCAATGTATTGTTTTTTACATAAATTTCCACATCGAGAAAGTTTACTCGTTCTTTGCTGATTTCATGGGTAAACTGGAGATTAGGTACACTGATGTTTAAAATTTCAAAAAAATCACGGGAGTCTTCCTTTGTTCCATTCCAGACAATGAAAAGATCATCTATGAATCGCATCCATTTAATGATCTTTTTTGTGTATCTTTCATACTTGATGTTTTGAGCAATCTCCTTCTCCCACCATCCCATTACTAAACAAGCGTAACTTGGGCTAAATGCAAAACCCATAGCCGCTCCGTTACGTTGTCGATATAACTCATCCCCAAATGAGAAAACATTATTTGTCAGACATAACGAAATCATATCCATAAGCATTTCATTATGTTCTTTGTAATGGATATTCCTTTCTTGTAAGAAACAATTGCATGCTTTTAGGCCTAAGGCATTGTCAATGTTTGTATATAGAGCGATCACGTCCATTGTGACCAAATAATAGGTACTTTGCCAAGCTATTTCACGGAGGGTTTTAAGGAGATCTGTTGTGTCCTTTATGTACGAACTCAATTTTGCCACATATGGAATGAGAAAATAATCGATGTAATTTGCTATAGGTTCCAAAAGGGAACCTTTTGCTGACAAAATGGGTCTGCCCGGTGGTTTTTAGGGTCCTTGTGCAGTTTTGGGAGAAAATATATTGTTGCCAATATCGGGAAATCCACTGTCAAATATTTGCATTCTTCTTCATCAATTAATTTTTGGGAAGTCCATGCCTTAAGTTTTTCATCAATTTCTCTTTTTATTGTTGTGATTGGATTTGTTGATAACTTTTCATAATACACTTCATTATTTAATTGATGAGATGCTTCTTCAATATATGCTTTTCGATCCCACACTACCACGTTTCCACCTTTGTCTGCCATTTTTATTACCAGTTGATGGTCATCACTTAATATATTCAGGGCTTCCCTCTCCGTTTTTGATAAGTTGTCTTTATAGCATGTTTTTTTCATTTTATATAGGTCATGAATAATCGCTTCTTGAAAAATGTCAATTCTATTTCCGGGTGCGAGCTGGGGATAAAATTTTGATTTTGATCGCATTTTACTCAAACCAGCTCCCAGCTGGGGACATGCTGTTTCCAGGGGTATCTCTTCCCCCTCCTCCGCATTCAAATTTAATAAAGTTAGAAAGTCATTGGACTCCTTTGCCGTAAGTGTCAATGTTGGTTTTTCCACTATTCTTGTTATTTTCGGTCTATTTTGATTTTCCATGAAATGTTTGGCCAATTTGATCTTCCGGATATATAAGTAAAGATCTATTCTGATCTGAGCTTTTGTACGGGATACTATTGACTATGCTGAGGGACGCATCTTCACTTTCTCCCGCAAATTTGACCCTTTCAAACAACAAGGAATGGAAAGTAACATTTTAAAAAAATCGGCGGGATGCGTGCAGGGTGCAGGGTGCAGGGTGCACGGATTCCGCCGTAAAACGAAGCGCGGACTCCCGCGTCAGCAGTTATTTGGCCCCCGGGTGAGCCAAGTCCCGGGGCATGCGGGGGTTTATGCTCCTCCCGCAGCCCCGGGACCGCCACCCCCGGGGCTTCTTTTTTAAAATAAAAATTACCTGTGTGGGGGCTTGAGCCCCCCACACGCCCGGGACCGCCACCTCCCGGGGCACTAAGAATTTGAATGTGGGGGTCCGTTCGGACCCCGAGCCCCGGGACCACCACCTCCTGGGGGCTGTGCATGTGAAGGAGAGGGCGCGCGGCCCCCTCCTGGAGCCTGTGATGGCACTGGGGACCGCCACCCCCAGGGCCGGCTCCTGCAGTGTCCCGGGTGCCCACCCCCGGGACACTGTGAGTTGCTATGGCAGGGCAGGAGCCTCGCGGCTCCCGTCCTGCCATAGCAAATTGCTTTGTTTTGGAAGAGAGAGCAGGAAACCTGCTCTCTCTTCCAAAACCAAAGATGATTGCTTTCCACACGGGGAGCTGCATCTTAGCAGCTCCCCGTGTGAAAGCAATGCCGGCTCCCGAGGGACGCGGGGAGCCGGCGGGACCGTGGGGGTATTGGGGACCCCCCACGGTCCCCAACGGAGAGGGCCAGCCCCGGGGATGGGGTCCCCGGGGCTACAAGTGGCCCGGGAGGGGGCCACGCCGCCCCTTCCCCAAAATTGTTATAAAAAAAAATTTAAAAAAACAAAGGCCGGCCCTGGGGGATGGGGTCCCCGGGGCCATAAGTGGCCTGAGGAAGGGGGCAACGCAGCCCCCTTCCAAAACATTAAATTTAAAAAAAAGGCCATGCCCCAGGGGATGGGGTCCCCGGGGCCGATTAAGGCCTCGGGAGGGGGGCCATGCGGCCCCCTTCCAAATTCTTTTTTTATTTTTAAAAAATATTAGGGGGCAGGCCCTGGGGGATGGGGTCCCCAGGGCCAATTAATTAGAAAAAGAAGGGGGGCCACACAGCCCCCCTTCTTAAAAAAAAAAAAACACTGGCATTGCGCCGGAGGCCACGCCCCCTCCTTGGCAGCACTCTGCAAACTTGCCTCTGGCGCGTTTGCAGAGGGGAACTACTCCCCTTGAATACTGGGGGTCCCTGGGGGCCAACTAGCTCACCAGGAACCTCCAGTATGCGCAGAGGCTGCGTTGCAGAGAGGTGTTCTGAGGCCACGCCCTTTTACACCTCTCTGCAACGCAGCTCTGTGGCGCTTAATGGAGGTAGCTGGTGGGCTAGTTGCACCCCAGGGACCCTCAGTATTCAAGGGGAGTTAATCCCCCACTTAAAACACGCCACAGGGCGCGTTTGCATAGTGGTGAAGGGAGGGGGCGGGGCCTGAGGTGACATGTGTGCAAACACGCCCTGTGGCGCACTTTAAGTTGGGGGATTAACTCCCCTTGAATCCTGAGGGTCCCTGGGGTGCAACTAGCCCACCAGCTACCTCCATTAAGCGCCACAGAGCTGCGTTGCAGAGAGGTGTAAAAGGGCGTGGCCTCTGACCACCTCTCTGCAACGCAGGCCTGTGGCGCTTACTGGAAGTACCTGGTGGGCTAGTTGGGGACCCTTAGGATTCAAGGGGACTTTATCCCCCAACTTAAAACGGCCAGAGGGCGTGTTTGCACACATGTAACCTCAGGCCCCCCCCTCCCTACACCAGTGTGCAAACGTGCCCCATGGTTTTAAGAGGAAGTTTTAATCCCCTGCCCTATTATGTACTAGGGCCTTACAGAGGAGGTCATGCTAATCACAGGGGTACCTCAACGCATAGTATTCCCTAGTGTATGTAGGTGTTTTCACTGTATTCTAAGTGTCTTTTAGCATAGCACTGGCTCTAGGCCTGGTTAGTCAGAGTCAGTTACCACCAGTACCCGTCTGGAAAAGGTGTGGGCACAAGATGATTTTGCAACCAGGCCTCTTTCTGCTCCTCTGTTGGTTCTTTCTGCACGTCTTGCTTCTTTCTGCATTTTTCTTCGTTTTTGTGGACTTCTGTTTCTTTCGACATTTCTTTTGCTTCTTTCTGTGCGTTTTTTCTTCTTTTTTCACATGTCCTACTTCTGTAGGCATAGTTACAAACTAGCATTTGAAAAACCTTTGAAATTCACTGAAAAAAACCATAGGTTTCAGGCACGTTATAGTTAGAAATTAGCATTTAAAAAACCTTACAAATTCACTGAAAAAACCATAGGTTTTAGGGACAGTTATAGTTAGTCGGACATTGCACTCGTACAAAACACGTGAAATTCCCCCGTTATAGTTAGTTCAGCTAACTATAACTCGCGCCCCCGCAATGCACTGCTGATGACGTCACATATTACATCACTCATGACATGGTCAGTGACATCAGAATCCTACGCCTCCTCAGGGGAGGCATAGGAGTGGCAGAGAAATACGTTTATTTCTCCTCGTTATTTTGCTCTTTATATGTGTGCCACATTCTGCAGCACACATCGCCTTTAATGATTGTTTATGTGCAGGAAGGTGTCCCTTTCTACACATAAACAATCATCCCTGCAACGCAGGCACCATGGCACAAGGGTGTCTGCGTTGGCACACGGCTGCTGTTTGTGCACTGGCGCAGGGGAGAAGGACTGGAATGCGCCATATCTTGTAGATACGGTGCATTCCTGCCCTTTTATTTTGAAGCACGGCAGCGCAGCAGGAAGGCTTGCTGGGCTGCCATGCTTCAAAATATAGTAAATGAGGCCCTAAGAGTCTATTAAAAAAATTGGTTGCAAATCACACACTGACTTTTTGCGAATGGAATCTGATTTTGCGTAGCAATCTATGTACTATTAGGTTGGTTATTAAAATCACGATTCACAGGTGGCAGCAGAAGAACCCACCTAATGTATATTTATTAGGTAGGTCAAACTTTTTTACCCCTTGTGATTGGCTGCAAAAAATTGGATGGTGTCCTGCAAGGGACAGCAAACCACCATCCCTGCGTTTGCATTCCTAAAAGGAAAAACTTTTTTTTAAAGAAGAAACAGTTCCTTAATGGAACAGGCAAAGCTTTCATTAAAAATAAAAAGTTTCCCATTTGGTACCACTACCTACTCCCTCTGAGGCTACCAATGTGATTCCCAAAGAGGAAAGGCTCCCAAGGGGACCCCACCTCACCTTTACAAATCACCTCCTTTGAGAAGTAGGTAGCTGATCAATAGTTTGCCAGTACTTAATCTCAATTTTTAAAGACATACCTTTCATGCCCATTCTAAATTGTGATTGGGTTACAAAACACATTTTACGTGCCTGAAAATGTTTCTGACTCGTAATATGGATTTTGTACCTAACAAATAGGGACTTTGCAGTTGCAAACCCAGTGATTTTGTGAATTGAAGGGTTTGCAATCCCAAAATCCTTTACATTAGTTGTTGTTAACCTGGGGTCCACTAAGTCTACTCAGGGGGTCTGATACTGCTTAGAAAATTAAATAATATTAATAGATGAATAAAGTGTATATAAATAAAGAAACAAAAATGTACAATTGTTAACTGAAAATGTTAAAACATTCTGTAAATGTATCTTAAATTGGAGGCTACAAATTAAGTTAGTATCCTCAGATTGATTTACGGGAGCAGAGGAAGTGCATCAAACAGAAAATAGTATGAACGATCAGTGGCCTCAATTGAATTTAGAAAAGCTCCAACCTTCCCATTAAAATTAAAATTTTGATTTTTTAAATATTTGTTTGTGAATGATATGAAATATTTCATCATTTGTATATTTATTTGATAAATGCTTGTTTCTGTATTTTCTGTATTATTTTGCGTTTCAAATGATTAAAAATTGCTTAGGCTGTTGTCCCCGACTTCTAGTATTTACTCAATGGTGGTACCTAATTCCAATAATAATTCAGTGGGGGTCTTCGAGTTCCAGTAATCATTAAGTAGGGGCCCACAGACGTCAAAAACTTAAGTACCACTGCATTACAACATCAGACCCGACTTCTTTACCGAGAAAAACAGGACACAGCTTTTGTCAGCTGATAAGAAGGAGAAAAGTGAGTCACTTGTCAAGTATCTCGCCCTAATGCACAGGTCGTTACCCTAGACTAAATTAGACTTTGATATCATTTTATTGCCGGATTTTATTACGAGAAAGAAATAACGTGTTCCTGCTATTGTATTTTTATCAGTTTATGTTCCTCTTTTTAATGATCACAGTGAGGTAAAACATATTTTATCTTAAGGGTAATCATTTATCGTAATTGGATATGCTACTTCACCAACATTAGTGGCAGGTACGCATCGTGAGCGGGAATTGTGTGAAAGAGCGCGATGAAAAATCTAAGGTAATGTGCAAGGGCCTCTGCATTGTGCACGCAAGAACACGCATTGTAGGTTTATAGCTTTAAGAGGTAGACACATCTGGGAAACATGCTGGAATAAGGAGGAAGATCTTGTTAGCATTGCAACATCAACAACTGAGGCAAATGCAGGACGTTTAAATAGATGGGTCCAAATGTCAAAGGATGCAATTGTTGAGAGACCAAACTTTAAGAAGAGGTCTTGGCTACCTCTTAAATGAAATTAAAATAATCGGTGGGATATGATGACATGGATCATACACAGCAGAGCTACTTCACAGGTGACAGAAACACCCAGATGTCTGGAGTTTGGAGAGCAGAGCTCTTCGACAGGAGACACAAAACAAACCAGCTCCAGCCTCACACAGTAGACTTAAGACTCCAGTTTTGCAGACTTTACCAATGTTTGCTTTTAGACAGTAGATTAATATCTTAGGTTTCACAACCCTTACAGGTGTCATGCACTCACCTGGTCCCTACCTCAGAGACGACACTGGAGTCGATGTTGGACCTCAAATCCCCTCTGAGGACAATGCAGAACCAGGAACCGGAACCTGAGAGTCCACACTGTCCCCTGGGGGAAGGGTGTTGGGATAAAATAAAAAAAGAGAGACTTGCGGTACTGGATCTGCTCAGCAGCTGTGCAACACTGTACAACAGGATTTGCAACTCCTGAGGCCTTCTGTGTCTGCGAGGTAGATACACACTGGACCATGACCTCTGGTTTTACGATGACTCAATATACTGGAAATAACAAGAGGAGTCAGTTACCATCAGTACACTAACAGGCCTCTAAATACTAATATCATGCATTAATTTCAGTTACATACACTTACAAGTTTAATCAGCAGCTCTACATGAGAGCAGAATAACCAACATCACAGATTGGAGTTTGGTACTCCTAGGAATAAACTTGAAATACAAATTGGAGTTACTTGCACTCCCAAGGATAACCTCGGAACATAGGCTGGAGTTACTTGCACTCCTAGGGGTACACTTGGAGCAAAGGTTGGAGTTACTTGCACTCCTAGGGATACTCTGAGCAAAGGTTGGGGAACAAGGTTGATGCATATATCAAAGACTCTGAAGTGCTTTCTCTAAGCACTAATGACCATCAGAGAAACACAGAACTAACGTTTTTAATCCTTGTGCAGTGACAGTTCTAGTATCAAGGTTGTAGGGAAGCTGCGGAGGATAAACACACAAGAAGCGCTGGAGCAAATCACAGAGAGGAGATGAAGGAAAAGTCTATAGTGTTTGAAGACGGGGATACTCAGTCCTGTTTTACTACTGTAGGAGGTTTAGTGTACACTAACCTGATATCAAGTACTTAGCCAAGTTCTTCAACTTGTCTGAAGTTTGAAGAAGATCTTGAAGGCTTGACTGAGGGAGTCGCGGGGTTCTGGAGTAGCTGTGCTGGAGGGAGCGAGGAGAAAGACGTTGAGGGAGCTGGTGCCATGGGAACCACTGGTTCGGATGGACTTTAAGGAGACTTCTTGGTTCTGGCAGGATTCTTCAGGTGAGTGGGAAGGGGGAAGCTTGGTCTGCAGGGAGCGAGGCCAAGCCACAATTCAGGTTTGGGCGGGGTCGTTATCGAAGGCTCAATGGATGTAGCTAGATCACGTGTGGCACGTGGCCGTCTGGAAGGTTCTCAAACCTTGGAGAAAACGTGTGTTAGAACACTCTCTTTGACCTTACAGAATGGACAGGTGCAACTTGTTGATCGGAACCAAATAACAAGAAACTAATGTATCATTTTCACCTAAACGTGCATAGTGGAAAACAACACCAAGACCCCAGTAACATCGACAGCAAGGCTTGCTATTGGCTCACAGGATTCTGGGGGAAGCTTGCAGGGATTTAATGGAAAACAACACCAAGGCCCTAGTAACAGCAGGTGTAGTTAATCCATTGGGTAACAGGATTTGGGAAATGCTTGCTGGGATGCAAGCGCAGTGGAATTATGGATGCTAGGGAAGCATCTGTCATGAGGGGCTGGGGGAACATTAGTAATGAGGGATGATGGGTGTACAGCTGTCATGAGGGTGCTGCGGGAACATCAGTTATGAAGGTTGCTGGGGCGCATCAATCATGAGGGAGCAGGGGGGAACATCAATCATGAGGGATGCTGGGGGTGCATCAGTCATAAGGGAGTTGGGGGAACATCAGTCATGAGGGATGCTGGGAGCTCACTAGTCTTGAGGAAACTGGGGGGAACATAGATCATGAGCATGCATGGAAAACATCAGTCATAATATCATAGTGTGCACAGGGAGCCATAGGGGTAAAGGAACATGAGCCCTAATATAGGTCATGAGGTTGTATGATGGTGCAACGCATGCCTCAACAACGCATGTCTGAACCACATTGTCTCAACCACGACAGCGTCTTTTCCACGCATGCCTTTACCACATAATTTCATGGTAAAGACATGATTAGTAAAGGGACATGTGTGGTAAAGATCACACCCCTGCCCCCAGCCCTGAAAACTGTCCCTTTTCCACCACCCCACCCTGAGCCCTGAAAATTGACCCCCTGCCCCCCGCCCTGTGCCCTAAAAAATACCCCAAGACTTGAAAACTATCCCTATTCCCTGCATGAGCCCTAAAAACTGCCCCAACGCCCTAAAAACTACCCCTAAGCCCAACACCCACCCAGAGCCGTAAAAACTGACCCCTATCCCTGTAAACTACCCTGACCCATCCCCCCACCCTGAGGCCTAAAACTGCCACCAGCCCTGAACACTGTCCCTTCCCCCCACCCCGAGCCCTAAAAACTGACCCCACGCCCTAAAAACTACCCCGACCACAGCCCCCTGCCCTGAGTCCTACAAACTGATGCCTACCCCTGAAAACTACCCCAATCCCCCCGCCCTGAGCACTTAAACCCGGCCCCCTGCCCTATAAACAACCCCGACCCCCGAGTCCTAAAAACTACCCCACCCCGAAAAACTACCCCATCCCCCAAAATCAGGCCTCAGCCCCACTTACCTGACCGTGCCCTCTCCTGATCCTTCCTCTTCCTGCCCGCTCATTCCAGCATCTAGATTGCGCACTGTCTTAACCACTCATATGTGTGGTTAAGGCAAATGCGTGGTTAAGGCAAGTGCGAGGAAACAGCCCGCGTGGCTCAGCCCTCGTTGTTAAGGCCGTTTCCCAGGTCATGAGGATGTGGGGAAAACACCAGTCATTATATCATAGCATGAATAGGGCGCCATAGGGGTAAAGCAACATGAGCCCTATCATAGGTCAAGAGGACGAGAGAAAAACATCAGTAATGTTTTCATAGTGTGCATAGGGTGCCGTAGGGGTAAAGTAGAATGAGCCCTGGGTGAAAGACCACTACACAGAGGATGCACGAGGGGGTAGTGACAGAGAGGGAGGAGGAGGGGATTGTGACAACAGGTTCTTTCATATAAAAGCAGAGCAGCTCCTCCAGTGACACAGAACATTCAGGCTTTAGATTTATATGGCTGAGCTATCTTTCATGTTATACTGGCATTACAGACATTTGCTTTAGACAGGAGAGCAAACCCTAAGGTAAGTGTAAACGTACGGACCAAGGCCTTAGCAACAGAGCACCCTATCTGATTACACACAGTTTAGAAGCTCTGGCCTCATATTGAAGACCTATCCCTCAGGTAACAAGGGACACACCTGTCCAGGTGCCATTCCACAGCAGGGTTGTCTCTCAGGTTCATGCCTTAGGCAACATTACTATCTCATGAACAACAGAGATCTGAAGATATATCTTTCGGTTTACAGTACTCTGTAGTAATGAAGGTCCACGCAGGTTAGATGTAGGTTATGAAGATTTATTGAAGTAGGTTACATGTAGATATGTTCCTGTGAAGCAGGTAGTTGAGTTCTGTAAAGCACCCCCACCAGGAGCAGCCTGCCTGCTGCTCAGCCCATTCTTAACTGACAGACTCACCTCACAGGCACCCAACATTCCAATACGCAACATCACTCCAACATTCCATGCAGCACACAGCACATTCACACTGGCTGAGCAGGTGGAGAAAATGGCAGAACATTAACATGAGCAGGATACTACATATCCCCTTTCTTATACAACAGAAGCATAAGTCCTGTACTTAAATAAGATATAACAATAAGAACCCAAGTAAGGAATAAATGTGAGGAACACTAATGCAACAGAATAAATGTAATAGAAAAGAACAAAAAAGAAAGAGCAAAGAGATAGGTGGAAGAAAACAAATAGGAAGCAATGGGTAAATATACACAAATAGAAATGACCCATCCTCTCCAACAAAGAATTACGAAAGAGAAGAAAACAGTAATAAGGCGTGAAAAACATTAAGTCAGCAAAAAGGCATAGACGCATAAATGACTACCCCCCAAACACACCCACTGGCCAGACAGGCATGCAAGGAAGAGAGACATAGCACGACACAAAATGAACACAAGACTTACACCCAGATACACGAAATGGAGAAGGAAGGATCTCCTCCAGAAAATGGAAGAAAGAGAATCACACTACAAAAAGGGAAAGACTACGGACAAAGTCAGAATAACAACCATATATATAAATAGTCCAGATTCCAAGGAAGAAAAGAAGATAAGACATCACGAGAACTGAACAAGCAAGAAAACAGAGAAGATGAGAAGAAAATACAAGAAGTATCACTCATCCTCCCCCATTTTCAAATTGATAATGAAATAAGATATGGGAATAACGTTGCGCTTTCAAATCGACAATGTAACATAATATAAGCGAAACATTGCGAGAACATAACAGCAAAGTCTTAGTGTTGACTAAAAATAAACTGTACCCCCAACCAGGGATAGATAATGTAAAGGTTAGAGGCGAGAATACTGTAAGAGGGAGTGACACCCATGAGGACAACCCTCGTGAGGATAACCACTAGCCGAGATGGGACAGACACCCAAAAAGACACACCCTGTGTACGGGTAAAAATATACCACTAGTACGTGGAGATGGGACTAAGACCCATGACCAACCCCTGACATAAGGGTGGTAGCTACTGTAAATGGGACTAACACCCATGACCTACCCCCAGCCGTCGGGGAGGATAGCTAACGTGAATGGGACTGACACCCAATCCCTACCCCCAAATGTGAGGGAGAACAGCTAACGTAGAAGGGACTAAAACCCATAAGCAGGTACCCTCTGTGAGGGTAACACAACTAGATACAGAGTAAATGAGAGAAAACCCCATAAGAGGCAAATGTAAAGTAAGAAAATTGGACTGTAACCCATAGTGACAAATGTAAAGAAGGCAAATGGGGCAAAATCCCAATGAGATCCCTCTTGTAGGGGAGAGTACAATGTAAAGTGTGAAAATAGGGAAAGAGCACGTAAACCATTAAGCATGTACCCAAAGTCGTAGATTATGGGATGTGCCTAGAAGTCCCACTAAACAAACCCGTGGAGGATAAGTGGGGAGGTAAACAGTTCAAAACTGTAACGACAGCCTAGTACACAATAGGCTTATAAATAGATGAACATTCATCAATATTGTGTGTCATGTTAAAGGGGTGGACGTTACAGCAACGCTGTGTGGCACGCCAGAGTACATAAACTGTCAAAATTGCCCCTTTCCGGGTGAGGTGTGTGTGTCACTGTAATCTAAGTCCACTTTTGAAAATGACACGAATGTTTGTAAAACTGCTAAAATGATGGCATCACACAGAATAGAAGTAAATGTAGGATAATACATCAAACACTAGATGTACAACAATGTTTTGGCAAAACTGGAGCGGAACAAGTAAAAATCACACAAGATTTCTTGTTATGGATATGTCCACAAATAAAGTCGTTAGTTCACTGGTCCAAAAAACAGCAGGGCTCCATTCCTTTAAAACAAATGTTATCTTTAGAGCGGTGGTACAAAATGAAAAAAAAAAAGGCAAACCTTGCGATGCGAGGCTGAAAAAACAATTTTCCTAAACTTAAAGTTACCGCAAGTTGGCATGCTGATGGCACAATATCAGCACACCCCTTCAAATATGATGGGCAACTGTCCCCCGTATTCGTAATGGGAACCTCTCAAACGAAATGAACCCTGGGCCATGTGGTGGAACGAACCGTCCATCCATCACTACAAGCTGGCAGAAAACTCTTGAAGATGCCTGCAGTGTCATCCTGGCTTGTCCCACGAAGAAAGACCACTTTTGAAGAGGAACTTTTCCAGACAAAGATGGCGGCACGCACCTGACGCTGTGCAGGATGGCTAACGGCGCCTCCGTGTATCTAAGTGTCCCAAATCAGTTTGATTCGCCACCTAGCAACCATAGTGACGCCATAGACAATGCCGCAACACCAAGCGACTCCATTGAGCAGGTAAGCCTGCGCGCTCTCAGGACAGCTCGTGCCTAACCTTTTCAAGCCGCATGCAGCGGTTTAACTGACACAATTCTTGTGAGGACCACGAATAGGAGAAAGATAAATAAATTCAAAAGACAAAAATAGTCTCACTGAGTGTCCCGCTCCTGCCGCTGGTATCGAGTCCTCGTTGTCAAAAAGCATTGTGTGGTTCCCTGTAATTATATAACATGCAACGGTAAACATGCCAACGAAGCAATACGAGCCCATACCATAACGTCAGTCATATTCATCCAAACGAGCTCTGAGTGAATCTTTTTTTTAAAAACAGCTCAATGGTACAGTGTGCAGGGATTTCCATACTAGTGCACACGCATTGATGACTGTGCTGCTTCTCAAACGACTTTGTAGTAAATCTTGTTTACTAGAAAATGTCACTACTGTCAGATGACTCCACACAGTAGGAAAATGCTGTGAAGGTGGCAATCCTTAGCCCAGATAGCAGGTAGTACCTAGCATCGCACAAGTAGTAACTGTAAAATGAAATACAAATCCTGATGTTGTAAGCGTACACCAGACTGATGTAACTTGCCTTGAATGCATAAACTCCAAATAATGTACTTAAGCACAGCACGCCTTGGCTGGGGCTGTCCGATGGAAGGACACTGGTGGTGCTGTGAGGCGTTGCGCTTCATATTCACTGGTTTCAAGTGGATAGCTTTGGTATTCTGTGAAGAACTTTTTTTTTATTGAAGACGTCTTTGTTGTTCTGTGTAGAACTCCTTTTTCCTTTCCTGTGGATACCTCCTCTTGTGCTTTGTGTTGCCAGCATCAGGAAGCTGAGTAGTTTACTCCATCTTCAGGTCCTCTTTTGTTCGCCAGGTCCCTGAAATCCGGTTGTAGCACGTAGGTAGTCACCAACTCGTCGCCAAAATAATGTAGTAATGAAGGTCCACGCAGGTTAGATGTAGGTTATGAAGATTTATTGAAGTAGGTTACATGTAGATATGTTCCTGTGAAGCAGGTAGTTGAGTTCTGTAAAGCAGCCCCACCAGGAGCAGCCTACCTGCTGCTCAGCCCATTCTCAACTGTCAGACTCACCTCACAGGCACCCAACATTCCAATACGCATCATCACTCCAACATTCCATGCAGGACACAGCACATTCACACTGGCTGAGCAGGTGGAGAAAATGGCAGAACATTAACATGAGCAGGCTACTACATACTCCTATTAAATAACTAGACATAAAATCGGTGTCCCAGATGAGTTGCCTAGGTTCACACAGAAAGTCAGTAGATAACCATAAAATCCTCAAGTGAAGAAAAGTCCATAAGTCTCCACATTGACGAGCACATTCATTGATGGATGTTGCGTTATGGATTTGCAGTTTTGCAGAAAATCTATTTCAATCATTATGCAATATTGCTAGGACTTTATGTAAAACCTCCCCAAATCTGTCTCCCTATCATATTCCAACCCTCTCTCTCTTTTCTACTCTATGCTTTCTCTTCTGTTTTCTTCATCCCAATCTTTAAAAAGGGAACCCGGTACACCCCGGCAAATTATAGGCCTATTAGCCTAATTGATTGCACTCAAGAACGTTTTGCAAGGTTGCGTTTAATAGGCTTCTAGAATGGATGACTACGACCCTGACACTATCACCCTTGCAGGCCGGGTTTAGAGAATGGACCAGTACACTAGATCAGGTCCTCCGGTTTCAGCTCCTCTATTGGAAATATATTTTATTGGGGCGGGGACAACTTTAAGTAGTATTTGCTGATCTTAGACCAGCTTTTGATCTGGTTTCCCCCTCCAAGTTAGGGCAGATGATGGACGGTTTAGGGGTTCCGCATTATCTGTTGAATATGATTATGCGCTTATATGAAAATATTTTTGCCCAAGTAAGATGTGGTCAGATGGGTAAATTGACTGAGCCCTTTCCTGTCCAGTGGGGGGTGAGACAGGGGTGTGTCCTTGCCCCAACCATCTTTTTGCTTTTTATCAATGACCTATCAACTTTTGTGGTCTGTGGTGGCTCTGATGCTCTGCCTCTTCTAAACAGCAGGACACCGGCCATGTTGTTTGCAGACGATATTTTGCTTATTTCGAAATCCCCCATGGGTATCCAAAAGATTTTGGACAGATTTGATTCTATCTGTGCACTTAGAGGCTTAGACATAAACATCACTAAAACTAAGTGTATGGAACTTAACCCCTGAAAGAGCATATGTCCTAACCCCACCCTTAGAGGGTTCCATTTGGAACGTATTCGCACGTTCGAGTACTTGGGAGTAACTGTTATGAGCATTTCAACTGGCAACCGCACATAATTAGGAGCAGGTTAAGGTTAGAGCAGACTTTGGGGAGCACAGTAAAATTACAAAAGGGCTCTTCCTTTCACCCTATTTTCCCTGTCCTGTAAATCTTTAACTGCCAAGCACTTGGTTCAGCTCTTTATGGAGCAGAGCTCTGGGGACATAGGCATGTGTCTACCTTAGGGCTTGTTGAAAATCATTTCCTGCGAGAGTTGATTGGTCTCCCTATTAGTACCCCATTGCTTCCCCAAAGGCTAGACATAGGGCAAGAAAAACTAATGGATGTGGTTTGTTTAAGGCCTACACTATACTGAAAGAGATCTTGGTCCACTCCAGAGCTGGTTCCTTATCAGGCAGGATTGCAGGAGATCTCTGTAGTGCGGGTGCAATCAATATTCTGTGGCTTAATTATATTAGGGCAACCCTCTTAAATATTGGCCTTAGTCACAGTTGGGATGCCCCTTATGAGTGCAGCGAAACATCTAAGGCCCAAATAAAGATTGCTTATTGGCAACATAAGCTAAATCTGCTGCATGCTCAGGTACACGTTGGAACATTGACTATGGTTTTTCTTTAATGTAAAGACAACTATGATCTGGAGAACTTCTTGGATGACATTGAGCCAGCAACTGCAAGGAAACTCTATATGCAGTTCAGATATGGGTCCCTTCCTCTTCTTTCCTTTACAGCTAGGTGGGTTGTGATTCGAGGCCCTCTCTCCAGGAATGTGCTTCATGTCTTTCAGCGAGTGAAACACTTGAGCATGTCTTATTCTTTTGCCCGGCGTATCGAGGCCCTAGGAATTTGTACACCCAACCATTGTGTCGTAATCTAGGGTTTAGGATGTGCAGAGTGGCGCCGAGAATTTTGAAATGTGATACTAGCCCGTGTGTAGTATTTGCAGTCTCACAGTATTTGTTGGCCGCTTGGAGGATCAGGCAATCGAACATAAAAAATGAGTCATATTGATTAGTACTACCCGTGGTGTAAAAAATTAGATCTTTGAAAGTACGTGCTGCATGACTACCTCTACTGTTTTATATTACTTTTTAATGGATTTTATTATAATGTATGTATTCATGCTAATTATATTTATTTATTTTATTGTGTTTTTAATTATTTGTACATTAATGGCATATTGCTGAATAAAGTTATTGATTGGTTTTATTGTTTGTTAGTAATGTTGAGTATGGCGATTCGCCCCCCCCCCACCTAGTGGGCACAATAATGAAATGGAGATGTACTACAATATGTACTTTACTATGTCTTATTTACAGCTGTACGTTGTGTTGAGTATAAAATGAATAAAGATTATTAAAAAAAAAAGTTATTGATTGGTTTTCTTTATTTTTCTTCCATTTCTTTAATTCTATCCCTACTTCAGAAGAATGGTCCCTTCCATATAGAAACCTACTTGGGTACATACACTACTCACTGACCACGTTACTTCATACCTATCTGGAGACAGGTGTGGGTGCTGCAGGACTGGTCAAGGGTAGATGTAGCCCTGATTCATAAAAGAAGAAGCAGAAAGAAATCTTAAATCTGACCTAGTGGGTTTGGAAATCAGTGGAAAAAAATTAGAAAGATTTTGAGATATCCTAAATCAATTTTGCAAGACTCAGGTGCAAGTGGTGTGTACTGGACAGCATGAGAGTTTCATGCTATCATTTCTTCTCACTGAATATGGCCCTCAGATAATGTGTTAACTTCAGGAGGAGGAGTTAACTGGGATTAGAGATTGAAGCATGAAGTTTCCCTGAGAAATGAAGATTTCAAAATGGACTGGGTCCTTTTACCTCCATGCTTCACCCCAATTAAGGAGCCCCTATAATACAGAATTAGACGCACAATACCTCCTTGTGAGGAAGTGCCCCGAACCCCCCCACCAAAACCCGACTTACCTTCCGTTTCACCGCTGTGGCATTGGGGGCTGGAAAAGCAAACAAACATTAAAAACTGACTTTGTTTCACCTTCACAGGATGAGTTTGAATCGTCATGACAAATGGGCCAATCGAGGAGCGGGGGTGTGCCACAAATGGCCCAACCCGCTGCCATTGAGGAGGAAAAGGGAAAACAAAGGAAGGACTCGATCGAGAAGGAGGCGGGGAAGAAAGCAGTAGCGGAGGAAGGAACAACAGGGAGAAACGCCACCAAGGAAGACGTCGCAGGAGAGGACTCGGGTGCAGAAGACGCTGTAGCCGGAGAAACCGCAGACGAGTGGAGCGAGGAGTGGTGGTCACCAGATGACGCTCAAGAGCCGCAGCAACTCTGGAGCGTTGCGGCCAGCGGCGGTATGTGAGACTGACGAGGGGGAAGGTCGGGTGGTGGGCTGAGTGACAAAGCCATTGCTATCTCACCATTGTGATAATTCTTGTTTGCCCTCTTTCTTTTCTTCGGGTATCACAGTTCTTTTGCGAGACACGACCTTTCGCTACCTCCCATCACAGCGTTTTTTTTTGCTCTCCCCTTTTCTTTTTCTTCATCCCCTCCATAAGGCACACAGGAGAGAAGCTAAGAAACTCCCTAATTTGGTTCTGTCAAGAATCAAGCCATTGGGCACTCAACAAAAGACCCCCATAGTATCACCTATATGTTTCTTTTCCTTTTTCTTACCGTTGCATGATTTCTCACCTGGGTGTGGAAAAAAGGGTATAACGCCAAATCCACTGCAACCAAACTTACTGCATTTTTTTCTCTGTTGCTCTACTTCCTCTGCAAGCCTCCCGGAACCCCTCCAGAATACCGGAACACCTGAAAGAAACCAGAAAGAGAACTAAGTGCAAGAACTACAACCTTTTTTCAAGACTTATTTGGAGAGGAACTCATAATGTTTTGTTTGTTTTGAGAGAACACCTGTGTACACCTTTAATCCACCTTTGACAATAAAACACCCCAGTATTACACCGATACGGCCTTCCCGCTTCTGTTTCCGCCCGTCCCTCCCACACTACTGTATTGACTACCCAACCTCCAGACTGAAAAATCATAAACGAGCACCGGGTGGATATTTGGGTTATAAGAACTGAGACGAGGAAGACGGATTGGAGTAATGAGATTATTGGTTATAAGGAGAAATGATCTCCTCATCATATTCCTTATCACAATCTGTATGTCATATGAGAATGCCCCAAGCCAATTTCTATTTCATGTAAACAAACATGACATGAAAGTATGCGTGTTGCTTTTCTCAATATAAATGCTGCAACAGAATCCCTTTAATCAGATAGAACGGAGGAAAGAACTTGAGATCCAAAGTACACTCCCCACCACCACCAATCTCAATCTGATAGTTAGGGATGCAAGTAGAAGGAGAAGCACAAAGAAGCAGCACAGAAATCTTGCATTGATGTACCCATAGCCTCAGACTAATAAGCAACCCCTGACGGACCTACCCACAACACCCTAAAGACAGGAGAGAGATGCCAAACCATACGTCATCGAGATGACAGTTTGTAGTCACCTACAGCAGATAGTTTGAGGTCTTGTTGAGCCAGACGAAAGTTTGCAGACAAGATGTCATTATTATCAATGTCATTGGAGCTTGCCACGGAGATGATGATGGCCTGACCGGCATCCAGCTCTTGGAGGCAGTAATACTAGAAGAAACAGGTTGGGCATAAAATATCAGAAGGACCTGGGATGGCAGGTGGATCATTCTTCAGCAGTAAGAAAATCTGAAACTTGCATAAGTAGAGATGTCGGGACACAATTCGATAACCTTCCCAAGCAATGAGCCAAAAAAACTAAAACAAGTCATTGAAGAAAGGAAATTGCAAAGGAGAAATGGCAAGGAACTTAAATACGGGACCTAAAGAGATGCGCATATCAAAGTCACATCCCACAGTGGTACAGGAGATCTGAGCGTAGGACTAATCCCAGTCTCCTGAAACCCACCCCAAGAATCCCATAAGTCCTAATGGCACAGCCCATTGAAACCTATAGGTAGAAGATGTAGGCCCAATTCTTAGCGCTCCTAGAGGAACTAGCACAGACCAAGACACTCATTGGCAGCAAAAAGCTATTAGGGTAGGAGATTTCCTTGAAGCATGAATGACCACCTCTAAACATTTAAACAACCCCTGCCACTGGAAAGAGAGAAGCCAAACAATTCAGAGTTCTGGAGACTAAAAGGAAACCTGCAAGGACAGGGGGAACTCAAGGAACACCCATTTCCTGGCAACCATCAGCTGACACCAAACCATTTCTAGAAAGTGGCAATTAATATACCCTTCCCATCCTCCCTTGTGATCTGGGCCAGGACATGTGGAATCAGAGGAAATTGTGGAAAGACACCCATCAAACCCAAAGATCACAGGCTGAAAAAACATCCATACCTTTGTGAGAGGGGACGCAAGGCATGGGCTCTTGTAGCAAACAAATCCAGGGTGCCCACTCAAGGCAATAAATGTCTCCTGAGAGATACAAAATTCCAGGGATAGGAAATGCCCTGCTCATGCTGTTCACCAGAACATTATTTAGCACTCTGGACCACCCACAAGAAGAGATGGTGATCCTCCATCCAGAAACAAATCTGCACCACCACTGTAGACAAAGACGTGCTATTGTGTGTTCCTCACGATTCACACAGGCCATTGGTATGGTATTGTCAGTCCTGAAAAAAATGGCCAACCTTTTAAGGGAAGACAAGTGTCTTGACAGTAAGCAATGTGATAGTCAGCTCCTTCCAATTCAAAGACCAGATGGTGCCCTCTATTCAATCCTGTGTTGAAAGGACTCACAGGGAGGCCACCACTCAATGACATTACTGAAGATCCCTATGTATCTGGGTTGTACAGAACTGGAGACTCACGGAGGAGTGTAGCTGGAACCCAGGGATGAAGCATATGCCAAGAAGCCATCTAAGGGATACATTCTCACCTATGGACTCACAAAAATTGTTACCACTCTCAAAAAGATGGAACACAACCTTAGTGCCTGGACCATCATTCCCCATGGAAGGCTAGGCTGGTTGAGAAGGAATCCCCACAGAGCCTGCCATAATGCCATGCACATGGAACCTTAGGTGAGGCCGGGCAGTCTATTGTTAAAGAAGGTCCAGCAGATGCAAAAACCCCTTCACTGTCAGAGCCAAAAGCTTGAACAAAAGAGACGGAAATCTATCCTGATCTGAGAACCATTGAACTTGAGATCCTTACTAGGTACCACATGTGATTTTGGCAGGTTGACGAGAAACGGGGCAATCAGCAAGGAGCATGTCATGTCTATCACAGCCTCTGCTGGAGTAAACAGCTGGTAGCACTTCATGTCTTGAAACAGGAGTCAGATGATGCTGCTCTTCTAAACATACTTCAATGTAGAATCCCTGGTCCAAACCTCCAACTGAACTAGCATGGAGAACCCCATTGCAAAGATGCTCAACTTCAAGTCATTAAACACAATATCAGAAAGAAAGAAGAGCAGCAACTCACATGCCCATTAAATCTATGCAGGCCATTCACTTCTGGGTATCAGTGTAGAGTTTCTGAAAGACTATCACCAAAGTCTGGGTGGTACAGATGGCATGTGTCACAACCTTTAGACAAGAATTCAGGCCAGCATATATCAAGTGCATGGCTGTGTCCATTCAGTGATTCATGGGGTCCACTTGAAAGGCTTTCTCAAGGAGTACCATAACTCAGACACACACTAGAATCTCCAGCATAGGGTCAACCTTGAGTCCTTGAGGGAACTCCTCAGGCTAGTCCCCCATAATGGAGTTCATGAGTACTTTACTGATGGGTGACTTGTTCAGTCAGACCATTTGCAAACAATGAGGCTCTTAATAGATAAAACATAGAAAGCTTAGCAAGGGAGGTCTGTCAAAATAGCGTACAAGCCCCACTGGTGCTCATTTGGCAGTCAACCGCTGGAAGCTTTCTCTGCGACATGTCAAGAGGAGAGGGAGGTTGTCCATCTTAACATATTTACTCCTAGGGTCGGTATTCATATTTGTTTCCTTCACCATCCTCATCAGTGTCATATCTGGGCAAAGGCCAGCAGCATGAGGAAAGCAATGTAGAGGGGAAACGATGTCTAGATATGCCCTACGGCCTGAGCTGCCAACTTTGGAACTGAGAAACCACGTTATAGTCTCGACTTCAGCTCAACAACCTATGATTCTGGGCGGATCACCTAACCTCCAGGGTGCCTTTAAAAAATCTGACGTTGTGTAATGTAATCTGGTGGCCATGTAAAGTGCTCTAATGCCCTTGGGCCAAGTTCACACTGAAGAACATAGACCGACCACACAATAGTCAAGCCAAGTGACTGATCTTGCACCCCTAAACTGCTGCCCAGGCACAGACCAGCAACAACTAGGACTAATGCAGGCAACAACATCCCACTCACCTCTCTACAACTTGACAATAGTGGGGAATGATTCAAGAACCTCCTGCACTGCTCACACCAACACTGAAGTTAGCAGGAGGGGGGAATATGAACCTGAACTGTTTGATCACCCTACAGCATAGGTCTTCAAACTGTGGGGCGCGCCCCCCTGGGGGAGGCGCAGCATCCCCTCAGGGGGGGCGCGCACTCCACCCCACCACTTAACCTTCCATTGTTCTTTCCAGGCCCATTAATTAGGCTTCGTGTGTCTCAGTTCGAGCTGCTGCTGCAGCTCAGGCTGCTGGGGACTCGTCTGAGCAGTGTCTGGAGTCTTATCTCCGGCACGTCCGAGTTTTTCACAGGTCTTTAAAGACCATGTGCAACCCATGTATATCTTGGAAACAGAGCACAAAGAGCCAAGCAAGAGCTCAAAGCGAGCACAAAAGAGCACAAACTAGTACAAAAAGCTCAAAGAAGGGTACAAATAACACAAAAGGGCACAAAAAGCAGAAAATAGCAAAAAGGAAAAAGAAAAGAGCACAAAATGCACATCCCGAGTGCGACCCGTTATATGCTGCCTCGATAGGGAATTTCAGAATGGTTAATGACTTCTAAACTGTTCAGGTTTTTTTTAAATATGCTTGGGGGTAGTCTGAACCGAAAACTGACCTATTGATAGCGAACCATTTAAACTTTCCTGTTACATTTGAATGGCATTCATACCTTCCTAAGCTCTCGTCATGAAAAGGCATGATTGTAGGCTTAACAGAAGAGGAATCCCTTTACAGAAAACCGAAAATAATGTAACTTTCTTTCCTTTTTATGTAGTGATTTTTGTTCAGGCTTTTGTTTGACCTTTACTACTGTTTCTTTGTCACAGGTAAAGGGGCAGGGCTACATGTTTAGCGCTTTACCCAGGCTCCACTACCTCAGTGAACGGACTTGACCCAGCTTCAAAGCTGAGGTGAGCCTGGTGCTTCCTTAAATTAACTCTGAACATTCGTGTCCATATTTCACCCATGTTCCTATGTGTAGCCAGCTATACACCTTGTGTAATTGACCTGCCAGACACGAGTTGAGCACTGCTATACTTGATCAATTTTTTGGGGTGGGTTACATATATCCACCACTCAAATTACTTTCATATTTCACTATACTAATTCACCACTAATCCTTTATGGGTTTCCCGAGTAGCGTGCTACTCGCCCCAAAAAAGCGCTTCAACACCCCATTGGGGGTAACAAGCGCTATATAAATGCAAACCTTTTTTCCCTCTTCTATCCTTCAGCTATCCTTCTGAATCCAAATAATTGACTAACCCATCCACCACTTAAATCACTTTCATATTTCACTATACTAATTCAACACTAATCCTTTATGGGTTACGGAGTAGCGTGCTACTCGCCGAAAAAGCGCTTCAACGCCTCGTCAGGGGTAGTAAGCGCTATCTAAATGCAATTAAAATATTTACATACCTTTGTAATCTGGTTACAGAGGCTGTTTGTTTTCTGGTTTCAGTACCCCCTGGGCCCCCACTCTGCCTATTTCTTACATTTGGATTTTACTTTTTACTGCCTTAGTGTGAAAATGCATTTCATTAAAACGAATATAAAGTTGGGTTACCCAAAGAAAAATGCCAGCCATCTGTTGTTTAAAGAGCCTGCAAAGGCCTTGTCTTGACACTAAATAGGGTTATAAATAAAATAGTATGTATTCATTTGTAATGTGACTTTTCAATCTTTGTTCCCTTTAATTATCAGTCATGGATCATTCAGGCAGCCCTAGAACACAATTAAAAATGCTTTCTGTTCAAAGTATGCACAGATAAGTGCTGAAAATAGGCTTTAGGGGACTGCTTATTTTTGTACTGTCTGGGACATCAATATAATGAGCTGGCAACCCTAATCACAAGACTGGAAGTTTGTTGCAGGATGAGCACAATATTTATTTCCTCCACCCTCGATCCCTGGACCCTGAATAATGCCATAAAAGCAATAGTGTAACTTATATCTGAAACCCTATGCCAGCCCTCAATAACATGCTGAATAACTTCAACTATGTCTGGGAATGTGACCTGCATTCAGACAACTCACTCCTCATTCTCGCACTTCACTTTCACACTCACCCTGCACTCACAGGGATCACAATGTACTCACACTGATCACGATGCACTCACACCACCCGCTCACCCTGCCCTCAGTGACCACACTGCACTTATGCCACTCACCATGAACTCACATCGTTCTCCCTCCACTTACCCTGCGGTCTCATGAACACACCGCTCACTCTGCACTCACATTGATCACTCTGCACTCACAATGCTCTTGCGCTGTTCACCCTGTACCTCACCCTGCAGTCACACGAGCACACTACTCACCCTGCCCATGTGACACTTCACTCACCTGTCCCCCTCACTGCTCACTCTGCAATCTCACTCAAACAAGCCCATCACTAACCATACATTCATTTGTCCCACTCTGCACTTACATCTGCACCCAAATGGTCACCTCACTCACCCTGCAGCCACTCCTCTCACCCTACTCTCATACTGTCGCATCATTCACCGTGCACTCACATGGGCACTCCTGTCACCCACACAGCGCAGAGGGCTAATGTGCCTGCTACAAAAAACATGTACCATGCAGATCACAGAACTGAGTGTTAGTGAACTACGGTAGCCCTATAAAAAAGTGAAATGTTGGTCAGAAAGGGGCTATAGAGAAATGAGGTGCATTGTTGGCGAGTGGTAGTGAGGGAATTCATGGAGAAGGAGGAAATGGGAAAGGGGGCGCTCAAAAAACTGTTGCACCGTGGGCGACCAGTGTTAGGGCCAGCCCTGGCAGGGAGTCTTAGCCCCCCGAAGTTCGTGTCTAGTTGCACCCCTGGTTGCTTCCCATGTCAGAAGTACATTTGCTGCCTGTTTTTCATACCCCCCTCTCGAGTTAGGGCTCTCTGATTGGAGTAGTCATCCAGAACCGCCAATCAGCATGTAATTCCTGCAGCAGAGCACTGCTTTGACGTCAGCACTGACGTTCCTCCAATGAACGGGACAGCAGGAGAGATGCCAGGGAGTGCCGCAAATTTTGTATACATAAAGTTGCAAAATACTGCAACTTTGCTAATGAAACAGCACTTCTTCACTGTTGCCTTTTGCTTCGTGGTTGCTGGATTTGACATCTGGTTGCTGCCGTTCGCCTCGCTCTTGAATCCTTCCCCCTCAAGATTATCCTGGTTTGTACCGTGGCAGCTACTGCATTTTACTGCAAGGAATTTACAATGGTTGTATCTTTCCTAAAGATTCCATTCTCTGGCAGGTAAGAGTGAAGAGCTTTTTGCTTTATTTTTTTAAAGCTTCGCTCCTTTCCCCTTTGTCCCACTACTAGTGGGAACGTTGGAGGCTTCAAGGAGGAGCGGATTTGGAGATAATGCCATAGGTGCTGACTTTGGTTCTGGGGACCCAGGTTCGAGTCCTGGCATCGGCTCAACATCATGTGATCCTGGGCAAAATCACTTAATTTACCAGTGACTTACGAAAAATGAATTTGATCTTGATTAAAGTCGCTAGTGCTTGTTTAGCATGTTCCAATGCCTAGAGCCGAGTACACAAGCCTAATATAACAAATATTGTGAAGTATGCATACCATCTGTCCTCACTTCTTTCGTAGACCAAATTTAAATGCTTTCTTGTGCAGTTATTTCTGAAACTTTCGAAGGCGATCTTTCTAAGCCAACTATGCTAACAAATTGACTCTTGATGCTGCTAGAGAATGAAGATGTATATATCCTCTTGAATCACTTATATCACATGTGTAAGATGTAAATGTCCCCTAGGCCTTCTTGGAAAACTGTGGCTGGGCTCCTACTGGCACGGCAACACCTGGCCATACTCCACATAATCACAGATTTTTGAATTGTGTCAGAAAGCATGTTTTGTGGAACCCCTTTTTCTGATATCTTGTATAGGGGCAAGGATGTGGCGCAACAGCCAGAGCTGACGACTGTGGAGCTGGGGAGCCAGATTCAATTGTTGGTGTCTGCTCAACATCCTGTGATTCTGGGCAAATCACTTAATCTCCCTGTGCTTACAAAAAATGAATGTGTGCTTGTGTAATGTAAAAGATGCTCCTGTAAGGCGCTCCAATACCTTTGGGTCATGTTTGCGCTATATAAAACAGCAAAAAATATATTACAAAATTTTGTGAGCACTCCCGTTTCCGGGTACTGCTCAAGACTGGAAGTGGAGCACAACCTAAGGATGGCAGAAGCAAGAATCCATCCACACATTGACTGTCTCTGTGGAGAAAAACAAGCACACCCCTCACCTGTGTTTTGGGAGTGTTTTTACTAATCTATCCAAAATTTTGTGTTTTTAATGTGAAAAATAAAGCACCAATGTAATTTTTTTGGGCTCTTTTCTTGGAGACTTTTCATTTGAACTTTATAATAAGCACGAGCACTACAAAAACTTCAGTTTACTAAACACTCTTACTTTATTTAATAGTATTTACCCTATACAACGTGGGCTCTGCAGGAGGGAATGGCCATCAATGATGCAGAGTACCAGCTTCCAGAACTTTTTTGTCAGGTGGTGGTGGTGGGGGGGCTCGATGTGTAAAAAGGTTTAGATGGGGGGGCTCAGCCGACAAAAGTTTGAAGACCTCTGCCCTACAGGTACAAAGAAATATGGCACACCACTGTACAACTGTGGGAGAACCCTTACATTGAACACTGAGGCACTTGCCACCATTGCCCTCACGCCAACTACACCACGCTTCAAAAATAGAAGTGCAGGGTTGGAGCCTTCACTGAAAAACCCACACACCCTAAAATTGAAGGGAAAACTGCATTATCCTACCAGATACTTAGGTATGAGGCAGAAACTCTTTGCCAAAGTGGAGATTATTGCTAAGAAAACATACTGAATCCATGCTCCTACTGAAAATTTGAGGGGTGTGGCCTGCAGCCATTACTAATCTACTGTAGGCACACAGCCTCTCTTCAGGTCAGGCCTAGCACTTTGATCCAAAGTGTTGCAGGTCTGTTTGTTTGCAGGGATAGTCACCCCCTACCCCTAGAGATAAACTGGATTGGCATTCAACCATGCCAAGCATGCTCAATAATATATGCGGTAATAAGATGTGCACATATGATGTGCTTTTGATGGCAATTATGGTAGTGTTACTCCATGTGGTTGGTGAATTTTCAGTGGTGTTTAGGTTTGGTGTCATATATGTATTGTCCCTTCAACTGATAGTTTTCAGTGCAATTTCAGGTTTTTAAAATGTTATCCCAGGGTACTGAAACATGACTCTCTATAAAAGATTTATTTCTGTGATATTTCAGATTTTGTAATGGCATAATTTTGCCAAAGACCCAAATGCAGCAAGACAACTTGCTGGACTGCGTCAAATGGTTAGAGCAGTAATGTGCCATATTTACTAATATATGGCTTATTCCTGCTCTCTCTTTGTGCTGGAGCACACAGTGCAGCCTAGCGTCAATGTAGGTACGCTTGCGCCACAGTGCGAAGGTGCCCGTGTTACAGGCAGGATTGGCACAAAAACAACCCTCAGATGCATTTTCATCTTTCTGTGTGTGCTGCAGAATTCAGTACACATAGAAATAGGAAATAATGAGTAGACATGAAGATATTTAGCCTTGTTACGCCTACTTCTGGAAAGTCATACCATTTAGACACATTCTCAGGTTCACTAGTCTTAGTAAATCTGAGAATGCTCCTTTATCAATGGGTTAATGCATAGGAACACCCACACTTCACCCATGCAACGCCTTCCCAAATGCAGAATAAAGCAAGGCAGCAACATGCGTTGCCTTGCGTTACTCTGGATTTACTAACTCATACAGAGCCACTCAAGGTGGCTTATCGTGGCTTAGCAAATCTCACTGAAGGCATTGCATTGCCTGCTGTAACTGCAACACAAGGGCTTCGTAAATCTGGGCCCTGGTGCGCATTGCCAACAGGCGTGTACAGCAGACTTTGTAGACCCAACCAACATGTTCAAAGAACCCACGGTGCATGGCCGTCAGCCATGCCCCTCTAGTACCAGAAACAGCTACAGAGCCATCAGATGCAGAACACACCACTCAAATCTTCTGGCATATTGTGATTTATATGCAGCGATACCAACCAGTATTGTAAATTGCAGCCAACCGGTATCTCTGAATCTCAACCCGCCTTACATGTTGAGGCCTGTGTCAACTTTTGTATTCCATATTGTGCATTTTGTGTTTACTTTTCTGGGTATTTAATGATCTTTTGTCTTTCTGCTTGAAGGACTGAGTAGTCAATCGGTTATTTATATTTTAGTCTTATTCCTGCTTGTGTCTCTTTTTCTTAAATGTCTAGATTTTCTTTTACTTTTTATTTATTTTCCGACTCAATAATGAAACATACAGACTAGGACATATTAGAAAAAAATATTAACAGGACTACAAAGCACCTTTTCACAATCTTTATAACATTCTAAAAACCATTATTGACAATACAGACAAAGTATATACTTATATGCATAAAAGATAACGGCCGGGAGGTAGGGGTGGTCGTAAGGTATAGAAAATGCCTATACAACTTTGACGTATTATTCTATACATATCCTAATAAAGAGATGTCAAACGGTCTACGCCTGTGGCCTCATTCCGAGAACCCCAGTAGTGCACCCAGTAATTCCCATCTAGTGTTACTGAAACTGGTGGTCTCAGTAACTTGGGAGGGGATTAATGGCTGATTACAAATGGGACTCTGACTTTCCCTGTTAAATGAGTAATTACTGGGAATATCACCAATCACCACCCCGATTCCACTGATTATTCCCTATTTCCCCAGGTAGTTCACCCAGAAACTCCACCTTCCTTTAGCAGGTGAAGGCTCCTGGGAAAACCCTAAAGAATTTACGGATGTCACAATTTCAGTGGAATCAGTGAGTCCCTTTACCTGAATTAAAAGGCCACTCATAATGAGGCTCTTGAATGGTAGAACAAGCATCTTCAAGATCTCTATCATTTATTTTCACCCCCTTAGGAAATAATTTTTCTGAGCTAGCATTATTAATTTCTTCTCTTTAGGTTTCAATTGACTTTTTTGCACCCTTTCAAGTGTTAATTGTTCATAAATAGGACTGGGCCATGTAAAATGTACAGTATTTGAATCTGTCAGCAGTATTCTTAATGCTGGCACCAAATAGGACCCTAGTGTGCACAATGCAATGTTGCCGGGCAATACTCCACTTAAGTGATGCACAGTTGTAATCTATAAACTGCAGTTTAGCGATATATGTAATCTGTTAACAAACAAAACTAAAGAAAGCATTAATAATAAACAGATATTCAAAGTAATACTTCAGAAATGTCCACAGGTACAACACATTACTATTTCTGTTTAAGAAACAAGATACATTTTGCAACAACCACCATATCAGAACATATGATAAACTTAAGAAAAACAATGGTAAAAAGAAGACTAAAAATGAACAAAAAAAGAAAGTTATTGAACTCGTTTTCAAAATGGAAAAAAAAACATGGACGTGTACAAGAATACATGTTTTGTGTCTGCAAACTGTACCACGAGTTTTATTTATCAGGCCAGATAAAGATTCACAAATATTTTGCTGCGAGTAGGCGTGTCTTACTCATGCAGTACTTATGTCTCACTTCTGAATTCAAGCAGTAATCTTTATTACTTTTGAAAGGGGGCGCCTGGTTTCTTTCTATCAATGTAGCAGAACTGGTGCACTATTACTTTTGGCAAGGGCTGCCTGGTTTCTTCTACCAATGTAGCAGAACTGGTGCACTATTACTTTTGGCAAGGGCTGCCTGGTTTCTTCTACCAATGAAGCAGAACTGGGGTACTATGATTGTGTTTACCAAGGTGGATGTTGTAAGGGAGGTTACAGTCCTAGGATTTTTGGGGCCCTGGGCAGAAAGGGAATGTGCGAGGCCCCTCTAATTTGCATAGACTTGACCCATTCAGGGCTGCCTGCATCTCAATAGATGCTCCTGAAGCTGCAGCCCCTCCCTCTCAGCCACCTACAAGCACCTCTTAACTGCTCATCAAGGGCTGAAGGTGTGAAGGTTGCTCATCTCCACAGAGTGTTAAGACTGCCAGGGAGCTAAACACAAAGGCAATAGTCCTCCCACTGTGCCTCTGCGTGGGTGGGGGGTGAAGGCCTAATTGCCGGACAAACCTGAGGAATGTGTCTTCTTGCAAGTGGGAATGGGGGCCCCCCTCCCCTCGGGTTCCCCTTGCTACACCATAGCAGTGAGGCCAGGGGAGAAGGGCCTCCTAAGGTGGCGCACTTGCAAGATGGCACCTATCATGCCGTGGTCTGACTCGGTCGCACTGGTGCGGGGGCCCCAAGTTGAAGGGCTAACTACGGGGCCCTGGGCAGCTGCCCACTCAGCCCATGCCTAGCGCCGGCCCTGTCAGGGACTTCCCAGACACCCTGATGCAGACTGTTTTTTATTGTAAAGCATGCCAACACCATTCCAACCTGTAATTTGAGCTGTATTTTGATATAAACTGAAGAGTTTTCAACCTTTATCTAACTATCCCTATCAACAGTGGTTCACCGGACAGGCTAGCACATAAAAAATAAATATTGCCACTTACCACAAATAGTGTGCCAGAGGGTGGGTTGGTGTGGTGAGGAATGGTGTGAAATGAAAAAGAAGGTAACAAATGTTTGCATAAACGTAGATGCCCTGCCTCAAATTTCAGTCAGAACTGAGCAGCAGCCCATCTCAAAATAAAAATTGCACTATGTATCCTTATTCTATCCAAATGTATGTCTTCTTTATTGAAAGAAGAACAAAGTGATGCAATTAAAACAGTTTTGTCACAGGGCTCGTCAGTGAACAATCATGAAAAAGTATCTCGTTACACAATTTGGAACTGAATGTTCCCTGAGCCTCGTATGTCAAATGTAATGCATTAGTTCGTTCTCAAAATAGAAAGAGGATCGGTGATTTCGTGACATTTTCAAATTCCAGCAGTATGTTCCCAAAGCTGAATGTTCTGAACTCTGAAATGTCAGAAAGGATTTACTTCCATTATAAAATCAATTATAAAACGTGTGGCTAGAATTAAAGTTGCATTAGTTAGAAAATGATTCATAAATAAATTATGCCTGGTTCATCCTCACCACAACACCATGTGCTTCCTCCGGGCACGTTAAGCATCCACTGATCTCACATGTAATGACATTTAAAACATACATGTCATGAGTCTGTAAAACAAATAAAATGGATTAAATGCTAATTTAGGAGTCGATTGCGAAGAGCGCAGTTCACGGAAGATGGAAGGGGCGGAATTACTAATTCCTGATGGCAATTTCTCCCCAGCACCATGCAATTACGAGTTAAAGCCCCTTTAATGGGGATCCTCGATTACTTGGATCCTGGATTACCGGGACTCTTACGCATGGTCAGCCCTGATTTCAGGGACATTTCTGCACCCCGTCTGATAGACTCAAAGTGGCAAAATTGTTGAGGGAGTTAATACAACGGTTGGGTTTCCAGACTTCACTGGAGTTCAACTGAGGAACTCATTCTAATAATGAGGTCCTGAAGATGTTGTGCACAGCATTACAAGTTGAACAGAAGCTACATTGCAGTTACCAACTGGAGGCTTCCAAAATTGTGGAACAGGTCAAAGGCACTTTGAAATCCAGAATGGCTACTGTGTGTTCATCGACATATCTAAAATGCTGAAGGATCTGGCCTAAGTGACAATGATTAGGGAGGGCCAGCAATAGGAAGATCAAAGAGAGCTAGAGTACTCTGTTTTAGGTACTCCTTAACTGAATGGACATATCTTGGTGTCAATGTTTGGGAAAGAGCATTTTGGACATTTTGTTATAACAATTTGCATTCAATTGAGGCTCCTTGAACTGAATTTTGAAATTGCATCGGCACTAAAGAGCCTGAGTCAATTTATCCTGAATTTTGTACACAAAATGTGTGGCCAGGTGTTTTCAAACTTCTTGAAAAATATACATTCTTTGATACGCAGATTAGAATCTCTCATTTTGCTTTGTATTTCCAATATGGCTAAACAGATGTTCATCCAAGTCAAGAAAAGGCACTAGATTGGTCGAACGACTGCGGTGCCATTTAAATTTTGTGCCGACCCGCTCTGTACTTTTCTATGACAAATCACATTATACAAGTCTGTGAGCTTGCCAAATAACTTCTGAACTGCTTGTACAATCTGTGCCAAATTTGTCTTAAATGTTCTTGTCTAAATTTTTTCTCCACGTTTGGCACAGATTGACCAAGGAGCCCTTAAGCTATTAAGGATGCAGAGGTGGACCAAATTATGCCGAAATGTTTTTCTAAATTATGTGACAAGAAAAGATAAATTATACAGAATTATGCAATATAGTCTCTGGCAGTATTATTTTGAATCCTTTGAGCGTGAAACACTATCTTTGCTGAATATCTACAAAATATGTGTCAAGTACATAAATCCCTAATTATTCTGTAAATGCCACAGCCACACAATCACCTAAGTACAATGGTGCTCACCATTGTCCATTGTCTTAACAATGTATTCATTAAAGGTAACCAAAATCTGGACATTCTAATTCCAATCCGTGCCCATTGTTGACTGTGCTATGAAGAGAACAGTTTTTTCATGCTAACCACACAGAAATAAACATGTAAAATAAAAAAATGCATATTGGATAATATTCATAATACAGTTCTAGCTTGCCATTTCGAGGTTCAGGTGATATATACAAACCACCTGACCTTCAGACCTCATCAAATATAAATGTTACCCGGCAATAGGTAGGTAGGTAGTTATAGTTAGAATCAATTTTTTCCATAGACAAAGCGTTTTTGGTTCACTAATAACTTTGGCGCCATTTGACGAATCTTCACGAAATTTTCTACACTAGCACACAAGTTAGTTCAGCTTCTGTCTGGAATATATCAGGGTGATTTATCAGGCGTGGGGTTGAGAGAAAAGGGGGGTCTCAAAACACTTTTTCCCCATGCAATTTATATACGTGGCTGCAGACCGATCCGCTGAACGGAATTACACCGAATTTGGCAGAAAGGTAGATCTTTGTTCAGAAAGTAACCTTTTTGTAATTTGGTGTAAATCAGTTCTTTAGTTTGGGAGTTATGTAAAATATATTTATAGATATCTAGGGATGCGGATCCTTTGCGGATCCACCCACGGTGGATTCGCGGGTACTGGGGGAAAAGCCAAGCCCTGATTGGCTGGCTGCCATCTGAAAGGAAAGTTGAAGCCACCATTTTGTTTGTCGCTTGGCCGGGGGAGGGAAAAATAGAGTGTCAATACACACAAGGGGCCAGGATACATGTATCCTGACCCCATACTACACATGGAGGAGTCCCTAAGGGACCCCTCATGGGCGAGACATTGTCCCAAAAATGTTTGGGGCACAAATAAAGGATACGCGGATCAGAAGCCCATTTGAAAAAAGAAAAAAAAAACTCACACACCATACCCCCGCCGCGCAGGGCCTAAAGCCATGCGCAGTATGGGGTTGGATGCATGCGAAGAAGTGCGGGCGGGAGTTGTATTAATGTACAGTCATTATATATTACTTTACGTTGAAAAAACCATAGCAGCTCAACTACATGAAAGTGCTACTACGCATGTGTAAGCCATGACCAGTTTTGCATGCCCATCAGGGCGAGGTGAGGCCAGGGCTGTAGGGTCCTTTTTCTCCCCAAATATTTCTGAAATCCTCAATCTTCATATCTCACATCATCTCTTTTCTCTTCAGCGCCAAATTTAACCCTCTCTTTTTGCACGTATTTCCTTTCATTAGTGCAATGAAATGAGAAGGATCCAGCGGGATCCGACAACTACTGTTGAGCCCAATCTGGGATCTGGTTCAGAGTCAGTGAAATATGCTGAATTTGTCCCAGTGTAATTTTCTGACACTGTGACTTATTCAGTAACAGAAGCACACTGTCTGATTTTCTTTCAGAGCAGCAACCTTTAGGAGAATAGTTGGGGGTTCTTATTTTCACTTCTAGCTGGATCCAAGACTTGACTTAAAGGTCCATCAGCCCGCCTGTGTTATAATATCATCCTGGCTTAGTGCTATCAGGAGCCTAACATCTAGATATAAATGCAATGGTGAGAAACAAAGACACTCAGCTTATCACTTGATAAGTGCTTTGGAAACACTATGATTTGGAGCCAGCTTTTTTACTTTATCCAACCTCTAAATGTGAGAGATTATGCATGCACTGTAAGAATGTCAGACCTATCGGTATGACTAATTACAGTAATGATGTAAATAGCACTTCCTATTCATTTTTCTTTTATAGCGCTATTCATCCTAATGTAGGATTTCAGAACAGTTTACATCAATGAAACATATTATACAGAGCAATGAATCATAAAAGTATGTAAATTGATGTACAGGGAATGTTACAGAAGACAATGAGGGCTACAAGGCGTGGGAGTCACCTATCCAAACTGGTAGGCAATATATGTTAAGAGCACTTGGTCTGGAGAAACACAAAGTCAAGATTTAAAATGTTATGCAGGGGCTGCCTATACTAATAGACTATTGCAATTGAAGGAACCCCAGTTTAACAACTTTGGAATAACAAAAGATTGCGGTAAAAACAGGGCCCTGGCTCTAAGATTCCATTGCTCAACTAACCCATGAACACATTTGGCATGCATATCATGCCACAAAGATCATGCTAGAATATGATACGGTATCTTCACAATTCAAAAAAGTGTATTTTTTGAAATGTGAAGCGTTTCACCATAACACATCAAGTTATACCACAAAATTGAGCAGCATTTATTGAAAGTGAAAGTTGTAGACATGAACTGAAAAGCATACCTGGACCACCCTGATGACAATGCATTTTGTGATCTAAGAGACAAGTCAGGAGTCATGTATTCTTAGATGTGGACTAGATTCTTACAGTAAATGGTAGTACATTATAGGCTATTAAATCAAACATAAAAAAGTTTTTGTACAGCGGACATTTTGCACTCGCATATATAAGGATGCTCCCTTCTGTGACAATTAACTAAAAAGGAGACTGGATGAAATAAATTGTTTTCCTAGCATCACACAATTTAGTCAAACAGCGATGTTGGGATTAATCCCAGAGTTTCCAATTATCACACTGTGCAGTTATGCCACTAGATGGTATCGTTTTCTACCATCACATTAACACTTTGGGGTCTATTTACGAGCTATTTACATGCAAACTGGTGCAAGATTGAACCTTAAGTCAGATTTATGAAGCCACACAAGGCCACTTTGCGTGGCCCCGAGTGGCTCCAAAAATATGGAGTAAGGCAACTCAGCGCAAATTGCTGCGTTGCCTTACTCTACCCTGCGAAGGCATTCTATGGGCGCTGCGTGGCGCAACTCCCATGGTTTTTGACACATCCCCAGATTTACCAGAATTGATAAACCTGGGAATGCAAAAAAAATACGCCTTCCCAGAAGAGGCGTAATAAGGAGAAATATCTTTATTTCTCCTTGTTACTTCCTTTTTCTGCAGCACACGTAGATAGAGGAATATATCTCTCAGGATTGTTTATGTGCTGGAAAGTGTCCCTTCCTGCACAAAAACAATCCTGCTTGCAACGCAGGCACCCTTGCACCATGGTGAGAAGGGGCCTGTGTTGGTGCTAGGCTGCCAAAAGGGAGCAAGTGCAGAAGACAAGGCAGGAATGCGCCATATTGCCTTAAATACAATGCATTCCTGCCCTTTCCCTTGTCACACAGTGCAGCGCAGCAAGGTGACTTGGTGCACTGCGTAACTTTTTCATAAATAGGCCCCTTTGTTCTTAACTCTTGGATGATAAGATTAGAGCGTGGGTGACAGGTAGAATCCACATTTTAATTTTGGCAGTATTACACAGCGAGAACCTTGCCCAAGGACATAAGAGCGCTTCACAGTTGACAGAGAGTATGTTACATGGTTTTTTTCAGCATGGAGTTTTTGGGAGATTCATATGCTACTTTAAGAGGAGGCAAAAAAATGTGACTAGACAAAACAGATCTGTTGAGCAAAATAATTAACCTTATTTTACCTGAAATTTGCTGAGCGTACACAAGGACTTCAAGGCTCAGACTGCTGGCGAGGCCTACCTTCCATGACCCTTCTCGATTCTTTCTCCCGCAAGTTCCAGACAACGTCATGCAAGAGCATTACTCCAGGGTATGAATCTGAAATGTAAAAAGAATGTTTATGACAGGCTTGCCCCTCTTAACCAGATTGGTCCAGTCAATCTGGAGGCAGGCCTGCTGCATGAAGCAGTCCCCTTATAGGTAGCGCCTTCCTGCTACGAATGAGTGACAGCCCTGCTATAAGTTCATGGGCTGAGCAGAGCCTCACATCTGTCGGTGGCGCTGCATTTGCTACATTTTTGCAAAAAAGGGGCAAACATTGCCCACGTTTGTCCAGCCCGACAAGGGATGTTTTTTCCACACAAATAGGAAAAATATCACCCATTTGTGCAGGAAATCACCCAATCTGCCAGCACTGCACACTTCTATCATTGGGCTATATCTGGGCTAGATTTGGGTGCTCTTTGGCCTACATTTGGGCTAATTTTTCCTGGGCGGCCATCTTGGGAGATTTTGTTCATTATCAAGCTCCCTCATTTCTTCATTTACTGATGTATCCTCTGTAGGAAATTATTTCAGTTTTACAGCTTTGATTCCATCAAGATGGTGGTCAGGTGTGACACACTTGTGTCATAAATATAAAATGTTAGCATTCTAGTTGCTTATTAGAACACTGTCATACATGCCAATAGACTGAATTCAGGCAGGAGACTCCCAATTTTTAAGCTCAATATTGCATTATTTTAGCTCTTACCACATGAAATAGAAGTCAATTGGGAAAATCCATTCCCATGAGTTTTTTTTTAAATCTCCTACTTTCCTTTTCTAAAAAGTTGGCATATATGCACTGTTTTAAAGCAGCAATTCATCACCAGGGTGTTAACTGGCAGGCTGCAGTTGGTATTGAAATACATATTTCAATCTACATGTCAGAATGTTTTACTGAAATAGATGAAAAAGATATTTGAGAACTCATAGAAAATGTGTCCTCATTTTGCTTTCTAAAGCACTAACCATAATTTCTGTGACAAAACCAACCACCTAATTTTGTTAATTTCTAATATAAATGTTTTAAGTTTTACATCTTTCATTCAATCAAGATGATTTTAGACGTGCCAAACTTATGTCATTATGTTAGCACTCTAGTTGATCATCAGAACACTGTGGGGGCTGCAATAAAACACCAGGGAACCAACTGGCAGGCTATTCCTTTTGGAAGTACATTTTGTACTCAGTATGCCAAACTTTATTCTCATATACCTGAGAATGATAGTGTTAATTAACATAAAATATACTCACATTTTGGTTTCTGGAGCACCTTCCATAACCTCTATGACAAAATCATGAGAGAAAACAGTTTTCTCTCAGACATGGTTCTTCAAATCCCAGCAGAGGATCAGCATTTTACACAGGGTAAAATCACTTTATCCATATTCTTGACCTGGACCTCCTACTACTTACCGAAACATGGCTCAGTGAATCCTCTTCCTCCATTCTGGACATGTTAGTCCCTCCCAGCCTTGACATCATCCGTTTGGACTGATCAGGCCGTCTGGGTGGGGTCATTCCATATAGTCATCGGAAGAATTTCTCAATAAAACAGACTTAAACTCAATCTCTGTCCTCATGCAAATACCTGAGGATCAATATCTCTACAAAAGACAACACATTTTGCATGCTGCTCACGATCTACAACCCTCCTAGTGATAACGACACATTCATTGAACAAATCGTGGAGGTCATCTCTACTAACAATGGCTCACACAACAATCAGATTTTCCTTGGCGATTTCAATATAAACTGGAATGACACAAATGACCCTTTGATGAATAGCTTTAAAACCTTCCTTCACGACCTCAACTTGGTACAAGCCTGCAACAGCCCAACGCATAATAAATTGGCCACTTTGGACCTAAGAATAGCAAAGGAGCACACCATCCAGATTGAATCCATTCTTCCATGCGACTGGACTGACCATCATTGCATCACGTTCTTTATAGCGGAAAGGGCAGTTACCTCCAAAGGCCAACCAGTGAAAGACAAATGCTGGGTCAGAGACAACAGAAATATCAACCCACTCACTCTATCTGCTCTCAGTAACAACATTCTACCTCCACCCACTAACATCTCTGACACACAAGCCCTCACTGACCACTATATCAACTCCATGTCCGACATCATGGACGCCATTGCTCCCATACAACTAAAAAGCATCCAGATCAAAAAATCTAATCCATGGGTTGATACCAGTTTTAATGAAGAACGCTGCTCACTAAGATCAGCAGAAAGAACATGGAGACTCTCTCCCTCACCTACCAACCTCAATCTACTGAGACAAAGAAGAAAAACCTACAACAGGCATATCAGAAGTTCCAAAGCATCTTATTTCAAACAACAACTTGATAAGGACACAAACTGTCCAGAAAAAGTGTATGAAATTATCAAAAACCAGACTAACAGAAAATGTAATCCCCTTTCTTCTGAAAATCTGACGCCTCACAGTTAGTTGCAAGGTTTTTGCCTCCTTCTTTATCAAAAATATAAAGTTAATTGACACTGATCTCCAAAAGGCTGGAGAGCTTTTTTTCTACCAAAGACCCTCCACCTCGCTTCCCCATACTTCAGGGAGAGCGCCCTGAAATCCCTTCACCTAAACCAAAAAGCAATGCCTCTTGGTCCTTCTTTAAGACTATTGACAAATCCGATATCTTAAAACTACTATCTTCCCAGAAATACTCTAACCACTTCAACGACCCCTTACCCTCCAAACACCGCAACAAGATCAAACACTCCCGAATTCCCTTATGGACCAGGATTATCAACGCTTCGCTAACACAAGGCTACATACCAGATTGTTTAAAAACTAGCCAGGTCACCCCGATATTAAAAAAAGCCTAACTCCAACCAGTCAGATTCCAACAACTATTGCCCTATCTCCAATATCCCCTCTGGCCAAGCTCCTGGAAAAATGAGCACAGCGACAACTATGCAATAACATTGAACAATTCCAACTCCTCGACCAATGCCAATCGGGTTTCAGGCCAGGACACAGCACTGAAACTGCCCTGGTCCATATTGTCAACAATGCCCTGAGATTTCTCAACCAGAATGACTCCTATTAATCCTACTTGATCTGTCAGCTGCGTTTGACACGGTTAAACATGAGAACCTTATGAACCTCCTAGAATGCAGGATGGGTCTCTCCGGTACCATGTTAAAATGGATCTCCTCATTCTTACACAACAGATCTCAAAGAGTTATGTTCAACCGTGCCCTAACCACACAAGTAATGATTAGCGTCCCTCAAGCCTTCTCTCTCTCTCTGCCCCACCCTGTTCAACATGCTCACTGTACCCCTCACATCATAACCTCATCAAAATCTCTAGGAATAATCTTGGACAATTACCTTTCTATGCAGGATCACATTAGCACTGCTGTGAGAGGTGCCAACTACCAATAGCACGCACTAAGGAAATTAAAACCTTTCATTCACACTGCAGATCTCAAGACAGCAGTTCAGGAGCTATTGATCTCCAAACTAACTTACGGCAGCACCATCCTTGTGGGTCTAGAAAAAGCCAAACTTGAAAAAGCCAAACTGGCACCTCTAAAGGCAACCTTTAACTCAGCTGCTCGACTCAACACAGATTTAAAAAAAGTGATCACATCACCCTAGACCTCAGAGCACTGAACTGGCTACCCTATGAGGCAAAGATCCACCTACAAATTGACTGCTTGACTCAAAGCTCTTCACCACAACACTCCAACTTACCTGGCCAAGAAACTCATCCTATCAGGTGAAAATAGAACTTTTCGAGGCACATGTTCCCTTCTACTAAAACCCTACAAATTATAAAAAAAGAAAACCTACAAGCATTCCTTCTCTAGAATCACCCCCAAAATTTGGAACCCTCTTCCTCCTGAGACAAGATCCATCCCCTCAACAGTCCTCTTGAAACAAAAAGTAAAGCAACTACTAATGAATAGAGACCCTCCCCAATGAAGACGCACTCTTCCCAGACTCTAACCTCCATGGCCTGCAATTCCACAAGACTTGTAGGATCCACTGAATGCCAACCCACATTCTCTCTGTTTGGACCTTCTGAATGTCATCCCATTTTCTTATATTGACTTTGTTGTTCTTTCACATATGTTAACCCCTATCTGTTTACCTTTTTGCTTTCCTGATGTACAGTGCTCTGATACCCGAAAGTGTCATGTTTGCGCTCTGTAAAGGGGATTCACCGAAACTAGGAACTATGAAACTGAGCTGTCTGCTCTACGCGGACGATGCCATTATGTTAGACCTAACTCCAATCGGATTACAAAGGCGCCTTAATGAGCTAGCACTCTACTCAGATGATTACTTTTTAAAAATAAATACCTCTAAAAGTAAAATAATGGTTTTTAGAGGCCAGGGATGCAGAGTTAGGAAAAATATGCACTGGTTTCTGGGGAAGGACAAACTTGCTATAGTGAAGTTGTACCCATATTTAGGAAGAATTTTTACAAGAAAGTGTTCCAGCAGTGACCACATTGACCAGTGCAGAAGTAAGGCAATATCTCAGGCCTCCGCAATTGGCAGATTTTTATAAACACTGTGGGAAGGCCACTTTGCACATGTCTTATCAGTTTATAAAATTGAAATCCCTCCTGTGCTGAGTTATGCCTGTGAATCAGTGGACAAACAGCAGTGGGACTATTTCGAGAAAAGTGAGGGGCGTATTTGGCGCCAAATGTGTAATCTGAATCGATCAGGCCCGGTAGCAGCGATTCGCCTTGAATATGGGTTACTCTCCACTTATGTGTTCGCCATGGCAGCGTGCCTGAGATGGAGAAATACCCTATTGAATAGTGCTGAGAACCCCTTACGGGTAGCAATGTGTGAGGAAATCTTTTCATCCCTGAAGGGGAAAAGTGTCCTATTTAGGAATTACGTGAAAGCTGCAAACATGTTTGAAATAGAGCACAGTGGCACGTGCTCTTTTCCTAAACAAGTATTGAAAGCACAAATTAAAAAAATATTTATGAAGTCTCAACTAAAAGGGATAGCGCATCATGTTCAGCGTTTTCCAATAGCGATATTATAGTGGGGAATAGTATTCATAAACAGCCCCAACCTTATGTCGTATGGAATCTTCCCCATGGAGTGCGCAGAACTACCTTGCTGTTAAGATTGAATTTGCATCCCTTACGAATAATAACAGGGGCGTGGGAGGGTCTCCCTAGACAGGATAGACTCTGTCACTTATGTGGAAGCTGTGTGCAGGATCTAAATCATGTTCTATTTGTCTGCCCCCCACTAAATCCCTCACGACATCGTTTTTTGAGACCGCTGTTCTTAAAATATAACATTGCCGCTGCTGAGAAGGCCCGAAATGTCCTTATGGCCCCTCCTTCTGAACCAGTATGTTTTAAAGTTTTTTGTTTTTTTAAACAATTTTTGAATATATTTTAGAGAACGATTATGTTGCTCCATGTAGATGTAGTTGGTAACATAGGGCTTTGGACAAAAACCCAATAAATTTTATAGGTAGAACTTTTTTTAGGTTCTTCTACTTTACAGCTGAAATTATTGGAGTATTCAATGCTACGATAGGTCTTGTACTGACCAAATTATGGTGGTATCATAAAGGGTTTATGAGATTGGTGCTGTAATTCCGCCTTTGCATTTTCAACACTTTGTATGTTATTATGAATTCCAACGCGCATAATGAAATATTTGTAGTCAGGAATAATGCACCTGTCAGGCCTTTTGTATGCAAATTGAACAATGATTATTTTGGGCCAAATCAACTACTTGCTATAATTATAATCAGTATTTCTTGAGGTTTTTTTAATCCACTGTTATGCTTGAGCACTTGCACTTTCTTCATCTTTTTGCTGCTATTTATAGTGTACTGTATTTAGGATTGCTACTCTTTTGTAATCCAATCATTATTGTGCAATATTCTTTTTTATCCAAATTTATTTACATTTTTTTTATATCACATAGTCGAAGTCATGAAATAATTTAATGGCACAATTCGTCTTGTTCTGGCCTAGCTAGTTTCAGTATCTAAAAGGACTCATGAAATTAAATTTTCGTTTGCTATCCTGCCTTTCCCCTTTGTACGCAACTATGAATTCTGCATCGTTTTATGAAAAATTGTAATATGTAATATTTTTTGTCTCATTTTAGCTTGCTTTTAAGTGTCGGTTGATTTGGTATATTGAAGAAGTCTGTGTATATTTTTATGTGGAACTCCTTGGAGCTCCAAATCATAATAAAATTCATTCAACAGTCCTACTGAATGTCATCCCATTTTCTTATATTGACTTTGTTGTTCTTTCACATATGTTAACCCCTATCTGTTTACCTTTTTGCTTTCCTGATGTACAGTGCTCTGATACCCGAAAGTGTCATGTTTGCGCTATATAAAACTCAATAAATAAATAAATATATAAAATACACCACAATTCCTAAAGTTAATATGGTACCACCAACAAATAATTTAGATTCTGACTAAAATTTGTTATCGCCCTTTATATGTGCTCCTCTTTGTCACCTTCAAAAAGTGACTGTCTCTACAATGCATATCAATGGGGACTATGTCCCAGAGTCCTGTAATGGCTGCAACAACATGTTGTCAATGTTGTAGGCAGGCAATCAAGGGGGTGTCCTTTTGAGACACTCCCATCATATGACCTTTGGGGACAGAGTGTGCTTACTCTGCCCCCACATATTTCTTTTTCAATTCCTTTGTTTCCTTTATTTATAGTTTGAAATAAAATTTCATTATCAAGATACATAATACAATCACAATAAAAATGACGATGGCATTTTTCAAACTGCACAATCATAAAAATATTAATAAATAAAAATCTAAAAACAGATATGCAGCAAAAGTAATTAAATGTTCATCAACACTTCATCCCTAAAGGTTCATCAGATCCAATACCCTGTTGGAATCAATCTGTCATACTATCTAGTAACTTTTGCTTCATTGACCATGCTATGTGCAAAAACTTATACACTGTCACTCCCACTATCGATGAAGTGTCACTTTTGCAAATTCTATAGGCTTCTCCTCTTTCTACTAAATGAAGGGATCGACACAAGGGCACTATCCTCCTGCTTCTAACTTTAGCATAAGGGGTGAGAAAGTATAACAAGTGTTCATCTGTTAATCAGGGGGTGTCCCTTTGAGACACCCTCCACCACATGACCTTTAGGGACAGTGTGCGCTTACTCAGTATGTATATATATATATATATATATATATATATATATATATTCACTGAAAAAACCATAGGTTTTAGGGACAGTTATAGTTAGTTGGACATTTCACTCGTACAAAACCCGTGAAATTCCCCCGTTATAGTTAGTTCAGCTAACTATAACTCGCGCCCCGCAATGCACTGCTGATGACGTCACATATTACATCACTCATGACATGGTCAGTGACATCACTGATGACATCACTGATGACATCTCAAATGACATCACTGATGACATCATCCAGTGACTGTGTGTTTCTGTAAAGTTTAAATATTTTTATATATATAGGAAAAGACGTATTGAAGAATGAGTGGGTGTGTAAGTGTCTGTATGGATGATTTAGTAGGTGCGTGACTGACTCTATAAGTGAGTGATTTAACGTATCTTACTGAATGCATGGGTTAGTGACTAAACTGGGTGAATGTCTGTATCCGTCTGTCTGTTGCTGTGTAAGTGGCTGCATGGGTTTGTGAATAGCTACATGAGTGTCTATATGAGTTATTGATTGGTTGTCTGAGTATCTGTATGGGTGCCTGAGTGTTTGTGTGGGTGGGGTGTGTGCGACTCTGTGCATAGATGTGTGAGTGGGTGATTCACTGGGTGGATGGTTTCAAGAGTGCATCTGTGATAGACTGTATGGGTGGGTAAGTGTGTGTAAGAGTGTGTTAGTGAGTGAATGTATGTCCCAGTGGTACATGTGTGAGTAACTACATATGTGAAAGCCAGTATATATGTGTGTTGGAGTATATAAATAGCTATAAGCGAGAGTGAGTGATTGTGATAGTGGCTGTATGGATGAGTGTGTGCTTGTATCAGTGATTGTATAAGAGCGTAACAATGTGCTAGTATTTGTATGATTAAGTGAGCTGGTGTGTGTATAACTGTATAGGTGAGTAAATGGCAGTGTGTTTAATTATTTGCATGACTGACTAGGTGTGTGAGTACCTCTTTGGATGAGTGGCGGTGTTTGAGTGTCTATATAGGAGTAAGAGTGCATATGATAGTCCTGTACTGAGTGACCATAAGTATGAGTGACTGTACGGGTGAGTGAGTGGATGTGTGTGTGTAGACCTAAGAATCAGTGAGTGGGTATGTAGTTATTGGTGTTGGAGTGTCTATAGTTTTGCGAATGGCAGTCTGTAATTTAGATTGGGTGTATCAAAGGTTATATTAGGGTGTGAGGAGCTGCATCAGATTATCACGTGGATGATGTCATCAGTGATGTCATTTGAGATGTCATCAGTGATGTCATCAGTGATGTCACTGACCATGTCATGAGTGATGTAATATGTGACGTCATCCGCAGTGCATTGCGGGCGCGAGTTATAGTTAGCTGAACTAACTATAACGGGGAATTTCACGGGTTTTGTACGAGTGAAATGTCCAACTACCTATAACTGTCCCTAAAACCTATGGTTTTTTCAGTGAATTTCAAAGGTTTTTTAAATGCTAATTTGTAACTATAACATATCTGAAACCTATGGTTTTTTCAGTGAATTTCAAAGGTTTTTTAAATGCTAATTTGTAACTATAACTGTCCCTAAAACCTATGGTTTTTTCAGTGAATTTCAAAGGTTTTTTAAATGCTAATTTCTAACTATAACGTGTCTGAAACCTATGGTTTTTTCAGTGAATTTCAAAGGTTTTTTAAATGCTAATTTGTAACTATAACGTGCCTGAAACCTACGGTTTTTTCAGTGAATTTCAAAGGTTTTTTAAATGTATTAATTTTTATATTATTTTTTTTCATACTGATTTACTACATTTTTAGAAACAATTTCTTTTACATATTTTATTTTTTAAATTACATTGTAATTACATTATACATTACATTACAAAAAATACTTTCTCAGAATGAATTACTTTAGTTTAAATACTTAGCACATAGGCAATAGACTTTTAAGTACAGTAGTTACAGTTGTTGCAATGGGCAACACATTTTCAAACACAATGCAACATTCAGCTCAATGTGAATTTCTAGTTAAATGCAATTAGTTACTTTATGGATTACTTTTCTAACCACAGGACTGGATCCTAGATTCAGTCCTGGGACATCTCCTGTAAACAGTTGAGGAAAAGCGTTTTGGTTACAGTCGTGATTTTTAAGGAATATTATTGTATTTTAAAAGTTGACACTTAGAAACTTTTCCTCATAGAATCACCAATGTTATCCTATGGAAGGAAATTCACTTAGCAGGTAAAAACTGTTATCGTTACTTTTTCTTACTCAGTGTTGGATCCTGGATCCAGCACTGGTGCATCTCCTGTAAACAGTTGAAAAATGCGTTTAAGTCATACAGGCGATTTTTAAGGAATATTTGTAGTTTGTGAAAATCGACACTTTGAAACTTTTCTGCTGAAAACCAGACAATGGATTCCTATGGAAGAAAAGATAAGTTACTGGTAAGTACGGTTAAAATTACTTTTCAGGGTCAGTGCTGGGCTAAAAGATGCAGCACTGGGTTCTCTCCTGATAACAGGTGAGTAAATCGGAATTCGTATTTCGGCTGATTTTAGAGGAATATTTGTATGTTTCAAAAATCAACACAGAAACTTTTTCAGCAAAAGCAGGCAATGATATCCTATGGAAGGAAATTCAAGTTACTTGTAAGTACGGTTAAAATTACTTTTGAGGATCAGTACTGGGCTGAAAGATGCAGCACTGAGGTCTCTCCTGATAACAGGTGAGTAAATCGGAATTCGTATTTCGGCTGATTTTAGAGGAATATTTTAAAGTTCCAAAACTCCACACTTAGAAGAATTTCCAAGTGAAACCAGTCAATGTTAGCCTATGGAAGGAAATTCAAGTTACTGGTAAGTACGGTTAAAATTACTTTTCAGGACCAGTACTGGGCTGAAAGATACAGCACTGAGGTCTCTCCTTATAACAGGTGAGTAAATCGGAATTCGTATTTCGGCTGATTTTAGAGGAATATTTGTATGTTTCAAAAATCAACACTTAGAAACTTTTTCAGCAAAAAGCAGGCAATTATATCCTATGGAAGGAAATTCAAGTTACTGGTAAGTACGGTTAAAATTACTTTTGAGGATCAGTACTGGGCTGAAAGATGCAGCACTGAGGTCTCTCCTGATAACAGGTGAGTAAATCGGAATTCGTATTTCGGCTGATTTTAGAGGAATATTTTAAAATTCCAAAACTCCACACTTAGAAGAATTTCCAAGTGAAACCAGTCAATGTTAGCCTAAGGAAGGAAATTCAAATTACCGGTAAGTACGGTTAAAATTACTTTTCAGGACCAGTACTGGGCTGAAAGATACAGCACTGAGGTCTCTCCGTATAACAGGTGAGTAAATCGGAATTCGTATTTCGGCTGATTTTAGAGGAATATTTGTATGTTTCAAAAATCAACACTTAGAAACTTTTTCAGCAAAAAGCAGGCAATTATATCCTATGGAAGGAAATTCAAGTTACTGGTAAGTACGGTTAAAATTACTTTTGAGGATCAGTACTGGGCTGAAAGATGCAGCACTGAGGTCTCTCCTGATAACAGGTGAGTAAATCGGAATTCGTATTTCGGCTGATTTTAGAGGAATATTTTAAAGTTCCAAAACTCCACACTTAGAATAATTTCCAAGTGAAACCAGTCAATGTTAGCCTATGGAAGGAAATTCAAGTTACTGGTAAGTACGGTTAAAATTACTTTTCAGGACCAGTACTGGGCTGAAAGATACAGCACTGAGGTCTCTCCTGATAACAGGTGAGTAAATCGGAATTCGTATTTCGGCTGATTTTAGAGGAATATTTTAAAGTTCCAAAACTCCACACTTAGAATAATTTCCAAGTGAAACCAGTTAATGTTAGCCTATGGAAGGAAATTCAAGTTACTGGTAAGTACGGTTAAAATTACTTTTCAGGATTAGTACTGGGCTGAAAGATGCAGCACTGAGGTCTCTCCTGATAACAGGTGAGTAAATCAGAATTCGTATTTCGGCTGATTTTAGAGGAATATTTGCACAATGGTGAAGGGAGGGGCGGGGCCTGAGGTGACATCTGTGCAAACGCGCCCCGTGGCGCGTTTTAAGTAGGGGGATTAAGTCCCTTGAATCATGAGGGTCCCTACGGGCCAACTAGCCCACCAGGAACCTCCAGTATGCGCCAGGGGCTGCGTTGCAGAGACATGTACAGAGGCCACACCCCTTTTACACCTCTCTGCAACGCAGCTCTGTGGCGCTTTCTGGACGTACCTGTTGGGCTAGTTGGCCCCAGGGACCCTCAGGATTGAAGGGGATTTAATTCCCCATCTTAAAACGCGCCACGGAGCCTGTTTGCACACATGTCACCTGAAGCCCCGCCCCTCCCTTCACCACTGTGCAAACGCGCCCGTGGCGCGTTTTAAGTCGGGGGATTAACTCCCTTGAATCCTGAGGGTCCCTGGGGTGCAACTAGCCCACCATATACCTCCAAAAAGCGCCACAGAGCTGCGTTGCAGAGAGGTGTAAAAGGGGCGTGGCCTCTGTACACCTCTCTGCAAGGCAGCCCCTAGCGCATACTGGAGGTTCCTGGTGGGCTAGTTGGCCCCCAGGGACCCCAGTATTCAAGGGAATTGTTCCCTCTCTGCAAACGCGCCAGGGGCGCGTTTGCAGAGTGGTGAAGGAAGGGGCGGGGCCTGCGGGCCCGATCGTTTTTGTTTTTATCCCCCTGAAGGGGGCTGTGTGGCCCCCTTCCTTTTTCCTATTTTTAGGCCCTGGGGACCCCATCCCCCAGGGCTTTACCCTTTTTTAAATTAAAATTAAAAAGAAAACGGGAAGGGGGCCGCGTGGCCCCCTTCCCTGGGCCTGTATTGGCCCCGGGGACCCCATCCCCCGGGCATGGCCTCTTTTTTTTATTTGGAGGGGGCTGCGTGGCCCCCCTCCTCAGGCCACTTAAGGCCCCGGGGACCCCATCCCCGGGGCCGGCCTTGCACTTTTTTTTTTTTTTTAACTTTTGGGAGGGGGCTGCGTGGCCCCCTCCGTGGCCACTTATGGCCCCGGGGACCCCATCCCCGGGGCCTGGCCTCTCGTTGGGGACTGTGGGGGTCCCCAAACCCCCACAGTCCCGCCGGCTCCCCGTGTCCTACGGGAGCCGGCATTACTTTACACATGGGGAGCAGCTAACATGCTGCTCCCCATGTGGAAAGCAATCAGCTTTGGATATTGGAAGAGAGCAGGTTTCCTGCTCTCTCTTCCAATATCCAAAGCAGTTTGCAATGACAGGACGGGAGCCGCGAGGCTCCCGTCCTGTCATTGCAAACAGCAGTGTCCCGGGGGTAGGCACCCTGGGACACTGCAGGAGCCGGCCCTGGGGGTGGCGGTCCCCAGGGCCACCACAGGCTCCAGGAGGGGCTGCGCGGCCCCCTCACTACATTTGAAAGCCCCGGGAGGTGGTGGTCCTCGGGGCTTGGGGGTCCAAACGGACCCCCATTTAAATTTTCTTAGTGCCCCGGGAGGTGGTGGTCCCGGGCGTGTGGGGGCTGGAGCCCCCCACACAGGTTTTTAATTTAAAAAAGAAGCCCCGGGAGGTGGTGGTCCCCGGGGCTGCGGGAGGGCTCAGAGCCCTCCCGCACCATTCTACATAAAGCCCCGGGGGTGGTGGTCCCCGGGGCTTGGGGGCCCTAGAGGCCCCCACACATAAAATTAACCCCCCCAGCATGCCCCCGGGACTTGGCCCACCCGAGGGCCATTACATCGAGCGCGGGAGACCGCGCTCGATTCTTTCGGCAGGATTCGCGCACCCTGAGCGCATCCTGCCGATTTTTAAAAAAATTTTTTGCCCAGGGGTCCTTGTGGGACCCCTGAGCAGACCCTAGGGGTCAGGGTGTTTCTACCCTGCCCCCTTTGTGCGCTTTGCGCACTTGTTTCTGTCCCTCGGTTCTACCGAGGGACAAAATGGCTGCCAACACTTCCTGATTTGGAGTGTTGACAGCCAATTAGCATGCAGCTCATGATCGGGAGGGTGCGCGAATCCGACGCGGCCATAGATATCACTATCTTTTTACTTTTGATTTTCTCAGCAACTACTGAACGGATTTACACCATTTAACAAAAGGGTTCTTTCTGAACCAAGAACTACCTCTTTGCCAAATTTGGTGTAATTCCGTTCAGCAGTTCGGGCTGTAGCCGTGTCTAAAGTTTCCTATGGAAAATTGCATGGGGAAAACGCGCTTTGGGACCCCCTTTTTTCTCGGCCCCCGCTTGACGAATCCCCCCGAGACTTTCAGGGTAGGAGCGGACCGGAGCGGGCCACAAAGTTTGAAAATTTTGCGAAGATACGTCAACCGGCAAGAGAGTTATTTCAAATAGAATGTCGCGACCGCCAGTAGATAGTTATAGTTACAACCTATTATCCATAGGAAATCCGCGACATTCTATTTGAAATAACTCTCTTGCCGGTTGACGTATCTTCGCAAAATTTTCAAACTTTGTGGCCCGCTCCGGTCCGCTCCTACCCTGAAAGTCTCGGGGATTCGCAGCCCGGGGCCTTAAATGGCCTGAGGAGGGGGCCACGCAGCCCCCTCCAAATAAAAAAAAAGAGGCCATGCCCCGGGGGATGGGGTCCCGGGGCCAATACAGGCCCAGGGAAGGGGGCCACGCGGCCCCCTTCCCGTTTTTTATTTTTTATTTTAATTTTAAAAAGGGGAAAGGCCCTGGGGGATGGGGTCCCCAGGGCCTAAAAATAGGAAAAAGGAAGGGGGGCCACACAGCCCCCCTTCAGGGGGGAAAAAAAAACAAACAAAAAAAAACGATCGGGCCCGTAGGCCCCGCCCCCTTCCTTCACCACTCTGCAAACGCGCCCCTGGCGCGTTTGCAGAGAGGGAACGATCCCCTTGAATACTGGTGGTCCCTGGGGCCAACTAGCCCACCAGGAACCTCCAGTATGCGCCAGGAGCTGCCTTGCAGAGAGGTGTACAGAGGCCATGCCCCTTTTACACCTCTCTGCAACGCAGCTCTATGGCGCTTTTGGAGGTATATGGTGGGCTAGTTGCACCCCAGGGACCCTCAGGATTCAAGGGAGTGAATCCCCCGACTTAAAACGCGCCACGGGGCGCGTTTGCACAGTGGTGAAGGGAGGGGTGGGGCTTCAGGTGACATGTGTGCAAACAGGCCCCGTGGCGCGTTTTAAGATGGGGAATTAAATCCTCTTCAATCCTGAGGGTCCCTGGGGGCCAACTAGCCCAACAGGTACGTCCAGAAAGCGCCACAGAGCTGCGTTGCAGAGAGGTGTAAAAGGGGTGTGGCCTCTGTAAATGTCTCTGCAACGCAGCCCCTGGCGCATACTGGAGGTTCCTGGTGGGCTAGTTGGCCCGTAGGGACCCTCATGATTCAAGGGGACTTAATCCCCAACTTAAAACGCGCCACGGGGCGCGTTTGTACAGATGTCACCTCAGGCCCCGCCCCTCCCTTCACCATTGTGCAAATATTCCTCTAAAATCAGCCGAAATACGAATTCTGATTTACTCACCTGTTATCAGGAGAGACCTCATTGCTGCATCTTTCAGCCCGATCCTGAAAAGTAATTTTAACCGTACTTACCGGTAACTTGAATTTCCTTCATAGGCTAACATTGACTGGTTTCACTTGGAAATTCTTCTAAGTGTTGATTTTTGAAACATACAAATATTCCTCTAAAATCAGCCGAAATCCGAATTCTGATTTACTCACCTGTTATCAGGAGAGACCTCAGTGCTGCATCTTTCAGCCCAGTACTGGTCCTGAAAAGTAATTTTAACCGTACTTACCAGTAACTTGAATTTCCTTCATAGGCTAACATTGATTGGTTTCACTTGGAAATTCTTCTAAGTGTGGAGTTTTGGAACTTTAAAATATTCCTCTAAAATCAGCCGAAATACGAATTCCGATTTACTCACCTGTTATCAGGAGAGACCTCAGTGCTGTATCTTTCAGCCCAGTACTGGTCCTGAAAAGTAATTTTAACCGTACTTACCAGTAACTTGAATTTCCTTCCATAGGCTAACATTGACTGGTTTCACTTGGAAATTCTTCTAAGTGTGGAGTTTTGGAACTTTAAAATATTCCTCTAAAATCAGCCGAAATACGAATTCCGATTTACTCACCTGTTATCAGGAGAGACCTCAGTGCTGCATCTTTCAGCCCAGTACTGATCCTGAAAAGTAATTTTAACCGTACTTACCAGTAACTTGAATTTCCTTCCATAGGATATCATTGCCTGCTTTTTGCTGAAAAAGTTTCTAAGTGTTGATTTTCGAAACATACAAATATTCCTCTAAAATCAGCCGAAATCCAAATTCCGACTTACTCACCTGTTATCAGGAGAAAACCCAGTGCTGCACCTTTTAGCCCAGCACTGACCCTGAAAAGTAATTCTAACCGTACTTACCAGTAACTTGAATTTCCTTCCATAGGCTAACATTGACTGGTTTCACTTGGAAATTCTTCTAAGTGTGGAGTTTTGGAACTTTAAAATATTCCTCTAAAATCAGCCGAAATACGAATTCCGATTTACTCACCTGTTATCAGGAGAGAACCCAGTGCTGCATCTTTTAGCCCAGCACTGACCCTGAAAAGTAATTTTAACCGTACTTACCAGTAACTTATATTTTCTTCCATAGGAATCCATTGTCTGGTTTTCAGCAAAAAGTTTCAAAGTGTTGATTTTTACAAACTACAAATATTCCTTAAAAATCGCCTGTATGAGTTAAACGCATTCTTTCAACTGTTTACAGGAGATGCACCAGTGCTGGATCCAGGATCCAACACTGAGTAAGAAAAAGTAACGATAACAGTTTTTACCTGCTAAGTGAATTTCCTTCCATAGGATAACATTGGTGACTATATGAGAAAAAGTTTCTAAGTGTCAACTTTTAAAATACAATAATATTCCTTAAAAATCAGTACTGTAACCAAAACGCTTTTACTCAACTGTTTACAGGAGATGTCCCAGGACTGAATCTAGGATCCAGTAATGTGGTTAGAAAAGTAATCCATTAAGTAACTAATTGCATTTAACTAGAAATTCACATTGAGCTGAATGTTGCATTGTGTTTGAAAATGTGTTGCCCATTGCAACAACTGTAACTACTGTACTTAAAAGTCTATTGCCTATGTGCAAAGTAATTAAACTAAAGTAATTCATTCTGAGAAAGTATTTTTTGTAATGTAATGTATAATGTAATTACAATGTAATTTAAAAAATAAAATATGTAAAAAAAATTGTTTCTAAAAATTTGGAAATCAGTATGAAAAAAATTTATATAACAATTAATACATTTAAAAATTGTCATTTACAAAACCTTTGAAATTCACTGAAAAAACTGTAGGTTTCAGACATGTTATAGTTACAAATTAGCATTTAAAAAACCTTTGAAATTCACTGAAAAAACCATAGGTTTCAGGGACGTTATAGTTACAAATTAGCATTTAAAAAACCTTTGAAATTCACTGAAAAAACCATAGGTTTTAGGGACAGTTATAGTTAGTTGGACATTGCACTCGTACAAAACCCGTGAAATTCCCCCGTTATAGTTAGTCCAGCTAACTATAACTCGCGCCCGCAATGCACTGCTGATGACGTCACATATTACATCACTCATGACATGGTCAGTGACATCACTGATGACATCACTGATGACATCTCAAATGACATCACTGATGACCTGATCCACGTGATAATCTGATGCACCTCCTCACACTCTAATATAACCTTTGATACACCCACTCTAAATTACAGACTGCCATTCGCAAAACCATAGACACTCCAACACCAATAACTACATACCCACTCACTGATTCTTAGGTCTACGCACACATCCACTCACTCACCCGTACAGTCACTCATACTTACGGTCACTCAGTACAGGACTATCATATGCACTCATACTCCTATATAGACACTCAAACACCGCCACTCATCCATAGAGGTACTCAAACACCTAGTCAGTCATGCAAATAATTAAACACACTACCATTTACTCACCTATACAGTTATACACACACCAGCTCACTTACTCATACAAATAGTAGCACATTCTTACGCTCTTATACAATCACTGATACAAGCACACACTCATCCATACAGCCACTATCACAATCACTCACTCTCACTTATAGCTATTTATATACTCCAACACACATATATACTGCCTTTCACATATGTAGTTACTCACACATGTACCACTGGGACATACATTCACTCACTAACACACTCTTACACACACTTACCCACCCATACAGTCTATCACAGTTGCACTCTTGAAACCATCCACCCAGTGAATCACCCACTCACACATCTATGCACAGAGTTGCACACACCCCTCCCACACAAACACTCAGGCACCCATACAGATACTCAGACAAGCATTCAATAACTCATATAGACACTCATGTAGCTATTCACAAACACATGCAGCCACTTACACAGCAACAGACAGACGGATACAGACATTCACCCAGTTTAGTCACTAACCCATGCATTCAGTAAGATACGTTAAATCACTCACTTATAGAGTCAGTCACGCACCTACTAAATCATCCATACAGACACTTACACACCCACTCATTCTTCAATACGTCTTTTCCTATATATATTAAAAATATATAAACTTTACAGAAACACACAGTCACTGGTGTCTATATAGGAGTAAGAGTGCATATGATAGTCCTGTACTGAGTGACCATAAGTATGAGTGACTGTACGGGTGAGTGAGTGGATGTGTGTGTGTAGACCTAAGAATCAGTGAGTGGGTATGTAGTTATTGGTGTTGGAGTGTCTATAGTTTTGCGAATGGCAGTCTGTAATTTAGATTGGGTGTATCAAAGGTTATATTAGGGTGTGAGGAGCTGCATCAGATTATCACGTGGATGATGTCATCAGTGATGTCATTTGAGATGTCATCAGTGATGTCATCAGTGATGTCACTGACCATGTCATGAGTGATGTAATATGTGACGTCATCAGCAGTGCATTGCTGGGGCGCGAGTTATAGTTAGCTGAACTAACTATAACGGGGAATTTCACGGGTTTTGTACGAGTGAAATGTCCAACTAACTATAACTGTCCCTAAAACCTATGGTTTTTCAGTGAATTTCAAAGGTTTTTAAATGCTAATTTGTAACTATAACATATCTGAAACCTATGGTTTTTTCAGTGAATTTCAAAGGTTTTTTAAATGCTAATTTGTAACTATAACTGTCCCTAAAACCTATGGTTTTTTCAGTGAATTTCAAAGGTTTTTAAATGCTAATTTCTAACTATAACGTGTCTGAAACCTATGGTTTTTTCAGTGAATTTCAAAGGTTTTTTAAATGTTAATTTGTAACTATAACGTGCCTGAAACCTACGGTTTTTCAGTGAATTTCAAAGGTTTTTTAAATGACATTTTTTAAATGTATTAATTTTTATATTAATTTTTTTCATACTGATTTACTACATTTTTAGAAACAATTTCTTTTACATATTTTATTTTTTAAATTACATTGTAATTAAATTATACATTACATTACAAAAAATACTTTCTCAGAATGAATTACTTTAGTTTAAATACTTAGCACATAGGCAATAGACTTTTAAGTACAGTAGTTACAGTTGTTGCAATGGGCAACACATTTTCAAACACAATGCAACATTCAGCTCAATGTGAATTTCTAGTTAAATGCAATTAGTTACTTTATGGATTACTTTTCTAACCACAGGACTGGATCCTAGATTCAGTCCTGGGACATCTCCTGTAAACAGTTGAGTAAAAGCGTTTTGGTTACAGTCGTGATTTTTAAGGAATATTATTGTATTTTAAAAGTTGACACTTGAAACTTTTCCTCATAGAATCACCAATGTTATCCTATGGAAGGAAATTCACTTAGCAGGTAAAAACTGTTATCGTTACTTTTTCTTACTCAGTGTTGGATCCTGGATCCAGCACTGGTGCATCTCCTGTAAACAGTTGAAAAAATGCGTTTAAGTCATACAGGCGATTTTTAAGGAATATTTGTAGTTTGTGAAAATCGACACTGAAACTTTTCTGCTGAAAACCAGACAATGGATTCCTATGGAAGAAAAGATAAGTTACTGGTAAGTACGGTTAAAATTACTTTTCAGGGTCAGTGCTGGGCTAAAAGATGCAGCACTGGGTTCTCTCCTGATAACAGGTGAGTAAATCGGAATTCGTATTTCGGCTGATTTTAGAAGAATAATTAAAAGTTCCAAAACTCCACACTTAGAAGAATTTTCAAGTGAAACCAGTCAATGTTAGCCTATGGAAGGAAATTCAAGTTACTGGTAAGTACGGTTAAAATTACTTTTCTGGACCAGTACTGGGCTGAAAGATGCAGCACTGAGGTCTCTCCTGATAACAGGTGAGTAAATCAGAATTCGGATTTCGGCTGATTTTAGAGGAATATTTTGTATGTTTCAAAAATCAACACTTAGAAACTTTTTCAGCAAAAAGCAGGCAATGATATCATATGGAAGGAAATTCAAGTTACTGGTAAGTACGGTTAAAATTACTTTTCAGGATTAGTACTGGGCTGAAAGATGCAGCACTGAGGTCTCTCCTGATAACAGGTGAGTAAATCGGAATTCGTATTTCGGCTGATTTTAGAGGAATATTTTAAAGTTCCAAAACCCCACACTTTGAAGAATTTCCAAGTGAAACCAGTCAATGTTAGCCTATGGAAGGAAATTCAAATTACTGGTAAGTACGGTTAAAATTACTTTTCAGGACCAGTACTGGGCTGAAAGATACAGCACTGAGGTCTCTCCTTATAACAGGTGAGTAAATCGGAATTCGTATTTCGGCTGATTTTAGAGGAATATTTGTAGGTTTCAAAAATCAACACTTAGAAACTTTTTCAGCAAAAAGCAGGCAATGATATCCTATGGAAGGAAATTCAAGTTACTGGTAAGTACGGTTAAAATTACTTTTCAGGACCAGTACTGGACTGAAAGATACAGCACTGAGGTCTCTCCTTATAACAGGTGAGTAAATCGGAATTCGTATTTCGGATGATTTTAGAAGAATATTTGCACAATGGTGAAGGGAGGGGCGGGCCTGAGGTGACATCTGTGCAAACGCGCCCCGTGGCGCGTTTTAAGTTGGGGGATTAAGTCCCCTTGAATCCTGAGGGTCCCTAGGGGCCAACTAGCCCACCAGGAACCTCCAATATGCGCCAGGGGCTGCGTTGCAGAGACGTGTAGAGAGGCCACACCCCTTTTACACCTCTCTGCAACGCAGCTCTGTGGCGCTTTCTGGATGTACCTGTTGGGCTAGTTGGCCCCAGGGACCCTCAGGATTGAAGGGGATTTAATCCCCAACTTAAAACGCGCCACGGGGCGCGTTTACAGATGTCACCTGAAGCCCCGCCCCTCCCTTCACCACTGTCCAAACGCGCCCCGTGGTGCGTTTTAAGTCGGGGGATTAACTCCCCTTGAATCCTGAGGGTCCCTGGGGGCCAACTAGCCCAACAGGTATATCTAAAAGCGCCACAGAGCTGCGTTGCAGAGAGGTGTAAAGGGCGTGGCCTCTGTACACCTCTCTGCAACGCAGCCCCTAGCGCATACTGGAAGGTTCCTGGTGGGCTAGTTGGCCCCAGAGACCCCAGTATTCAAGGGGATCGTTCCCCTCTGCAAGCAGCGCCAGGGGCGCGTTTGCAGAGTGGTGAAGGAAGGGGCGGGGCCTGCGGGCCCGATCGTTTTTTTTTGTTTGTTTTCCCCCTGAAGGGGGGCTGTGTAACCCCCTTCCTTTTTCCTATTTTTAGGCCCTGGGGACCCCATCCCCCAGGGCCTTACCTACCCACTTTAAATTAAAAAAAAAAAACGGGAAGGGGCCGCGTGGCCCCCTTCCCTGGGCCTGTATTGGCCCGGGGACCCCATCCCCGGGGCATGGCCTCTTTTTTTATTTGGAGGGGCTGCGTGGCCCCCGCCCTCAGGCCATTTAAGGCCCCGGGGACCCCATCCCCCAAGGCCGGCCTTGCACTTTTTTTTTTTAACTTTTTTTATTTTTGGGGAGGGGGCTGGTGGCCCCCTCCGTGGCCACTATGGCCCGGGGACCCCATCCCCGGGGCCTGGCCTCTCGTTGGGGACTGTGGGGGTCCCCAAACCCCCACAGTCCCGCCGGCTCCCCGTGTCCTACGGGAGCCGGCATTGCTTTACACATGGGGAGCAGCTAACATGCTGCTCCCCATGTGGAAAGCAATCAGCTTTGGATATTGGAAGAGAGAGCAGGTTTCCTGCTCTCTCTTCCAATATCCAAAGCAAGTCTGCAATGACAGGACGGGAGCCGCGAGGCTCCAGTCCTGTCATTACAAACAGCAGTGTCCCGGGGTAGGCACCCGGGACACTGCAGGAGCCGGCCCTGGGGGTGGCGGTCCCCAGGGCCACCACAGGCTCCAGGAGGGGGCCGCGCGGCCCCCTCCTTACATTTTGAAAGCCCCGGGGAGGTGGTGGTCCCCGGGGCTTGGAGGTCAAAACGGACCCCCATTGTAATTTTCTTAGTGCCCGGGGAGGTGGCGGTCCCGGGCGTGTGGAGGCTGGAGCCCCCACACAGGGTTTTCAAATTAAAAAGAAGCCCGGGGAGGTGGCGGTCCCCGGGAGCTGCGGGAGGGCTCAGAGCCCTCCCGCACCATTATCCATAAAGCCCCGGGGGTGGTGGTTCCGGGGCTTGGCGGGCCCTTAGAGGCCCCCACACATAAAATTAACCCCCCAGGATGCCCCCGGGACTTGGCCCACCGGGGCCAGTTAACATCGAAGCGCGGGAGACCGCGCTCGATTTTTTTCGGCAGGATTCGCGCACCCTGAGCGCATCCTGCCGATTTAAAAAAAAAAAAAAATTTGCCCAGGGGGTCCTTGTGGGACCCCCTGAGCAAACCTAGGGGTCAGGGTGTTTCTACCCTGCCCCCTTTGTGCGCTTTACGCACTTGTTTCTGTCCCTCGGTTCTACCGAGGGACAAAATAACTGCCAACATTTCCTGAATCGGAATGTTGACAGCCAGCTGACAACCAATTAACATGCAGCTCGTGATCGGGACGGTGCGCGCAGGGTGCGCTGAGGTGCACGCGGACCCTACTCGGCCATAGATATCACTATCTTTTTACTTTTGATTTTCTCAGCAACTACTGAACGGATTTACACCATTTAACAAAAGGGTTCTTTCTGAACCAAGAACTACCTCTTTGCCAAATTTGGTGTAATTCCGTTCAACAGTCGAGCTGTAGCCGTGTCTAAAGTTTCCTATGGAAAATTGCATGGGGAAAACGCGTTTTGGGACCCCCTTTTTCTCGGTCCCCGCTTGGCGAATCCCCGAGACTTTCAGGGTAGGAGCGGACCGGAGCGGGCCATAAAGTTTGAAAATTTTGCGAAGATATGTCAATTGGCAAGAGAGTTATTTCAAATAGAATGTCGCAGATTTCCTATGGATAATAGGTTGTAACTATAACTATCTACTGGCGACCGCCAGTAGATAATATATATATATATATATATATATATTATCTACTGGCGGTCGCCAGTAGATAGTTATAGTTAAAACCTATTATCCATAGGAAATCCACGACATTCTATTTGAAATAACGTTGGCGCCGGTTGACGAATCTTCGCGAAAGTTTCCAACTTGTTGGGGCGCTCCGGTCCGCTCCTATCCTGAAAGTCTCGGGGTGATACGTTAAGCAGGGGCCGAGAAAAAGGGGGTCCCAAAACGCGTTTTCCCCATTCATTTTTCCATAGGAACCTTTAGTCGCAGCTACAGCCCGAACTGCTGAACGGAATTACACCAAATTTGGCAAAGAGGTAGCCCTTGGTTCAGTGTCGTGCCTTTTGCTTAAATGGTGTAAATCCGTTCAGTAGTTCCTGAGAAAATCAAAAGTAAAGTCACATATATATCTGGGCGGAGCCTAACCACACATGTCATCGTGAGATCTGATTGGCTGTCAGCACTTCATCCTGGAATTGCTGGCAGCCATCTTGGGACCAATATAAATGATAGTACCTCATTGAAATGCATTGTAGTGAATAGAAGATTTTGAGGGTCACCAAAAGGAGAACTATAAAGGGTGATAACAGGCTTTAGTTACATTAGAATTTATTTGTTGATGGTACCATACTAATTTTAGGAATTGTGGTGTATTCTAAGGTGATTTTACCATGTGAAAAACCTTCTGCTGGGATATCATGAATCATGTTTGAGAGAACACTATTTTCTCATGCTTGTCCCATGGAGGTTTGGAAGGTGCTCCAGAAGCTAAAATGAGAGCATATTTTCTGTAAATTCACATTATCTTTCTCACTCATGTGAGAATGAAGTCTGACATTCTCAGTAAAACATGTACATCCAACAAGGGCAGAGACTGTCAGTTGATTCCTTTGTGTTCTACTGCAGCTTCCCAGAGTGTTCTAAAGAACAACTAGAGTGCTAACAGCCTTACTTATGACAAAAGTATGGCACACCTGAAGCCATCTTGATTGGAATAAACTGGTAACACTTAAAACATTTAATTTAAAAAGGAACAAAATGATGGGGTTCATTTTGTCTTAGAAATTATGGTTAGTGCTGTAGAAAGAAAAATTAGGACATATTTCAAGTGTGATCTCAAATATCTTCCTGTTATATTTCAACAGGAGCAGCCTGCCAGTTGATGCCTTTGTGTTCTACTGCAGCTTCCCAGAGTGTTCTAAAGAACAACTAGAGCGCTAACAGCCTTACTTATGACAAAAGTATGGCACACCTGAAGCCATCTTGATTGGAATAAACTGGTAACACTTAAAACATTTAATTTAAAAAGGAACAAAATGATGGGGTTCATTTTGTCTTAGAAATTATGGTTAGTGCTGTAGAAAGAAAAATTAGGACATATTTCAAGTGTGATCTCAAATATCTTCCTGTTATATTTCAACAGGAGCAGCCTGCCAGTTGATGCCTTTGTGTTCTACTGCAGCTTCCCAGAGTGATCTAAAGAACAACTAGAGCGCTAACAGCCTTACTTATGACAAAAGTATGGCACACCTGAAGCCATCTTGATTGGAATAAACCAGTAACACTTAAAACATTTAATTTAAAAGGAACAAAATGAGGGGTTCTTTTTGAAATAGAAATTATGGTTAGTGCTGCAGAAAGAAAAATTAGGGCATGTTTTAAGTGAGATCTCAAATCCTCTTCTATTTCATTAGAAAATTCTGACATGCAGACTGAAACAATCACTTTCAATACCAGCAGCAGACTACCAGTTAACTCCCTGGTGAGCAGTAGCTTTACTCCAGTGATCTAATGAGCAACTAGAGTGCTAACATTCTGAATTTATGGCAGATGTGAGACATCTGAATGCCTTCTTGATGGAATCAAAGTAAAAAACTGAAAGCATTTCCTACTGAGGAGACTGCAGTAAATGAAGAAATTACGAAACTTCATAACAAAGTAGTCTTCCAAGATGGCCACCAGTGAAAAAAGAGCCCAAATGTAGCACAAATATTACCCAGATGTAGCCCACATATAGCCCAATGACAAAAGTGTGCAAAACACTTTTTATTTTTAGTTTTTTTTGCAGTTTTATGTAGTGCAGACTGGTCAGGTATTGGAGCATTGCATCTTAAAACATGACCCCCTACACTACAAAAAACCACTGCACTACCTTAAACCCTAAAACACTACCCCCAGCACGACCCCCTACACTACACAAGCACCACTGCACTATCCTAAACCCTAAAACACTACCCCCAGCACGACCCCTACACTACCCAAACACCACTGCACTAACCTAAATCCTAAAACACTACCACCAGCACGACCCCCTACACTACCCAAACACCACTGCACTACCCTAAAACATGACCCCTACACTACACAAACACCACTGCACTACCCTAAACCCTAAAACACTACCCCCAGCACGACCTCCTACACTACACAAGCACAACTGCACTACCCTAAACCCTAAAACACTACCCCCAGCACGACCCCCTACACTACACAAACACCACTGCACTACCCTAAACCCTAAAACACTACCCCCAGCACGACCCCCTACACTACCCAAACACCAGTGCACTAACCTAAATCCTAAAACACTACCCCCAGCACGACCCCTACACTACCCAAACACCACTGCACTACCCTAAAACATGACCCCCTACACTACACAAACACCACTGCACTACCCTAAACCCTAAAACACTACCCCCAACACGACCCCCTACACTACACAAGCACCACTGCACTACCCTAAACCCTAAAACACTACCCCCAGCACGACCCCCTACACTGCCCGAACACCACTGCACTGCCCTAAACCCTGAAACACCAGCCCCTGCATGACCCCCTACACTGCCCGAACACCACTGCACTGCCCTAAACCCTGAAACACCACCCCTAGCACGACCCCCTACACTGCCCGAACACCACTGCACTGCCCTAAACCCTGAAACACCACCCCCTTCACGACCCCCTACACTGCCCGAACACCACTGCACTGCCCTAAACCCTGAAACATCACCCCCAGCATGACCCCCTACACTGCCCGAACACCACTGCACTGCCCTAAACCCTGAAACACTACCCCCAGCAAGACCCCCTACACTGCCCGAACACCACTGCACTGCCCTAAACCCTGAAACATCACCCCCAGCAAGACCCCCTACACTGCCCGAACACCACTGACCTAAACCCTGAAACACCACCCCCAGCACGACCCCCTACACTGCCCGAACACCACTGCACTGCCCTAAACCCTGAAACACTACCCCCAGCATGACCCCCTACACTGCCCGAACACCACTGCTCTGCCCAAAACCCTGAAACACCAGCCCCAGCACGACCCCCTACACTGCCCGAACACCACTGCACTGCCCTAAACCTTGAAACACCAGCCCCTGCACGACCCCTACACTGCCTGAACACCACTGCACTACCCTAAACCCTGAAACATCACCCCCAGCATGACCCCCTACACTGCCCGAGCACCACTGCACTGCCCTAAACCCTGAAACACCAGCCCCAGCATGACCCCTACACTGCCCGAACACCACTGCACTGCCCTAAACCCTGAAACACCAGCCCCAGCACGACCGCCTACACTGCCCGAACACCACTGCACTGCCCTAAACCCTGAAACACCAGCCCCAGCACGACCCCCTACACTGCCCGAACACCACTGCACTGCCCTAAACCGTGAAACACCAGCCTCAGCACGACCCCCTACACTGCCTGAACACCACTGCACTGCCCTGAACCCTGAAACACCAGCCCCAGCACAACACCCTACACTGCCCGAACACCACTGCACTGCCCAAAACCCTGAAACACCACCCCGTGCATGACCCCCTACACTGCCCGAACACCACTGCACTGCCCTAAACCCTGAAACACCACCCCCAGCGCGACCCCCTACACTGCCTGAACACCACTGCACTAAACCCTGAAACACCACCCTCTGCACAACCCCTACACTGCTCGAACACTACTGCACTGCCCTAAACCCAGAAACACCATCCCCAGCACGCCCCCTATACTGCACGAACACCAATGCACTGCCCTAAACCCTGAAACACTACCCCCAGCAAGACCCCCTACACTGCCCGAACACCACTGCACTGCCCTAAACCCTGAAACATCACCCCCAGCAAGGCCCCCTACACTGCCCGAACACCACTGCCCTAAACCCTGAAACACCACCCCCAGCAAGACCCCCTACACTGCCCGAACACCACTGCACTGCCCTAAACCCTGAAACACCAGCCCCAGCACGACCCCCTACACTGCCCGAACACCACTGCACTGCCCTAAACCCTGAAACACCACCCCCTGCACAACCCCCTACACTGCCCGAACACCACTGTACTGCCCTAAGCCCTGAAACCCCACCCCCAGCATGACCCCCTACACTGCCAGAACACCACTGCACTGCCCTAAACCCTGAAACACCACCCCTGCATGACCCCCTACACTGCCTGAACACTAATGCACTGCCCTAAACCCTGAACACCACCCCAGCACGACCCCCTACACTGCACGAACACCACTGCACCGCCCTAAACCCTGACACACTACCCCCAGGAAGACCCCCTACACTGCCCGAACACCACTGCACTGCCCTAAACCCTGAAACATCACCCCCAGCAAGACCCCCTAAAGTGCCCGAACACCACTGCCCTAAACCCTGAAACACCACCCTCAGCAAGACCCCCTACACTGCCCGAACACCACTGCACTGCCCTAAACCCTGAAACACCACCCCCAGCAAGACCCCCTACACTGCCCGAACACCACTGCACTGCCCTAAACCCTGAAACACCACCCCCAGCACGACCCCCTACACTGCCCGAACACCACTGCTCTGCCCAAAACCCTGAAACACCAGCCCCAGCACGACCCCTTACACTGCCCGAACACCACTGCACTGCCCTAAACCCTGAAACACCAGCCCCAGCACGACCCCCTACACTGCCCGAACACCACTGCACTGCCCTAAACCCTGAAACACCACCCTCAGCATGACCCCCTACACTGCCCGAACACCACTGCACTGCCCTAAACCCTGAAACACCAGCCCCAGCATGACCCCGTACACTGCCCGCACACCACTGCACTGCCCTAAACCCTGAAACACCAGCCCCAGCACAACCCCGTACACTGCCCGAACACCACTGCACTGCCCTAAACCCTGAAACACCAGCCCCAGCACGACCGCCTACACTGCCCGAAAACTACTGCACTGCCCTAAACCCTGAAACACCACCCCCAGCAAGACTACCTACACTGGCCGAACACCACTGCACTGCCCTAAACCCTGAAACACCACCCCCTGCACGACCCCCTACACTGCCCAAACACTACTGCACTGCCCTAAACCCTGAAAGACCACCCCTCAGCACGACACCCTACACTGCCCGAACACCACTGCACTGCCCTAAACCCTGAAACACCACCCCAGCACGACCCCCTACACTGCCCGAACACCACTGCACTAAACCCTGAAACACCACCCCCTGCACGACCCCCTACACTGCCGGAACACCACTGCACTGCCCTAAACCCTGAAACACCACCCCCAGCACGACCCCCTACACTGCCCTAACACCACTGCACTGCCCTAAACCCTGAAACATCACCCCCAGCACAACCCCCTACACTGCCTGAGCACCATTGCACTGCCCTAAACCCTGAAACACCACCCCCAGCACGACCCCCTACACTGCCCGAACACCACTGCACTGCCCTAAACCCTGAAACACCAGCCCCAGCAAGACCACCTACACTGCCCGAACACCACTGCATTGCCCTAGACTCTGAAACACCAGCCCCAGCAAGACCCACTACACTGCCCGAACACCACTGCACTGCCCTAAACCCTGAAACACCAGCCCCAGCACGACCCCCTACACTGCCCGAACACCACTGCACTGCCCTAAACCCTGAAACACCAGCCCCAGCACGACCCCCTACACTGCCCGTACACCACTGCACTGCCCTAAACCCTGAAACACCAGCCCCAGCACCACCCCCTACAATGCCCGAACACCACTGTACTGCCCTAAACCCTGAAACACCACCCCCTGCACCGCCCCCTACACTGCCCGAACACCACTGCACTGCCCTAAACCCTGAAGCACCACCCCTGCACGACCCCCTACACTGCCCGAACACCACTGCACTGCCCTAAACCCTGAAACACCACCCCCTGCACCACCCCCTACACTGCCTGAACACCACTGCACTGCCCTAAACCCTGAAACACCACCCCCTGCACCGCCCCTACACTGCCCGAACACCACTGCACTGCCCTAAACCCTGAAACACCACCACCAGCATGACCCCCTTTACTGCTCGAACACCACTGCACTGCCCCAAACCCTGAAACACCACCCCCAGCATGACCCCCTACACTGCCCGAACACCACTGCCCTAAACCCTGAAACACCACCCCTGCACGACCCCCTACACTGCCCGAACACCACTGCACTGCCCTAAACCCTGAAACACCACCCCCAGCAAGACCCCCTACACTGCCCGAACACCACTGCACTGCCATAAACCCTAGAACACTACCCCCAGCATGACCCCCTACACTACCCGAACACCACTGCACTACCCTAAACCCTAAAATACTCCCCCAGCACGACCCCTACACTACCCGAACACGACTGCACTGCCCTAAACCCTAAAACACTCCCCCAGCACGACCCCCTACACTACCCGAACACCACTGCACTGCCCTAAACCCTAAAACACTCCCCCAGCACAACCCCCTACACTACCTAAACACCACTGCACTGCCCTAAACCCTAAAACACTACCCCCCGCATGACCCCCTACACTACCCAAATACCAATGCACTACCCTAATCCCTAAAACACTACCCCCGCACAACCCCCTACACTACCCAAAGACCACTGCACTACCCTAAACTCTAAAACAATACCCCCGCACGACTCCCTACACTACCCGAAGACCACTGCACTACCCTAAACCCTAAAACACGACCTCCTACACTACACAAACACCACTGCACTACCCTAAACCCTAAAAAACTACCCCCAGCACGAACCCCTACACTACCCAAACACCACTGCACTACCCTAAACCATAAAACACTACCCCCAGCAGTACCCCCTACGCTACCCAAACTCCACTGCACTACCCTAAACCCTAAAACACTACCCCCAGCAGTACCCCCTACACTACCCAAACACCATTGCACTACCCTAAACCCTAAAACACTACCCCCAGCAGTATCCCCTACACTACCCAAACACCACTGCACTACCCTAAACCCTAAAACCCTAAAACACTAACCCAAGCACGACCCCCTACACTACCCAAACACCACTGTACTACCCTAAACCCTAAAACACTCCCCCAGCACGACTCCCTACACTACCCAAACACCACTGCACTACCCTAAACCCTAAATCTACCCCCAGCATGACCCCCTACACTACACAAACACCACTGCACTACCCTAAACCCTAAAACACTACCCCCAGCACGACCCTCTTCACTACCTAAACACAACCGCACAATTTGTTACAGGCGTTGCAACGCAGGCCTGTGGTGCTTACTGGAAGTACCTGGTGGGCTGGTTGGGCCCCAGGGACTCTCAGGATTCAAGGTGACCTAATCCCCCAACTTAAAATGCGCCACGGGGCGCGTTTGCACAGTGGTGAAGGGAGGGGCGGGGCCTCAGGTGACATGTGCGCAAACACGCCCTGTGGTGCGTTTTAAGTTGGGGAGTTAATTCCCTTTGAATCCTGGGGGCCAACTAGCCCACCAGGTACCTTCAGTAAGCACAACAGAGGTGCGTTGCAGAGAGGTGAAAAAAGGTGCGTGGCCTCGGAACGCCTCTCTGCAACTCAGCTCTGTGGTCCTAACTGTAGGTACCTGGGGGCTAGTTGGACCCCAGGGACCCTCAGGATTCAAGGGGACTTAATCCCGCAACTTAAAACGCGCCACGGGGCGCGTTTGCACACATGTCACCTCAGGCCCCCCTCCCTTCACCACTGTGCAAACGTGCACTGGCTCTGGTTAGTCAGAGTCAGTTACCACCAGTACCCGTCTGAAAAAGTTGTGGGCACAGGATGATTTTGCAACAAGGCCTCTTTCTGCTCCTCTGTTGGTTCTTTCTGCACATCTTTTGCTTCTTTCTGTGCGTTTTTTCTTCTTTCTTCACATGTCCTACCTCTGTTGGCATAGTTAGAAACTCGCATTTAAAAAACCTTTGAAATTCACTTAAAAAATCATAGTTTTCAGGCACGTTATAGTTAGAAATTAGCATTTAAAAAACCTTTGAAATTCACTGAAAAAACCATAGGTTTCAGGCATGTTATAGTTAGAAATTAGCATTTAAAAAACCTTTGAAATTCACTGAAAAAACCATAGGTTTCAGGCACGTTATAGTTAGAAATTAGCATTTAAAAAACCTTTGAAATTCACTGAAAAAACCATAGGTTTCAGACACGTTATAGTTAGAAATTAGCATTTAAAAAACCTTTGAAATTCACTGAAAAAACCATAGGTTTTAGGGACAGTTATAGTTAGTTGGACATTGCACTCGTACAAAACCCGTGAAATTCCCCTGTTATAGTTAGTTCAGCTAACTATAACTCGCGCCCCGCAATGCACTGCTGATGACGTCACATATTACATCACTCATGACATGGTCAGTGACATCACTGTTGACATCACTGATGACATCTCAAATGACATCACTGATGACATCATCCATGTGATAATTTCATGCATCTTCTCACACCCTAATATAACTTTTGATACACCCACTCTAAATTACAGACTGCCATTCTCAAAACCATAGACACTCCAACACCAAAAACTACATACCCACTCACTGATTCTTAGGTCTACACACACATCCACTCACTCACCTGTACAGTCACTCATACTTACAGTCACTCAGTACAGGACTATCATATGCACTCATACACCTATATAAACACTCACACACCGCCACTCATCCATAGAGGTACTCACACACCTAGTCAGCCATGCAAAAAATTAATCACACACCCATTTACTCACCTATACAGTTATACACACACCAGCTCACTTACTCATACAAATACTAGCACATTCTTACGCTCTTATACAATAACTGATACAAGCACACACGCATCCATACAGCCACTCTCACAATAACACACTCTCACTTATAGCCATGTAAATACTCTAACACACATATATACTGCCTTTTACATATGTAGTTACTCGCACATGTACCACTGAGATATACATTCACTCACTAACACACCCATACACACACTCACCCACCCAAGCAGTCCATCACAGATGCACTCTTGAAATCATGCACCCAGTGAATCACCCACTCACACATCTATGTATAGAGTCACACACACCCCACCCACACAAACACTCAGGCAGCCATACAGATACTCAGAGAACCAATCAATAACCCATATAGACACTCATGTAGCTATTCGCAAATCCATGCATCCACTTACACACCAACAAACAGACGGATACAGACATTCACACAGTTTAGTCACTAACCCATGCATTCAGTACGTTACGTTTAATCACTCACTTGTAGAGTCAGTCACTCACGTACTAAATCATCCATTCAGACACTTATACACCCACTCATTCTTCAATACGCCTTTCCCTATATATATTAAACATATTTAAACTTTACAGAAACACACAGTCACTGGATGATGTCATCAGTGATGTCATCAGTGATGTCATTTGAGATGTCATCAGTGATGTCACTGACCATGTCATGAGTGATGTAATATGTGACGTCATCAGCAGTGCATTGCGGGGCGCGAGTTATAGTTAGCTGAACTAACTATAACAGGGGAATTTCACGGGTTTTGTACGAGTGCAATGTCCAACTAACTATAACTGTCCCTAAAACCTATGGTTTTTTCAGTGAATATATATATATATATATATATTTAAATTCATTTTCAGGACACATGGACCTGAATATACCCTGTCCTATGTGTGTATTATATGCCCATGTGTTCCCTACAAGAAAAAAGAAAAAGGGTAAATAATAATTAAGGCTCCCAGTTTTCCATTTCTACTGATTTGTACAGATAAATACAGACAAAAAACAATGTGTTTTCCGCCTGTATTTATTTTTGAAAGCAGAAAAATACTGAAAATTGTGCTTCTTGTGAGAGACTCTCCATGCTGTCTTTCATGGATTCCAGGTAACAACTGAGCAGATAGACAGCATGGGGAGTTAAAAAATGGGATGAGATTTCCTTAAATGCAGGCATATGTTAAGATATTTTTGTAGTATACCCTATTATGTACATGTGAGTGTAGTGTTTTGTTATATGTGGCTGCTTAATTAGCTAAAATGAGACAGACATCCATGTATAAGTGCACATCCAAGAGTTAAATACATGTGGAAATATACCATTTTATGACTCCATTCATACTCAAAACACAAAATAAACATGGATTAATACCCAACAATAAATATGGATAAATACAGACAGAAATGTAAAAAAAAAAAGAAAATACCATAAAACCTGGAGCCCTAGTAATAATTAAGACACAATGACTATAACATCCATATTATAAACATTGTAAAAGGGGAACTGCAATAGATACTGACTACACAGCCAGAATTTCATTCATGTAGGTGTACCACTAACTCCTCATCCAGACGGACACCACTTGCACTTCAGGTATCTAAATAAATAATATATATAGAGTCCAATTTTCAATCGGTCAATTCCAAATTTCCCCTGCTGGGATTGTCAGTGATTTTGTCTACAAAATTATCAATTTACTCCAATCTTTGTCATAGATATGTTGAAAATGTCTGACTACAGGATAGTCTTGCCTTGATGGTTCTTCTATGTTCAAGTGTTTGTTTCTTAAATGGACAAATAGTGCTACCTATGTAACATTTATTATATGAGCACTCTAAGATGTACACAAACACACATATGGAATACACATACAGTCACATATGGAGTACTGCAATTGATTTGCCTCGTTATATCTGAATTTGGAATCCTGAATTTTTAATTTCCAACTTTTTAATTTTTGTCTGATGTAATATTGTGAATGATATTCGATGTAATATTGTATGCGCTATATAAAAAATAAAAAAAACGGACTTACTTACTTATGTGCTTTAATGGATGTGTACATACTTCCGAATAAAGTTTGATGATGATGATGATGATGATGATGATGATGATGATGAATCCTGCATTGACTTCGATCTATGCTATATTTGCAGGCTCTACATTGGCAACATGAGTGAAAACCTGAGAGATGTGCAAACGTACCAGAAGCTTCTATGGTTAAACAACTTGTCATTAGATCATCTTTAAGTGAGTGTGCTGTCTTAAAAGTCACTGCTGGAATATTGGGAATGCTTCCAACCAATTTGTCCTCTGCCTGCAAGAGAGTCCGGTGGCGTTTCAATATTTTCCTTTTTTCATCAGCCTGTGTACTATATGTAGCAATTAATCTCACCTGCTTGCCCTCAGTGTTTCTATTTTTAGGACAGAGTAATTCTTCCCTTGCATAGCTGGAGACAATGCAATTGCCCATGATTGTAGCTCATGTTTGATGATTCATGGTATCCTGAAAAAGGAAGATGTTATTGACTAAGCAAAATTCCAGCATTTCAAGCAGCATGTTAGTATGTTACAGAAATAAAATAAACACATACTCAGGTGATGTTTACAAGCAGCAGTACCTTGTGTGTGAGCTCAATCAAGGTGTATAAAGATGTTACAACAATGGTAATCATATAATATTCTGTCTGCCGATGAATACCTTGTTATGAGTCAGCCAATTGAAGGAGGCAGAAGCGTCTACCTCATCACAGAGTGGGATGGGGTCAGTAAGACTGCTGAACCCACCCAACTCTGTGACGAGCGGGACTGACCTGGGCACTTCAGGGCTTAATACTGAAGCACCCGTGTCCGAAGTTATCAGTGACGCTCTCCCTCGTCAAGAGGGGGAGGACCCTCAAGCACTTTGCCGGGCTGAGGAGGTCACGGCCACAGGGCTGTGACATCTTCAGTCCAGCAAGTTCACCTCAGGCAGCCAGGCGCCTGTGCATTTAGCATGTACAGCACCTGGCTACCTGACCAGAACATGAAAACTGTCTGTCAGCCTGACCACTGCCCAACCTGAGATTCACGCTTCATGTTTGGAAAAAGGTGGTGGGCCCCTTTGCTCTTAAGGACGGGCCACAGCTGCTTGTGAGTCTTTAGGATTTTTATCTTCCCTACAGCTCCTCTGGTTCTCTTCTTCTTTTCTGTTTCCGTATTTAAAAGCATTTTATCCACAGTTTACAATAAGCTTTTGAACCCCGTTTGCCTTCTGCCAGCAATGTAAGTTATTTCCCTATTTAGCTAAGACTTTTTTATTGGAAGGGCTTAAGTAGTGTCCAACTCATGCATTTCACTCATTCATCTCTCCGGGCAATTGTATGATGTTTAACTTACTTTTCCATTTTATCTTGATAACAGATTGGCACTTGTCTTCATAAATTTAATGGGTTTAATATCAATATTGCCTCTATTGTTTTCAGATTAACTTAAATCTTATATTGATCCCAGACAGAGAACCCAAGATTATATCCTTTCCCAGTATGATCCACAAATTGTGTTTTTTTTTGTTGTTTGAATAATCCTCTTGACACATACCTATTGATTAGGTACATTTTATACTGATCAAATACATGGAATTTGCACTTGACACAATATGGGTAATTTTGTTCTGTCACGTCTCTCACCTTCTCAAATCCGTTTCTGTCAGGTTCTAGGATTCAGGTAAACTAATTCCAGATGGCTATTGTCATATAACTTTCTTGTCTGGAATGCCACATTGGGCCAAGAAAAGGTCATTTTGATTGGGGGTATATAATTAAACCAGTGGCCATTTGCATTTATTGGAATACCTCTTCATATATGTGAACTGAGATCTGTAGAACAAAACGTATTCCCTGTATGTCTTATATGTGCATAGACTCAGTGATTTTCACACTGGTCAATGTCCCATTGTCTTAGCCTTTACTATTGGAAACAAAACCTACATATCTTTTCATATATGGACTAGAGCTACTTGCATTGTATGATCACATTAAAACCTTTCTTTCATGGCGCTTGAGGTTATGCTTTCTTCTTTTTACCTGCGCCAGACATTCCAGCACATTAATTTATAATCCTAATCAGATAATGAATTCTTTTACATTTATAATTTTTGATTATGTTTTTTACGGGTCATCACATGCATTGAAATACTCTTCTTATACATAACTGGAAAGTGTTTATTGTTCATGTAGTTCACAAATACATTTGACTTTGAAAAGTGACCACCTAACATACATCTCTTGCATTCCCATTCCATTAGATATAATAAAGGTTGGCACTTCTGCAACCAAGCAACCCTTAAAACAAGAAAATGTTTATTTTATGTTAAGCAGAAATCCTAGTATTGCAGATTGCATTCCCCGTGTTGTAAACCTAGCCCTTCAGTTTTGTGCTTTTGAATTTCCTAGCTGTAGTTTAGTAAAGTTACAATTCTATTAAGTACACAGATGCAAAGGTTGTGTTTTAAACCTTCCTTTTAGTACCCATCAAAATACGGGCTGAAAAATTGCAGATCACATGGTTTAAAGCAGGCAACTATGAACACAACAGGCCACTAAACGCCCTCACATCCTCCTATACCGTTATTCATATGGCCAAACAGGGGAAGTTCTCCCTCTTTCATTTCTTCACAAGATGAAGCTATTTGGTGAAAATGTTTGCTCCTATAGATGTGTACTAAACAAATGTGAATTTGAGTTAGCTTTGGCAGTATCCCTTCGGAAGAATGATGCTTCTCTAATATTAGCATGTAAATGCTGAAGGACCAGTGTGGGGTTCGTGCAGTACACCACATGATACTCTACTAGAAGACAGCTCTTTTGAACCAACTGACATGTATTGGCTGTAATTGAGAAGAAGGGATTCAATGCGCTATAAGGCCAACCCACACACAGCGTCATTACCTTACGATTTGGTAGATTGGTATGAACTATTTCAAAGGCTTCTAATAGATCAAGGCGCATAATAAAGGTGCATCTTTTATAGCAAAACAGAGATAAATCCATTATTTATTTATGTATTTACATTTGTTTCTACAGACTTGGAAATGTGACAGAAAAGCTGGTACAAATGTATACATTTGAAAAAATGTGATTTTTCAAAGAGTAAATGGAACTATTCTAATAAATGTTTTCAAAATATGCTTCTGTATCACTTTTAGTGTGTGAAACAATGCAACCACGTATAAGATATTAGAGTTTTTAAAAAAACACTTCCCAATGACCATAAATGGCTGGAGGATGCAGAATGATTTCCTAGGGTAGCAGTAGACTAGATTAGTACAGGTCTCACTAGGCCACAATGTCGTACATCCAAATTCAAAGTTCTCAGTGATCTAAGTAGCATTGTTCTCAAAAACATTGCCAGGGAAGCCAGAGGAAAGCCTTGTGCAACTAAACACACAGGCAGTATCTGACCCTTATTTTCAGCTAAGAGGATGTGAAGATTTATTAGCTGCTGACACACACTGATCAGTGTCCAGAAGCGGATCTTGGGTTTGGAAATCGATTCTCACTAAAAGACGTATGTGTGGAAATTAAAGGAATGCTTTTCTTTATTTTCAAACGCATTTATTTGCAGAAGACCTTAACATTTTTATAGGCGTACTCAGACGTTTAATGTACGGTGAAGTTAATCAGCCTAGCTCTCCATTATACTCCTAGTAAAAGGACTGGATGTTGTATTTTCGTGTTAGGTTTGCCGCAGACAACATTTAGAACTGAGAGAGAACTGCATTTGATGTTTTTACTGTTTTCATGAATGACAAGCAGGTAGACTCCAAAATGGAATTTGAAATAACTCGTACTCTTTTCCAAGAAAGAAATAAAGGTATAATCATAAGCCCAGTTGAAGACTACAAGGAATGTTATTTAAATCTGACCTGCACATAAAAGACTAATAACTGCACAGAACATTGTGGTTTATTTAGTCATTATATGTATTAGAATAAATTAATTATTAGGCCTGACTTACAAAGATTGGTTGCGAGTACGTGTGACTTACTTTTACATCACTCCTGGCTTACGCCTGAATTTCAGGAGTAAACCAGGAGCGCTCTGGCTTACTTTAGGCTTACTCTTGGAATTCAGGAGTTAGGCCATGAGTTAATCGAAACAAACTATTCGCGATCCTGGCCTATAGATTTTTTAAAAGCAACAGGTGTTTGCAAATGTGTAATTATTGAACTGGGCAAATTGGGACAAAGAGTATTTGCATTTATTTTTTCAAGTAAATGTTATGCTTTTAAACTTATGTTTGATTATACATGCATTGTTCAACAAATTTCAAATTCACAATAAATAATACTAATATTGGTATATGCTCTTACGTTTTTTTCAAAGTTAATGTCATAAAATAAGGCATTGAATAAGAACATTGCCTATGTAGGTAACGACTCTTCCTGGTTCACAAACCACTTACAAAATGGAAGACAGGAGGCACTATAAAGAGTGCATTGATTTTTGATTTCATGCCAATATTTCTCTATGTAGATACGTAGATCGTATCATTTCCCAATAATAAGGTCAACTTATCCGCGGAAAACCAAGATAGTCAGTGCTTTAAATGGGCAGGTCCTGTCTGGTACGGAGTGCCTGCACTTCTTTATTTTACTTACCTCTCCGCACTGCTGCTATACATTTAATCGGAGCATACTGGGACTTCTCAGAGCAAGCAGGTACTCTAAATAGTGAGTAACTGCACTTCTGTATTTCCATTTAAAACACTGAACATTGTGAGTTCTCTGCTCCTGTTATTATATACTACAACAGCAGAATACCATGAGTTATGAAGAGAGTAAGAGGAATGTACCTCTCTGCAGGGCATTTATGAGAATACCTGTATAGCACACATACAAAGGGAAGACCAGGGCTGCCAATTTTTGCGAACGGTTATGAGAAGACACCTCTATAGTCAATTGCTCTGTGCATTCTACACCCCTTGATGATTCGAAAGCCAAAACTATGTTATACAAAAAAAAAATGTTTCCAGTACTCCTGCAAGTTTCTCCTTATGTTACTTTCCAGAACTTTGCTGGATTTTGGGAGGTTGCAGGTTGATTTCTTGCTCGCCTGAAGCTGTAGGCCCACCATCGATTTTTTTAAGTTGGGGACCATGATTGCATGTTCAAGTGGTCAAGACGTGGGCATGTCTATGAAAACTGTGTTCATCTTGTTTGTGACATTAGCTAATGGTCTTGGGAATAACTGCTTTATGCATGTAACTTGTCATTGTTCCACTGGCAGATTACAGGTTATGAAGTTGTGGGCTAGTGCCACCACCTCCTTCTCTGCCCATGATTTGAAGGCAGTGAATGGTTTCATGCTGTACTCCACAGGCTCCCATATGTTTAGGTCTAGCCTTAGAGACCTCTTAAGCTGTCTCACCGAACTACAGTTTTTTCCAAAAACGGAATAAATAAGATACATACATAGAAGGGCTTATGGCCAGTCAGCTACATCCATTGATTGGTTAAACTGATATTCACATTTTGCTTCCACCCACTGACACATACAGTATGGGGTAACGAATGCACAGAATCATGCACATTGTTCACATTCATCTATAAATAGTTCTATTCTCTTCACAAAAAGCGGTCTCAAAGTGTGCTTACTTGTTTATTTAAAAAAAATTCTAGAACGCTGTGGGTACCCAAAAGGGTTTCTTGGCACTATAGAACAACATCAAAGTGGCAGTGCCGGACAGGCTTTTTATTCCACCGGGCATGTCACCAGTGGGCTGGAGCAATTGCAGGCCGGTTTTGTAATCAGATGGACGTTCCTTGTGCCTCTGTAGCTTTTTGCTCAGCTCCTGGAGGTTACTTGCAGCAGGCACATGAAGGCTTGAAAAGAAAAGGGGATGGTAGAGAGAAAGCTATCAGAGGGAGGAGAGCAAGAGGAGAAAAGGAGAGAGAGAATGTATAGAAAGAGAGCGATAGCACAAGGAGACGAAAGGAGAGGGGCTACTTTTGGTTCCCCAGTCTGGCCCAGGGCAGATGAAGGCAACATGTGTATGGAGCAGTAAGCCTGTGCTGAAGGTGGGAATGACCTTCATAGCAGATGGCACAATGGCAGATAAAGAGGGCCTTAAAGAAAGCGCGCTTGGCACCAAGAGGCGAGTGGAAGATTTCCAGATGCACTGAGATGGAAAATCGAGCAAAGTCTGAGAACCAGTTGTGCTGCAGCGTTCTAACTAATCTACACTCGACAGATCAAAGTTTTTAACATCTGTAAAGGAGCATTTTCGAAAATGTAGGTAGACAAAGAAGGGTCTTTTATTTTTCCACTGCAATTCAAAAGTGATGATTTTTTTTTAGAACCTATATGCACACACATATAATTAAAATGCATAATTTTGTGCTCAAATAGGTGTTATATCCTCTGAAAAAGGGACTTTTCTTTGGACATTGCACTGTTGCCGTTCTATGGAAGACACAATCATCAAATTGTTCGTGGGGCCCTTTCCTAGACATGTGAGCCGCTTCAATGCAGCAAGTTACATTTCAGGGCCACAGGATGTCTTATTCTAAGAGCATGATGGCCCATGGTTCCTGAGAATGATCCATGAACCGTATAAACCTGTTAAATCTGACATCCTTGGGGCGTGGCCACGACCGCCACCGAGATGGCTCATCTTTGTGCCATCGTCTATCCACATGACTGTCATCCTGGCTAAGCTTAAGACACGCTTCCGCGCAATGGATGCCCGCTACGGCACGCTTGCTGGATGCATGGACCGGTTGGGGGAGCGCCTAGATCAACAGAGGGAGAGGATAGATGGAGCTGAGGGACAAATCTCGGGGCTCGAGGACAGTAGCTCTACCATGCTAAAACAGCTAAACAAAATGGACGCATTTTGAAGCAAGTTGTGATTAAAAACGAGGACCTTGAGGCCAGGTCCAGAAAAAACAACCTACCCATTTCTGGTAACGCAGAGAACACCAACATGGGACGGCCAGATGTCTTCGTCGAGCGGCTCCTTGTGGAATTATTTGACTGCTACAGCTTTTCCCACACTTTCGCGGTGGAGAATGCACATCAATCCCTTGGCCCTCGCCCCCCCCCCCGGAGGGAGACCCTCCTTGGCTCCTTTTTGCTCACCTCCTGACCTACAGGGACACTGCCCTTTGCATAGCCTGCGAGAGGGGCCCTCTCCGTTATCAGGGTGCTGACATCTCCCTCTATCCTGACTTCACTCCCATGGTGCAAGATGCCCGCCGCAAATTTAGCAACGTCAAGAGCTCGATTTGAAAACTGGGCATCAGACATGTGATGATGTATCCAGCGCGCCTGCGCGTGGAACATGAAGAGAAAACTCACAGCTTCGAAGCCCTGTCGGACGTCACTGCTTTCTGCAAATCCTTGCAGGCCAAGTCTCTCTCACCGGAATGCGCTGATACAGATAAGACTGGGGTGTGGGATGCTCTCGGTCTGCCACTCCTGACCACTCCTTCCTAGAGTGACTGCTCCACTCCGGCCTATTCGCTGCTAGCTAGCCACGTTTCTGCCAAGACCCCAGCGTCATTTATGACCAGTGCTCGTTTTATCCTATTCTTTGTGTTCTCTGCCATTGAGGGTTCAGTATAATTGCGGTTTATCAAGTACTATTGTTGCATGCCAACAGTTCATATCGGGGCCACTGCCTGCCGTGTTGTCACTCTGCCCCCATGGTGACATCACTTACTGGTTGTTGGGGTTTTGTTGATTTTTGGTTTGACTTGATGGGATTCGCTGGACACCTTATGTTCAAGTGTGGGTGAGGAAGAAGGTAACATGGTTAGATTTGGGGTTTTGTGTTTTTGCTCTGTTCCTATTCTCCGATGCGACACTCTCTACGTTTCCTACACATGCACGGATATGCCACCCCAAAACTTTTTTCTGCGTCCCAGTCATGCCCCTCCATCAAGGTGACAGTCCACTTGCCCTCTACTTTATTACTTGGAATATCCGAGGTATTAACAACCCCAGGATGAGGAAACAAGTTATGTCCTACCTGAATAGGCACGGAATCAGAATTGCCTTTCTGCAGGAGACGCACCTGCCTTCTATGACTGACTAACCGATCTCCAGATCTTGGGGTACACACTGCTACTTTTCTTGTTATAGCTCCTACTGCCGGGGCACCTGTACCCTTATACTCAAAAACGTCCCCTTCACTATTCAATCAAGCTACTTAGACTGTGAGGGCCGTTATGTCCTTCTCAAGGGGATTCTTGCTGACCCTTACCGACAAAAGGGTGGTGTTGCTAAACATCTATGGCCACAATGTAGATGACTCTGCCTTTTTCCACGACCTCTTGGTGCGAATGAACTGTGTGGAGGTGGACTATGTAGTGCTGGTGGAGATCTGAATGTGCTGATAAGCGCCCACGCTGACTCTACCAGCGTGTATACTAGCGGTAAGCCCCGGGCATGGGCTGCACTGCGACACCTAGCCAACATTCATATTCTTTTTGATGCTTGGCGCTCTCGCCATCCCTCCACTCCCGGGTGTACTTTTTATTCTGCTCCCAACTCTGTCTGGGCTAGGTTCGACTATTTGTTGCTCTCGGCCAATGCTGACCATTGGCTACATGAGACCGTGGTTATGCCGCTCATGCTGTCGGACCATAGTCCGGTTCTACTCCGGTTGCATTTTCCCTATGGGTGAGAGCGGAGCACACTTGGAGACTCCCGAGAGAGTTCCTTCACGACCCAGTGTTCTGTGGGGAGGTGCTTGCAGCCATAACAGATTACTTCTAACTAAATGTGGGATCGGTAGAAATACAGGCTACGCTATGGGATGCCTTCAAGGCATTTATTCTCAGTGAACACTTTAGTTACCTTCTCCCTGGAGGAATTTCACCAGGGTATTGAAGCATTGTCTTGGAATAAGGCCCCTGGACCCGATGGGATTGCCCCGGATGTCTTCTGGGATAATATTGAGGTTTGCGGCACAGTGTTGACAATGGTGCTAAATGCTGCAACAAGGAAAGGGATTCCTTCATCATGGTCAACGGTCTCTATTATACCTATCTTTAAGAAGGGAGATAAGGATAACCCCCAGTGTTACTGCCCCATCTCCCTTATTGATGCAGTGGTAATGGTCCTTGGCTGGGTCCTAATGACCAGACATTCAACATGGGCTGGCAAGAACCAGATAATATCCGAGGTGCAGTTCGGTTTTTGCCGGGCAAATCAACTACCGAGCAATGCATTAACCATTACTTATTAATAAGCAAATACACGGTAGCTCAACCTGGTGCCCTGTTTTTTTTTTAGCTTTTATGGATCTCACATCCGCCTTCGATCGGGTGAACTGCAAAAACTGTGAGACCTACTTATTTCTCTAGGTGACGGCCCAGCTATTGTAACTTTACTGATGAACCTCCACGCTTACACTACAGCATTGGCCATATACTCTCAGGGGGTGGGCCTTTCAGAACAGTTTAAATGCACAAGGGTTGTTCGTCAAGGATGCATACTTGCCCCTTTTTTATTCACTATTTATATTAACGGTCTAGATGGTGCCCTCTCTTCACTACAATCAGATTGCCCTAGAGTTGATAAGAAATTATTGCCAGTCTTACTGTATTCAGACAATACTGTGATTATGGCTCGCACAGCTTTGGGTCTACGGGTTTTAATCAATGGGTTTGTTTCCTTCATTGACAGACTGGACCTGATGGTCAACTTTACAAAATCTTAGGTTCACAAAGTTAGCCCTTGGTCGACTATGTTCAAAACTTTTAAGGCGGGGAACCATACCTCAGCAAAGGTGCCAGCTTTTTCATACTTGGGTACTTTGTTTGATGAGAAACTAAACTGGAAACCACTGATGGAGGGAAAGCTGGCAGATTTGAACAGAGCTATAGGGGCCATTGCCAGCTATGCCCACAGACTGGGTTCATGGTCCCCAGGCGTGCTCCTAAACTTTACCATTCCAAATGTATTTCCAAGGTCTTATACTAGAGTGAAGTGTGGGGATATACCTCTACGCACAAGTTACAGCTCGCTCAAAATAAGTTCATGAGATGTATTATGAAGGTTCCACAGAGTACTCCTTCGTTCTCCGTACAAGAAGAACTTGGAGTAAAGTATATTGCCGATCTGGTGACGGTGAAGCCCTTGCTGTGTTGGGTGAAGTTCTGGGCCAGGTAGGACGCTGAGCCAAATCGCCTGATTCTTTTAGATTGTTTGTCACTAGATCATGTGCTTAAAATCCTGTGGATATCGTATGCAAAGGAGTCCCTATCTACGATAGGCAGGGCAGACATTTTTCTTAAACACGACTCACTGAGGCCTCAGGAGCTCTACATAGTAAAGGATTTGTTTTTTTAAGCATGCGGCTGTTCAACATGAAACCCTCGAGCTCCTGAAACCTGCAGTGAGGGGGCATGATTTGCTAAAATCAGTACAAGGCATGGAGAGTTATCACTCCCTCCTTACTAGTGCTGGCGACAGGTTTTTGGTGGCGCGATTTAGGTTTAATAAGCTTCACCATCTTCTGGCTGCTCCATCTGGTTATATCCCCTCAAACTAGAGAGGGACTTGTGGCTGAGCCTCTAGATCCCCACAGGACACCCTTCACTTTGTACTTTTATGTAAATATTTTAGTTACCCCAGGAGCTAGTTTCTCCGTCCTCTCTTAAAATCTCTGAAGTTCAGACAAGCTCGTGTGACGCTTATGCACCTCCAGCTCCTGCCCAACGAACACACCCTTTTTGTAGTTATAAACGTTTTGAGGGCTGCCTATAGGTCAAGACTAACTAGACCTGACTGGTTGTTGCAGATTTTATTTTTTCATCATTTGTATTTTAAATGGGTGGACTCAGGCATTTTATTATTATTAACTATTTATGGAACTGAAATGTATGTGTTGTGTATCAGGATTTTATTTTTCTGGCTGTATGTACCCACATAAAGATTTTAGAGAGAGAGAGCTAAAATCAATCCTACTTTCTCCTTGTGTAGAGTCATCCCCACAAACCCTGACATATTTTATATTCTTCTGTAAGTTTCATGAGCCTTTTAGGAAATCTTTCATATTACTGATTCCTAAAGGCCAGGACTTCAATCAATATAGATCTGCCCTTTACCTTTTGTGGTTGCTTATAAACTATTTTGTGTCCCATTCTGTGGAGCCTACTTATAAAATGCACTTTAGAGGGGCAATTTTATTGCTTTTTAGTTAACATGCATTGATGACAAGAGGCTATTTTAACTTGTTTCTGATAATTTGAAACATATTTGATTGTGCTCTTATGTTTCCATGTTATTTCTTTTTATCTAATATTTTGACATGAATGATGATTGCTGTAACATTAGATTTTAAAGTATTTGTTTGAACTTTTATGATTATCTTTCATAATCAAATAAAGTATTTTGATGATGATGACTAGGTTGGACTATTGGCTGCTCTTGGCCAATGCTCACCCTTGGCTGCATGAGATTGTGGTTATGCTGCATATGCTGTCGGACCATAGTCCGGTTCTACTCCAGTTGCAGGTTCCCCATGGGTGCAGGGCGGAGCCCACTTGGAGACTCCCAAGCGAGCCCTTTCGCGGCCCGGTGCTCCATGGGGAGGTGCTTGCAGCCATAAGATTACTTCTAACTAAATGTGAGGTCGGTAGAAACACAGGCTATGCAAAGGGAGGCCTTCAAGGCATTTATTTGTGGTGAATGCATCTATAAACATGCGGGCATACTGTGTGACATATGCACACAATTGCATAGTATTGAACCCACATCGACAAAAGTGCCGCCGTGGTCAGGGACCCTTGTTTGGGTCACCGATCTTCCGTATTGACAGAATTTCACGACCTTGCGGAAAGAGAGGCTGCCCACATGGGGAAGCACATCAGAGCTCGCTGCTACGGGGAGGGAGAGCACCCCGGCCATACTCTAGCCTGAGACCTAACCATTCCCAAAATTACATCACTGAGCTAAGCTTGAAGTCTGGACAACGCGTGTCCGGCTGCGAGAAGGTCGTGGCAGAGCTTCATTAGTACTATCTGAATTTATACTATTCACAAATCCCGAACCTCCCCTCCGAAATATCCTCCTCCCTTGAGGAGGTTGTGATGGTCTGACTATCGGAAGGACAACGCCAATTTCTGGGTGAACCTATTACTGTCGAGGAGGTGTCCTTGGCCATCAATTTGTTTGATGGCTTGAAAGCGCCTGGCTCGGACGGGCTGACGGGAGCTTTCTACAAGACCTATAAGCAAATACTAGACCCTCATCTCCTGCCGCTATACAATGAGTCTCTGGCCACAGGCGTTCGGCCTCCATCCCTGCGTGAGGCCATCCTGGTCCTTCTGCTGAAACCTGGAAAAGTCCCGCTATTATACTCTTCATACTGCCCCCTGTCCCTCTTGAACCTCGACAATAAGATATTAGCTAAAGTCCTCGCCACAAGGCTATCCCTTCTAATGGAACATATCATCTCACCTGTACGGTCCGGCTTTGTACCGCACCGTTCTACTGCCCTTAATCTGCGCACTACATTTGCTGTGCTCAATAAGATCGCGCCATCCACCCCTGCGGTCATGGCGCTGTTGGATGCTGAGAAAGCATTCGATTCTCTCATATGGCCCTTTTTGAGAGCAGTCCTGGGCAAACTGGGCATCCCCTCAATTTTCGTTTCTCTAATTATGCTTTTAGATGCCCACCTCGTGGCCCATCTCTGTGTTAATGGCACGCTTTCTGAACCGTTCCATATAGCGAGGAGGACCAGGCAGGGATGTCCCCTCTCCCCACTCCTTTTCATCATTGCTATGGACCCATTGGTAAGGCATATGCAGGATCCCCACTTGCACCATGGCCAGAAGCTTACCCATGTCCCTCTTTTACTCTCCTTATACGCAGACGATATCCTGCTTTTAGTCGGCATCCGTCTGAGAACCTACCCCCCTTGATGTGGAAGGTCGTCCGCTTTGGACTTCACATAAACTGGGCAAATCTGAGTTGTTCCCACTGACAGATTCGGTGCAGCAGGCCCCTGCCGCTACTCTTTCTCCGGAGTGGCGGTTGGCAACAAATATCTTGGTCTATGGCTCCATCGTGATAGAGACCGCATTCTCCAACTCAACTACGGCCCTGCAATGGAAAAACTTGCTCTATAGGTTGAACGGTGGATTAAACTGCCCCTCTCCATGGCAGGGCGTATCTCTATCATAAAAATGGTTGTGCTTCCTCTCTTCTTATATTTAGTTTTTAATATTCGCATCCTGCTGCCTCAGACCACTTTTTGCTCCCTATGCGACCTACTCATCCGTTTGGTATGAGCTGGTGGTCGTCCGTGCATCCGCTGGGACACACTTACTCTCCCTTACAAACATGGCGGTCTTGGAGTCCCCGACCTTTATTTATATTATCTGGTTGCCCAATGCCAGTACTTCCACCGCTGGCATCACCCGGATGCCCGCATCCCATATTTGAGACCGGAACGTGCCCAGTTGGACAATCTTTCGCACACTCTAATATTACCAAAGGGCATTTCACTTGATACTGAAGACATCCAGACGGTGACCACGACCTGCTGGGCTTGGAGCAGACTGTGAAACATGGTGGGTGGGGGTCCCCTGTACTCCCCTGATCTTCCCCTCCTCGACAATCCCTGGCTTCCGCTAGCCAGAGACAAGCTAGTACAGAGAGTGTTTCATCGTTATCGTCTCATCACGCTGTGGGATCTCTTTCATCCATACATAAGTCTTTATCGCGTAATACTATGTTTCTTGTGTACATTGTTTCTTTTGTTTAACTACCTTATTTGTAAAGCGCTCTGATACCCGCAAGGGTCATGTTCGCGCTATATAAAACTTTCAAAATAAATAAATAAAATAAATCCGGTTGCAGAGCCTCCCTTGTGTGACATACTTTTCATGGACCGGTTCATCTTTCGAAGGCTCCACAATGCATTGCCTTCTTTACTTTCTTCATTCCCACTGCCCCCTGAGGAGTTCCCTTCCTGACACTCGCTTTGACCGACGCAGATGGAGATCGACTTGTCTCCCGTTTATACCGCACCTGCATCTCTCTCAAACTGGAGTCCACTGCTAAGGTCCGATGGGTATGGGTGGATGAGCTGGGTGTCCCTCTTACTGACAAAATGTGGTCGTATTGCTACTCACAGATTAGATATGTTTCGGGTAACTACAGGCACAAACTACTGCATTTCAAATGTCTCCATCGTATTTATCTCTCCCTCCTCCGATGTAGTTAAATTTGATCCCAGCAGATCTGACAGATGCTTAAAATGCCATTCCCCTGGCGATGATTTCACCCATCCAACCTGGACATGCCCTGCGATACAGACATACTTGGCTGCTGTCTTTGGGAATGTCTCTGCCATGTTGGAGGAAGTTGTCAGGCACTGACCAACGGCGCCTGCATTGCGTGGAGATTATGTGGCAAGGCCCGCATACTACAAGTCCCAGAGGGCCGTCCTTCTGGGAGGGGCCAACGTCAATATACGGACGAGACGCGCGTCAAACAGTGCGCGTAATTCTTTCGAAGAGATCTGTCTTGTGGGAAGCAGCGCCGCCGCGCTGCTCGTTTTGGTGCTATTGGCGGATACAGGGGAGGAGACCCACTGGAGGAAGCACATCAGTGACCGCGGAGGACCGGAGTCACGGACGTCTCTCTCGGCCTCGTAGACGGCTGTCTACCCTCCGTCTTGCCTGTGCGAGAGGAATTCTCTTGTTCCTCATATGAACCTCAACCAGCCTGGAAAGGAATAGAGAACTTGGTTGATCTCTCTTCCCTTTATTGGGGCCGTTTGTTGTGACTGCTTCTCTGCTTTCTGGTGGCTCGTTTTGCTGAACACTTACCTACTCAGGTAGTCCTCTTTCAGGTACTGTAGTTTGAGGAGGATGCTGTGTCTGGATTGCTACATTATTAGACTGTATTTCGTTCCAGTGAATGGACTCCTGCCGACGTTTATCAAAGGAGATATTTGATGTCAAGAAAAGGCATTAGAGTTAAGAGGAACTATTGACCTGGCCCATCGTTTTTCTTTATTATTGTGTTAAAGGCACCAGCTGGGGAATCTTTTTACTTCTTTCTTTTTACTGGTTTTCTTCTACAGAAAGGGGGAATGCTGGATGGGTATGTACGAGTTCTGTTTATTTCCTACAGTAGGAAAGTAGGAAGTGGGAATGGATGACACTGAGTTTTGTTTTGTTATTATAGGTACCCACTCTTCCAGGTTGAGAGACGCATCTTGCCTGGAAAAGAAGATAGGGACGCAACAGTAGCTGTTAGTGTTCCAGGTAACAGAGACGGTAGTGAGACGAAATGAGAGTAGTCTTGTTGTCTGCTCTGTAGTAATCCTGTGTTTTCTGTTTACAGGTATCCCATTCCCCCGCTGTTCCTACCCTAATTCCTTTCCCCCGCTTGATCACCTCAATACTCTGTGTATGATACTTCAGAGTTGGGGATGTCAGGAGGTGGACCCCTTTGTGCATCGCCCGGACCCTGAGGAGTATCTGTGGTCATTACAGAATTACGCGCCACGCAATTTAACTCCTCCCGGTTGGGGCGATTCACGGAGATGGCGTCCTTGGATGAAGTGCTGCAAGCGCTGGTAGCAGTCCAGCAAGAATTAGCAGCATCAAGAGCAGAAACAGCTGCGCTTAGGGAGAGAGTCGATAGACAGGCGAGGAACCCATTCGACGCAGCTACGTCGCAGATACAGGTGAACGTGCCCCCTCCTATTCCTCTAGCTAGCCCTGAGAGGTACTCAGGGGACCCCCTGAAAATACAGACCTTTTTGACTCAGATCATGTTGCACTTCTCATGTAAGCCGGCTTCCTTTCCCAACAACCATTCTAGGGTGGCTTTTGCCATTTCATATCTCACAGGAGATGCGGCAAACTGGGCCGTACCATTGGTGAAATACGATGACCCTATACTCTCGGATTGGAATGCTTTCCGCCGAGAATTCGAAAGAGTGTTTGATCGCCGAGCTACCACGTTTAGCGCTGATAGGGAGTTGTTGGAGCTAAGGCAGGGAAAGAATGACTTGATCACGTATTTGACCTCGTTTAATAGATTGATCGCAGAAACAGCTTTGCCCGAGGAGAAGAGGATGTCGTTATACTACCAGGGACTGAGTGAGGAGATGAAGGACGTATTAGCACAAATCGACCCTCAGCCCACCACGTATACCGGCTTAATGAATCTCACGTTACGTTTAGACCATCGGATAGCAGAGAGAAGAGGAGGAGAGCGTAGGAGGGGTGAAAAAACCTATGCTCATTCAGAGAAGGATACTAGGCCAGCCTCTCAAGCCAGTGAGTCAGGGACCGAACCCATGGATGTAGGGGCTATCAGAGCGCCACTGACGAAAGCAGAGAGAGAGAGCCGCAGGGCACTGGGTCTCTGCATGTACTGCGGAAAGAAAGGCCATTATGTGCGGGAATGCTCACTTAAGCCCAAGAGAAAAAGCCCCTTTTATTCTAACAAAAGGTGGCAGTAGTGGCAGTTCATAACACAGGAGACGAGGAGGTGCCACCTGAGTTAAGTCTGGCCAAAGAAAACCCCAGTTAGTGGGCCTAAATTTGCCTTCGTTGTCTGTCACCGAGCTAAAGAGCACGGAATCGCATATCGTGTTGTCAATGCTTCTTACAACGGGGCAACAAAACCATCACGTTTGGGTGATGATTGATTCCGGTGCGACTGGAAACTTTATCGACTATGGATTAGTACAACGATTAGGCTTACAAAGCATTGCCAGGGAGAAACCCGAAAGAGTGTTGGCCGTGGATGGTACACCCCTTAAATCTGGACCCATCACGGAACACACTGAGAAAGTGGGGCTTACCTTAAAAGGGGCGTTCAGGACCATGTAGAAGACCTAACTTTGAATATTATTGAGGCACCTCAGTATGAGGTCATATTGGGCATGCCTTGGTTATGGCAGCATAACCCCACCATCGATTGGAAAATGAAAACTGTGGTTTTCCAGTCTGAAGAGTGCCAAGCCAGGTGCATGCGTGCTTCTTGCCCCCAGACTATAGCTCTCACCCATGCTTTCCACATCGCCACCGCTGCGGAAAAGAAACAGTGCTTCCCTCTGAGTATGCCCTCTATAGGGGGTTTTTGTGAGGCCAAAGCAGAAGTCCTACCTCCTCACCGCAGCTACGACTGCCAGATAGACCTAATTGCGGGAGCTACTGTCCCGTCCTGTAGGGTCTATGCCTTGTCCGAACCGGAGACTAAACACCTGCGAGAATACCTGGAACATTTTGTGGACATAGGCTTTATAAGACCCTCTCGCTCCCCGGCCGCCTCTCCACTTTTTTCATAGCGAAAGCCAATGGGGAGCTCAGAACGTGTATAGATTACCGCGTGTTAAACAAGAACACCGTTAGAAATCGATACCCTCTTCCGCTCATCCCGGTATTATTGGATCAGGTGAGGGAGGCCAACGTGTACACCAGACTAGACCTCAGGGGGCCTATCATCTGGTTCGGATCCGGGAAGGGGATGAGTGGAAGACGGCTTTCAAGACGCGTTACGGGTTGTTTGAGTACTTGGTTATGCCCTTCGGGCTGTGTAACGCCCCAGCAGCCTTTCAGTACTTCCTCAATGACGTGCTCAAGGAGTATGTGGACCGATTTGTGGTCGTTTATATCGACGACATCCTGATTTATTCCCCTGACCGGGAGAGGCATGTGCAACACGTCACCTTGATACTGCAGAGATTACAGGAGCACAGCTTGTTTTGCAAGCTGAGCAAATGCGAGTTTAGCGTTACGGAGGTCGAGTTCCTGGGAGTTATGCTGAGTCCCAGGGGTCTATGTATGGCGTGGAGAAAGGTACAAGCAGTTCAGGAGTGGCCTGTTCCCAAGAGTGTGAGGGATGTGCAGTGTTTTCTGGGTTTCTCCAACTACTACAGGAGATTTATTTCTCACTTTTCCCAGCTGGTCTCTCCCTTGACACGCCTTTTGAGGAAGGGGTGCCCTTTCTGTGGAACACAGAGGCCATGAATGCCTTCATCCAACTGAAGAAGGCGTTCTGTACTGCACCAATCTTAAAACATCCTGAGACAGGTATTCCATTCATCGTGGAGGCCGATGCATCGGATATAGCGGTAGGGGCTGTGTTGTCTCAACGTGATGAACAAACGGGACAACTACATCCAGTGGCCTACTTGTCCCGGAAACTGAACACAGCGGAACTCAACTATACCGTGGCCGAAAAGGAGCTTTTGGCCATCAAGAAGGCTTTTCAAGAGTGGAGACACTATCTATGGGGGGCTCACCATCCGGTCACAGTCTACACCGACCACCGAAACCTCCAATATATGAAGACAGTGAGACAACTCACCCAGAGACAAATGCGGTGGATGTTGTTTTTTGCCGAATACGACTTCGTGGTCACCTTCCGTCCTGGGTCAGAAAATAGAAAAGCAGATTCGTTGTCTCGCCAAGAGGATGTGACTACACCACGGCAGGGGATCACCGAGGCGATTATCAGTCCTGAGAGGGTGCTATGCGTCATAACAGTGGAACATTTCCTGGACGCTATCATAAAACACCAATCCTTTGCTCGGTGGCAGACATGGGCAGAACAGAGTAAACATCGAACGCTCAAACATGGTGTACCACTGCACAAGAACCGATTGTATCTACCTTCACAAGAACTTAGGCTGAAGGCGTTTAATTGGTGTCATAATGCTCTGCTGGCGGGCCACCCAGGTAGTAAAAAGACCTTACACTTGGTGCAGCGACAATTCTGGTGGGAAGACGCGGCTAAAGATGTTAACCAATGGGTATCTCAATGTGAGACGTGTGCACGGGCAAAAGGGGAACATACCAAAGCTAAGGGCAAACTGATGCCAATGCCCACACCCTCACAACCATGGCAAACGATCAGCATGGACTTCGTTGTAGGACTGCCAGTGGACCAGGGATACAACGCCATTTTGGTTGTTATAGATAGCCTCACTAAGATGGGTCATTTTATCCCCTGCAAGAACCTACCTACTGCAGGGCAAACTGCCCAGTTGCTTCTGTCCCAGGTAGTTCGTTTACATGGCTTCCCTAGGGTCATCGTGTCAGACAGAGGTCCTCAATTCATCGCTAGGTTCTGGCGCATGTGGTGTAAAGCCCTTCAAATAGAGGGGGCCTTGTCTACTAGCTTCCATCCACAGACCGACGGCCAAACGGAGCGGTTGAACCAGACTCTCAAGCAGTATCTACGGTGTTACTCCAAAGAAGCAACGGATTCCTGGGTGTCTCTGTTGTGGCTAGCGGAACTGTCATACAACAACGCCTGGCACAGTTCCATAAAAGAAACTCCGTTCAGAGCCAATATGGGGTTTCATGCTAAAACATTGCCTCTATCCATTCCCCGTGAGGTAGAAAACCAACCTACGGTCCTGTCCCAGATACGGAACCTGCAAGCCATGCACAGGAAGGTGCAAGGCAACCTGAAACGGGCCAAGATGACCTACCAGAAGTGGGAGGATCGACACCGCCTAGAGAATCCCAGTTATCAGCCAGGCGACAGGGTATGGCTTTCCACGAAAAACATCCGTTTCAGAGTACGCAGTGTGTTCCACCCTAAGTTCATAGGGCCGTATACTGTCGTTCGTAAGATCAACCCTGTGGCGTACAGGCTACGGCTGCCAGCGTCTCTACGAATCCATCCGGTGTTCCACTGTAGCCTGTTGAAACCAGCGGTGGGTGCCAGACGCAGGACAGTACCTCCCGTGGTCAGGGATGGTCAGCTGGAACACGAAGTGCGGCGCATCTTGGATTCCAGGTACCGGCGAGGGGGGCTGTGGTACCTGGTCTCCTGGAAAGGATACCCATCGGAAGACGACTCCTGGGAGCCATGTGCGAATGTCCACGCCCCGCTTGCCGTTCGGATGTTCCATTCCCGTAACCCAGACAAGCCTGGCTCTAGGAGGCGCATGGGAGGAGGGCGTACTGTCAGGCACTGACCAACGGCACCTGCATTGCGTGGAGATTACGTGGCAAGGCCCGCATACTACAAGTCCCAGAGGGCCGTCCTTCTGGGAGGGGCCAACGTCAATATACGGACGAGACGCGTGTCAAACAGTGCGCGTAATTCTTTCGAAGAGATCTGTCTTGTGGGAAGCAGCGCCGCCGCGCTGCTCGTTTTGGTGCTATTGGCGGATACAGGGGAGGAGACCCACTGGAGGAAGCACATCAGTGACCGCGGAGGACCGGAGTCACGGACGTCTCTCTCGGCCTCGTAGACGGCTGTCTACCCTCCGTCTTGCCTGTGCGAGAGGAATTCTCTTGTTCCTCACATGAACCTCAACCAGCCTGGAAAGGAATAGAGAACTTGGTTGATCTCTCTTCCCTTTATCGGGGCTGTTTGTTGTGACTGCTTCTCTGCTTTCTGGTGGCTCGTTTTGCTGAACCCTTACCTACTCAGGTAGTCCTCTTTCAGGTACTGTAGTTTGAGGAGGATGCTGTGTCTGGATTGCTACATTATTAGACTGTATTTCGTTCCAGTGAATGGACTCCTGCCGACGTTTATCAAAGGAGATATTTGATGTCAAGAAAAGGCATTAGAGTTAAGAGGAACTATTGACCTGGCCCATCGTTTTTCTTTATTATTGTGTTAAAGGCACCAGCTGGGGAATCTTTTTTACTTCTTTCTTTTTACTGGTTTTCTTCTACAGAAAGGGGGAATGCTGGATGGGTATGTACGAGTTCTGTTTATTTCCTACAGTAGGAAAGTAGGAAGTGGGAATGGATGACACTGAGTTTTGTTTTGTTATTATAGGTACCCACTCTTCCAGGTTGAGAGACGCATCTTGCCTGGAAAAGAAGATAGGGACGCAACAGTAGCTGTTAGTGTTCCAGGTAACAGAGACGGTAGTGAGACGAAATGAGAGTAGTCTTGTTGTCTGCTCTGTAGTAATCCTGTGTTTTCTGTTTACAGGTATCCCATTCCCCGCTGTTCCTACCCTAATTCCTTTCCCCTGCTTGATCACCTCAATACTCTGTGTATGATACTTCAGAGTTGGGGATGTCAGGAGGTGGACCCCTTTGTGCATCGCCCGGACCCTGAGGAGTATCTGTGGTCATTACAGAAGTACTCTCCCCTTCCCCTCTCCTTGCATTGCTGGGTTATACCAGGGATATTACCGCGCCCCGTGTGCACCGTTTAGTCTCTTTATGCCTTCTCTTGGCTAAACATGAGATAGTACTTCATTGGAGTGGCACTGCGGCCCCCTCAGCTCCTGCCTGGCTTCGCAGCATGTCCTACTGCGAAACAGTTAGCGAGGATTACGCAGACCTACAACCCCCATCATCCTGCCCTAAAAATGTGTGGAGACCCCTGCGCAACTACCTTAGCACATTAGAACCCGATGCCACACCATAGTACCGGTTCCCTTCCTTTTTAAAATGACTGCTCCCTTGACAATCTCCCTTTCCTGCTTTCCTCTGGGGTTCTGCTCCTGGCATGACTGCTTTCATGACTTCTACTCCTATTCCTATTATGGACAATGATTGTGTTGCATAAATATATTATTGTGTGCTGGCATGGCTAATGTCATTTCGGAAATGCATTCTCTTCCTGTTCTGTTTCTTTCTCTCTCTTTCTCTTCTTGAAAATCAATAAAGAAAGTGTTTTGATCTGACATCCTTGGTGTGGTCTTCCCCCAAACTTTCTTTTTTTGCCTTCACCCCTCCTGTCTTCTGAAATCCATTTTGGTTGGCATTAGGACTCATAACCAATGCTAAAGTGCTTGAGCTCTATCCCTAAACATGGTAAAATTGGCGTACACCTGATAGCCACATTTGATTTACTTATAAGTCTCTAGTGTATGATACTACTTGTACCCAGGGCCTGTAAATTAAATGCTACTTGTGGGTCTATGGCACTCCTTGTGCCACCCAGTACAGTAGCCCTTTAATACATGTTTTAGACCTATCATTGCGACCTGTAGTGCTGTTTTCTGCCAATTTGACCTGACAAAATAAACCTTTTGCCAGGCTCAAACCTTCCTTTTTAAACAAAAAGTTACCCCTTAGGTAGGCCCTAAACAACCCACAGGTTAGGGTGCATTGTTTTACATGTTCTGGTAATGAATAACTACCAAATTTGATTTTCATCACTGTAAGGCCTTCTTCTCCCATAGGATAATATTGGGTTACCTTATTACATTTACTAAGTGCTAACTTTTGACTGGGAACAGTTAGGAATATCCTCTTTAGACTCAAATGAACTCTAATCTAAGATCCCTTTTAGTGGTAAAGTAAGATTTTAAGTCACAATTCTGAAAATGCCACTTTTATAAAGTTAGTTGAAGGGGGTAGGCCCAAGAACCAGTAGCTAGATAGGGCCTAGTTAACGTAACACAACAAGAAATCTAGCTACCACTTTCTGTGCTGTTATCTACTTAAACAGACGAAGAACCAATACCTGAATTCATTGGTCCTGGTTATTTATTCAACCATTCCTTCATGTTTTCATTTTTCAAATGTCATATATGTCAGAAATAGAGAAAACACTTTTTGTTTCAAGCAAATACATAACAAATTATAAACGTAATAAGCAACAATACATGGACACAACTTCAAAGTAATACACCAGTCAGTCTTTTCATGAACTTCATACATGCAGCAATCCCATTGTACATGATTTAAACAGTCCTTTTTAAAGGGATGCTGCCCATTGGGAATAAGTTTAGAACCAGCTGGGGTTAAATAAATGCAAACATTTCCCTCACAACTAATCGTGTTCATAAATTATTAATTCCTCAATGGTAGGAGAATACCTGCGCGTTTCAAGTCCCAGTAGTACTCATGGGGCTCTCTTCAGAGCTTTGACTTGGTGTGATCTAAAAAATAATAAACAATGTTGCTGTTTTATGAATAGTTCACCCTTTCTCAATGTCTACTGTATCAGTTTTATCAAGCATACTACACGATACCTGGTTAGCGCATGCTCTGTTACTGCTGGATAGAGTACTCTTCTTCACTGATGATTTTGAAAACAAATTCATTGACAGTTCTGTCAGGTGCTTTAGAAAATGGAAGGGAATCATTAAGCAACTGGTTGCCAAGTTTACTTTAACGAAGCACCCAAATTAGTTATTGTGTCATCTTACTTAATTCAAGGCAGCATCACCGCTGATGTATCTTTCTTATTTGGAACGTGAAGAGCAGTTCTTCTATTGCAGCTTGGTTTCTATCTGCAATCAAAGTAAAGACATTTAGTTCATGTCGCGTCTTTACCGATTACCGCTTTGCAATGCGGACAGAGAGGCAAAACGTGGGCTTACTTTTTGCTCGGAGAAACTTTGACTATCAGGAATCGTCTATCCTAGCACGCGCGGTTGGGTCGTTTTAGGCCGTATCTTTAATTACGGTTTGTTTCTTTCTAAATACAGAAAACAGACATGCAGTTAGGGGTACATCTTACGGGTTGCCGTTTAACTTTGCGGCCAAGGAGAACAGCAAAGGCTTACTTTTTAGTTAGTGCAACAGCGACGTTCTGTCATCGTCTTTCCGAATCGTAGCGCTCGCGGTTACTTCCGGTGAAAAAAGAAACAATGAATTGTGCATTTGCAGAGTGGAATCTATCCCCTCTGCGAGTTCTCTGATGCTGAGACCTCCCTACAGGGGAAAGAATTCCAAAGTTGGAAGTCAGGAGGGCTCATTTTAAAATTCGGAGCACCAATATATTTTGAGAATTGCTGAGAAGTCCTCCATGCAATTTCTAATGTATGGTATAACATTAGGTCTAGATGGGATATGCTGATTATAGTAAAACGGCTTCTATTTGGAAATCTCTGGCTTCTCCAGAATGTAAGAATGATCAATTAAGCATGCCATTAAAAGAGGCACAAACAACACATAGGAACGACCTGCTAAAAGGTGCTGAATTTCAATAATGGAAAATCTTTGTGGAGAAAACAGTGGGAAATATATCAAGGTTTAAATTTGTGCAACTGTCATACTGGTTTGCCACACAAAAAAGGAATCAACAAGGTTTTGAGGGCATAGAAATGGAGATCCAAGACATTATTTGAAGCAAAAAGGGAAGTATAAAAATAGTATGAGACACGTTATTCTGTGGATAAAATTAAGATAGACCACTGAACTTGATCTGGGAAAGATGCTTGTTGGAACAAAAGCTGGCGAGCCAATGGCAACTATCTCTAAGCATGGTCTATTCTATTGTTAGCTCGGCTACATTAAAAAGGAACCACCTTATTACATTGCACTGGATAGATTGGACTCTACAGGAGTTCACCAAATAAGGGAAAAAATCGGGTGTACTTCTGTAAGAAATGATGTGCCCCAACACTAGATGATATACAAATATTTCTAGGCTGCCTAGCATTGAAATCCTTCTGGGGGAAGTAAGTAGAGGTTTTTTTCATTCTTCTAAGAACTTTCACAGTAAGCCTGATTCATAATTTTTTGGTGTTGATACATGTGAATTGGAAGGCTTGTAGTTGGATGAACGGAAGAGGAAAATGCTATTTTATTGGATGTTGTTTGCTAAACATGAAATATGTAAAAGATGGATATCTAAATTCCACCTTTATTAACTGTCTGGTTGAGAGGGAAAATGTCCACTCATAAGTTGGATTAACAATGTTCCTCTAATAAAAAGACAGGTTTATGGCAATCTTTTGCAACTTGGATTGAAGGGAGTGATCTGATGTTTTAAAAATGGAATAGTCTTATGATTATGTCTGAGCAGATGCTGGATTATAAAGGTATAGTAGCCCAAACAATATCTGAGCTACATATTTCGGATTCATGTTATAAGTTGGCCTGGTGCAAATTGATATATATTAATTTACTTTCATCTGATGGAAGGACTAAGAAAAACAATGAATGAGAAATGTACCTCTAGCAGCGATCCTTTTATTCATCTGGCCTTCAGAAGAAGGTCTGCCACAGCAGCACAAAGTGAGGCCTAACCAGTACACATTGCATTGTTGTTTCACCCCAAGATTGGGACCAGGTCTAGGATGAGAAGCACTTCTGTGCTCTTGTGGGAAGTACAGAACTGTAAAGCCCTCATGAGGATAAGAGCTGTGTGATTCCAAGAGTGCAAGATCCGGATGCATGGATCTACATGAAGTATGACTCAAGGAACTAAGTCTACCCATTATCACTCACAAGATCGCACATTGAGTTAAGCACTCAATGTTGAAATCTGTGTGACCTGCAGGTCTCAAGTTTGATTCCCGCCCAAACCAACTCAGTCAGTCATTCTGAGGTTTCTAAACAGAGCAGCATTAAATTGAGCAATAGTGGCATTGGTTACTCATAGCTAAGGCTCCCAGTTATCCATTTTTACTGATTTTTACAGAGAAATACAGACAGAAAGCAGTGTTATCTGTTTGTCTTTATTTTTAAAAGCAGAAAAATAAAGAAAAATGTGCTTCTTGTGAGTGACTCTCCATGCTCTCCTGCATGAATTCAAGGCCATAAAACAGGATGATATTTCCTTATAATACCAGCACAAGAGAACATATACTTCAATATAATGCTAATATTTACAAGCAGGTATAGTGTTTTGTTATTTTTGGGTGCTTAATGTGCTCAAATGCAACAGGCATCAAGGTGTGAGTGTATGTTTATCAGTTAAACAAATGTGAAAATCCACCATTTTATGAACCCATTTATTCTCAAACAACAAACAAACAACAAAATAAACATGGATAAAATATGGATGAATACAGATGGAAATGTTAATAAAAATAATACCATGAAACCGGGAGCCCTACTTATAGCAATTGAAATGTAATATTAAGTGTTACATAATAAACAAGTTATAATTAGAGCCACAAGATTGATCAGCAAGCTCACTATTACTGAACTCTAGGACATCTTGAACTGAACGAACATTGAAGTCATGCTTGGTCATTTGAAGCACTATGCCTTACGGTGAGCCAGCGTTGCCCACTTAGACCACCCTGCCTTTGTGGATGTTAATAACTGCCTGTTTCTAGCCCATGATGCCTTGCTTTTTCATTCTACATCTTTGAGATATGTGGTGTCAACTGTGGCTCAATGTCATGACTCTAAAACAGCTTGAACATCAGTCTTAGAAGTACATTTCCTGAGATATTGCAGTTCAGATGCGGTAGGATCCTGTCCTGGAAAATTAGTTTTCTCGACTACCAGTGGGAAACAGAGATACCAGCATTTATTCCACCCATTTTTGACCACAGGGTTCTCTGTGATCCCGTTTTATTAAATTCTTGCTTTTTCTCACTTTCTATGATATGTTGCTCATAGTTACTATTTTGAATGCAAGTTATGGATTTTTTAAGATGTCTTGCAGATTCTCAGTCACCTTAGCTGAAACTTAGAGCTCTGTCCCCCTGAAACTCGGGTCCCTGAGAAAGTAGGATGAAGGGCAGACTTATCATACCACACTTGATCCATTTGTAGTATTCTGTCTGACATCGAGAGTTGAAAACATTACCCATTTTCTTTTAGTAATATCTTGGACGCAGAAGGTCTCAGGAGCTTTATATTTTGTAAGTTTTTTGAGTTGATCTTCCTTTTCAATGACTTTTTGATCTATCTTTTTTTAAGGATGTAAAGATAACAATTCTAACTGGAAGGTCATTTAGAACTTGGCAAACAGCCCACTGGCCCACCAGGGTCGAGGACTGTTGTCTGGCCTATTGAGAGATCTCTGCCTGGCAGGTCTCTATGTGCTGTAAAGAGAGCTGCTGTAGCAGCTTCCTTCACAGCACTGAAGGTTTGCAGAGTGGGCACCATGTTTAGCTGACACACTTCTTTCTTCTATCCGGACAAAGAACTAGTTATATTGACAACTAAATTAAATTGGAGGAAGATTTTCACATACGAGCATAAGCTTCACGGGGGCATTGCTGTTTGTTTGGTGGGTGGCCTCAGCATTAATTTTTGATATTCAGAGACAAACCCAGAAAACAGGTTAAGTTCTGAAAAGCAAAACAACTATGGTCCTGATGTACAGGGGGATTTCTCCATGGCTTTGTGGCCATTGTTTATTTTCCAAGCTTGGGACCACCGTGCCTTCTATGGCAGACCAGGACAGGGAAAATATCCATCAATAGGATCCCAAATAGAGTGGATCTTCCAATGCATGAAAGGTGGCCACTGGTGATGGTGGAGTCATTGCTGTTAAATTGACAGTTCTGTGCCCTAAATGGGGTGTGGAAACAGGAGTTTGGTGGTGTGGGAGAAACACTGCTTTACAGTAGTTCTCGCATCGCACCAAGATCTAAATAATCCCCTTGGAATTCAAAGAAAATCAAGTGACTTATGGTCAGAGAAAGGGCATGGATCACAAAGCACAAAGCTTGATCAAGGGATGAATGACCCTAAAGTCAATCTTCATGAATTTAGCACTTAAGATCATCCTGTTTGTAACTTGTACTACCTTGTGAAAGATCTGCTCTAAACAAAGAATTGAGGTGTAGTCAAACAAGGTGATATTAGCAAATTGAGGGCCGGATGTACGAAGTGATTTTGCATGCGCAAACGGGTTTGCAAACTCGTTTGTGCATGCAAAATCACTGTTGGCCATGTACAATTCCTAAATAGCGAGTCGCAATTTATTTGCGACTCGCTATTTAGGAATTGCGAGTCGCAATTAGGAAGGGGCGTTCCCTTCCTAATTGTGTCCGCAATGCTATGTGTGAATGTTTTGTGACCGCAATTGCGGTCGCAAAACACCATAAATTACCACCCTCTTCAAGAGGGTGGTAATGCAATCGCAATTTGGAAGGGGTCCCTAGAGGACCCCTTCCACTTTGTGACTGTCTCAAAAATATTTTTAAGGGCAGGCAGTGGTCCCAGGGACCACTGCCTGCCCCTAAAAATGAAATGAAAACGTTTCATTTTTTTTTTTTTAATGCATCCCATTTTCCTTTAAGGAAAACGGGCTGCATTTAAAAAAAAAAAGCTGCTTTATTAAAAGGCAGTCCGAGACATGGTGGTCTGCTGAGCCCAGCAGGCCACCATCCCTGGGAGGGCTGGCATTCCCAATGGGCTCGCAAATTGCGAGAGGCTCATTAATATTAATGAGCCTCGCAATTTGCGACCCCATTGGGAATCGCAAAACAGTGTAATAGCACTGTTGTACATTTCATTTAGCGCCTCGCAATTTGCGACTCGCAATGAGTCGCAAATTGCGAGGCGCTAAATGAAGGGGTTGTACATCTGGCCCTAAATGTTTCTTTTTATATTACTGCACTTAAGTTGTGCTTTTCTTGCTGAAGCCATTGCACTTTTTAACAGATATCATTTAAATTTGTTAGTACATTTATCTGAATGCTCTTCACCAAGGTCGCACATCACTTCAGATACAGCCATAGTAAAAGCAGAATCTCAACCATTTTTAACATCATCCATACTCATTAGTATGTAACAGCTGCCCAATCTCACTGATAAGTCATTCCAAACATTGGGCTCCCAAAACTCTCCAAACCTTGTATTTAAGGGAGGCACATAAGATCTAGGAATAACTGCAAGGCCCTCATCATGAGTTTGCAATCGCCCCTAAATTTGCGTTCACATACTTTGGACCTCTCCTGTGCATCATGTGATCAACCGTTAGACATGAGCCAGCTGACCTATTAAATTGACAGGTTCCTTCATTGAAATATTTGTATCTTAACTATGAGCCATGCTACTGCATACGGTAAAACTGCAGTTTATCACTTAACACTTTATTGATCTTCTTCTGAAGGGCATTACATCTATCTGCTCCCAGCTCATGTGATGGCCTTTGAAGGCAGAAATCTGTTTAAACTGTGCAAGCCAATTAAGGCAAAAATGCTAGCAGAAGTGATTGGCTTCATTTGAGTATACATAGAGAAGTGGTGTCCAACAGTTTAGGCTGTTTCCTTCTTACCACAAATGCTGTGCCTTTGGAGATTTGGAATTAAGAGGCATATTCACAAAGGTAAATGTACATGCGAGTAAATCTCCCTGTGTACATTTTTATGACTTTTGGCTATTCACCATTTATGACTGTAAATTTACTACAAAGTCCAGACTTGCATGTCTCCACTACCTGAATTCAGGCGTGGAGCCTTTTGATGAGTGTATTCACAGGTATACGGATATCTCCACCACCGGAGAAGGATCTCTCCCTATGTTAAAGTACAGGAAAAATAAACAGAAGTTCATTCAACTTAAAAAAAAAAAGAGTACAAATATTTTTATGATAACCATGAATGTAAATTAATTGTATGTTTTTTAGTGTCTGTGTGTGTGTGGGTGTTTTTTGCTAGACAGGATGTTGACCATAGGCATTTCCAAACATGAAAGTGAAATAAGAACCCATTAGGGAAGCCTGGCCCACTTGCGAACAGGCTTGAGGGAGTCATAAGAGAAGATCATGATAAGAATGGGGAAATTTACAAGGATGGCAGCAGAGGCTACTATAATCTTAGACAACAGTTGGTAGAGTTAAGTATAGGGACACATTCATGGCATAGATGGAGAGAATGGCTACTGCAATGAGGCAGAGAAAATATCCCTCAATTCTTTGAAGAGGAGTCAGCAGAGGGCAGAGAGTAATAGAAATGAGCAGCACAGCATGTCTTTCAGAGAGATCATACAGAATGGAGTGTACAATGCTTAATGACACACAAGCCAAGGCCAAGCCAAGACAAGGTTATTAGAGCCTTGTATAGTTAGAGGTGGTGAGGGGTGCTTTGGGCGACCAGCCTTTATCTTTTGGCCCAGAAACTCTCCTAGGCTATAGCCTGGTAGTTGGCACGTCACTTTCATAGTGAGGGTTAAAGAACACTGTCACAAATTTAATATACAAGTAATTTAAAACTAAGAATATAAAATATTAAAAAAATTAAAAGGTAAACAATTTACTTTAAAAACAAAATTTCAACCTTTTTATTAAAGAAAATCAACATTTCTTTCAAAATGTTAAAAACAAAACAAATTATAAACTTAAAAAATACAAAAAATATTAAATATAAAACAATAAAAAAATACAAAAAATAACAAATGTATAAAATAATTATTATGGAACAATTTTTGAGTAATATTTACACTTAAAATTAAAATGAAATGCATCAAATCTTTTATTAAATTCACCACTTGTGGCTGCGAATACTACCCGCAACAGGAAAGGATCAAACCAAGGTCAATGGAAGCCATTGCGAGGGAACTTCAATTGATCTCGGTTTGATCTATTCCTGTCACAGGCACTAACTTTGAGCAAGGAACTTTGCTGCTCAGAAGTAAAAAGACAACAGCACCTTGTAGCCACAGTCCCATTCTGGTTGCTCGTTAGCCCTTTGGGGAAAGAGGCTTAAGAAAATTCCCAAAGGGCTCTGAAACTGGTCTCCATTTATCTATGTATATAGCCAATCATTTTGAGGCACAGATTTGCAAAGGTATTGTGCTGGGGTTAGCATGGCGTACACAATGCACATGATACAACAACACCAATCAATTTTCAAGCACTGTGAGAGTTCCAGCGAGTCTCTCGATGAGCCCAACATGGCGGCGGCTTTAGACCAGCCCGGAAGGGAGTGTCCCGCTCTAGTCGATCAAGCACGTCATGGGAGTGTCCGGACGGCAGCGACCGAACAAGAAGACAGGAACGCAGAGGGCGCGCTGACTTCAGGAAGCGAGGAGGGAAGGAGCCACGAGAGGCGACCGAGCCGGAGGAGAGAGTGAGGACCGAGACCTGGACGACGCAAGAAGCGAAGGCACCTGGACAACTGGACACCCCGCCGGGAGAAGAGGAGGACCCAGGAGCTAAAGACCGCTCTCGGAGCAACGCTCTAGAGGCCAGTACTCCAAAGAGGGAAGCGGAGGCTGGGACTTCCCTCACCACAGCCCTGGAGGGTCGTGGGTTCAGGCAAGTGCCCAACACACGTTTGTTTTCTTTTAAGGGTTTGTGGGCGGGTTTGCGGGCGACACCGCCTTGAATACACTGTTGTTCCCTGCACTCAGGCACCACACGGTTAGGGCACTGGTGAGAGGAGCACACCCCCCCTTTGTAAAACGTGAGGACAGCAGCCTGAGCCCTCTTCTTATTTTCTATTTTTTTTTGGTTTATGCTCCCTCCTGAGGAAGACACCCTGACGCTGATGGGAAAGCTTGGAAACAAGGAAAAAAGGAGACGACACCGGCCATTCTCTCTTCCCGTTTGTGTTCTGGACTGCCTTTGATCCCCTTAACCACATCAAGGACAATTTATACAAAACCCAGGCTGCAAAAATAGTGTACCAAATAAATAATCCTACAACCAAGAAGCCTAAGAGTACCCTTTGTGAGGAAGGGAGGGTTTGGGGCACTCGGCATAGCCAACACCCTACAGTGGTGTCAGAAGTGGGATCAGTGTCTAGCCTTGACATGACCCAGCCCATCCCGATGGAAGCCATGATTACCCAACTGGCAGAGAGCCAGCGCCATTTACAGTTAATAATTGAACAGCAGACCAAAATGGCCCAGAAAGAGCGTGAAGCCCTACACGCAGCCCTGAAGGACCAAGCATCCCACCTGACCACTAACCAGCAGGTGCAGGACACGGCTATCCTGCGGTTAACGGATGCTATTTCAAGTGCACGTGTCCATCCTAATGTACCGGGGTCTGTACTACAAAAGTTCCAGGACAGCGATGACCCTGATTATTTTTTTGTGAACTTCGAGCAGGTCCCCTCCACCGCTGCCTGGCCACAAGAAAGATGGGGACAATAAATAGCCCCCTTATTATCAGGAGAATTACGAGCCGCATACCAAGCCGCTAACCCCGCAGGAGCTAACACATATGCAGATATAAAAAAAAGGCAATCCTGAAACGACTAGGTTGGAACAGGGGTATTACCGTAGCCATTTCAGAAAGGAGAAATGGACAGTAGAGGATAAGCCCCGTGCCTTGTATTACCGCATAAGGGACTTAGGGAACCGGTGGCTACAACCCTCCTCATCTTCCATAGATGACCAATATTTAGAAGCCGTCCCCTTGAACACCAGAACATGGATCAAGCAACATCCCAATCTTACTGTCACTATGGCTGTTGACTTAGCCTGTGCCTATCACCGGTCCCCTGAGTTCAAGGCTCATTCCCACTGTGTCCCTATAGTTCCACCCAAACCCCCGAATAAGACACTGGCAACCCCAGCAGAGAGCAAGGGTTTCTCCTCACTGAAATACCACCCCAGGGCAGCTCCTTCTACTAATCCGGTACAGGGCCCACAGTGTTTCCACTGTGCTGAGTGGGGACATATAGCCCGACACTGTCCTGCATGCAATCTCCCCCAGGAGCCTATGGAAGTAGGGTATACCAGAGGACGGGTGTTAATCAAAGGAGAACCCCCAGAGAGGTATAAAAAAAAAGATACATGTTAACGGGAAGTCCATTATAGCCCTACTAGACACAGGGTGTCACCACACAGTCGTCAGTAGAGAACTCATACCCAGTTCCCAGATCTTAGAAGGAGAATACATACAAGTCACGTGTGTGCATGGGGGAAAAAAGATGTATCCTCTCGCAGAAGTGTTGATTGACATTGATGGAGAGCCCCAGTTGAGGAAGGTGGGAGTTTTGCCCTCTCTCCCCGAACGGATCTTCCCAGATTCCTCGAGTACTTGTCAACCCTCAATCCCCTTTCCTCCCTGGTGGGCTGGGTGGAAAACACTCCGTCCATCAGGGAAGAAATAGGCGAGCCCTCCATCAAAAGAATGATTTCCCATAGGGAGAAAAGAGAAGAACGAGCGCTGTACAACAGGTCCTGTCGTACCACACCTACTCATGTCCTTGCTTCCTCAGATGTGCCGCAGACGGCAGGCCGGAGTTTCCGGACAGCACAAAGGGACGATGGTACACTGCAGCATGCCTGGGAACAAGCACAAGAAGATCTCCCAGAGTAGGTAGGCCCTTATTTCTGTGTAAGAAAAGGACTCTTGTATAGAATAACACGTGAAAACAGACACACTAAAGAACAATTGTTGGTCCCCAAAGCATTCCGTGAACAAGTCCTGTGCTTGGCCCATAGTCAAACAGGGGGTGGGCATTACGGGAAGGAGCATACGCTGAGGTACTTGTTAAACAAATTCTACTGGCCAGGCATATACCAAGAAGTGGCCAGATACTGTGCCTCCTGCGCCAGGTGTCAATTGGTTAATGCACCTGTGCTTCCACGTGCTCCACTGCATCCTCTCCTGATATAGACGTTCCTTTTCAGAGGGTAGGGATGGACCTAGTAGGTCCCCTGATTCCCTCCGCCCATGGGCACCAGTATATTCTCGTGTTGGTGGATTATACCACCCTGTATCCAGAGGCGATCCCTTTGACCAGCGCAACCACCACAGCCGTAGCACAGGCCATGATCTCTTTTTTCTCCCTTGTGGGCTTTCCCCAGGAAATATTGACTGACCAAGGTACCCCGTTTATGTCTCGGTTAATGAAACAGGTATGCGACCTCTTAGGAGTTAAACAGATATGCACAGTGGTATATCATCCCCAGACAGATGGATTAGTTGAGAGATACAATAAGACAATCAAAACAATGCTGAGAAAAGGTATAGACAAGGCAGGTAGAGACTGGTACATCCAACTACCTCTCGTGTTGTTCACCATTAGATCACACGAACGAAAATCCACCGGGTTTTATGCCATTTGAACTACTGTTTGGGAGAAAACCCCGTACTCTCCTTGATATGGCAGCGGAACAGTGGACCGAGGAGGAGGACGAGAGTAAACTCTTATTACAGTATAGCGCATCCCTAAAGGACACCCTAGCCACATCATGGGAGGAGGTCCACACAAACATGGAAAAAGCCCAAGCCCAACAAAAACGACTGTATGATCATAATACTAAACTAAGGGAATTTTTGGTGGGAGACTATGTACTGATACTCCTGCCCACTACTGATAAAAGCTGTGGCCACCTGGCAAGGGCCCTATCGAATACTGGATAAGGTCACTCCAGTCACCTATCGAATAGCCGTTCCCCACAAAAACCAGACAGGCCAAACCTATCACGTTAACCTTCTCAAAGCCTGGGACGGACCTGTGCCCGTATCTTTGTGTAAGGATATTCGAGTGCATCACGTGGACCTAGACAAACCCCTAGAGATATCCTTGGCCCCCCAACCCCCTATAGAGACTGTGCCCGTCCGTTTAGGGGCACAATTAACAGGGGAACAGAAACAGCAATTACAAACCCTGTGTAATGCCTATTCCTCTGTTTTATCTGGGGACCCAGGGCGAACGACCCTGGTCGAACACAATATCATCACAGAGATCACAAGACTGATTAAGTTGAGACCTTATCGTATCCCAGCCACAAGGAGACAGGCAGTTGACCAAGAGATAAAAGATATGCTAGAAGCAGACATCATTGTACCATGCCATAGCGCCTAGTCCTCCCCAGTCGTCCTTGTCCCCAAACCCGACAGAAGCATAAGGTTTTGCATTGACTTCCGTCAACTGAATGCCATCTCGAAATTCGATGCCTACCCCATGCCCAGGTTGATGAACTTATAGAGCGATTAGGAGATGCTATGATTATGTCTACCATAGACCTTAGAAAAGAGTATTGGCAAATCCCTCTTTCTCTTGAGGCCTGAGAAAAGACTGCCTTTTCCACACCTTCTGGCTTATTTCACTTCAAAGTCCTCCCCTTTGGTCTTCACGGCGCCCCGGCCACGTTTCAAAGATTGATGGACGTTCTTTTGCGTGTCCATCAGACATATGCCGTCGCTTACTTGGACAACATAGTCATCCACAGTCCAGACTGGAAACCACATCTCATTCATCTGGAAAAAGTCTTATTCACCCTACAACTGGCAGGCCTCACTATTAATCCTAAAAAACGACTTTCGGTACTGACCACATTGAGTATCTTGGATATGACATTCAGGCAGGGATCATCAGACCGCAACTGAACAAATTAGATGCCATCTCGAATATCCCTCGTTCCGTCACCCAAAAGGATGTCCGCTCTTTCTTAGTCCTGGTGGGTTATTACAGACGGTTCATCCCCCACTTCTTAAACATGGCTAGTTCCCTCAGACCTCCTCACCAAAACAACGTCGGGAAAACACATCCATTGGTCCGCTCTTCAAGAGCAGAGCTTTTGCCAATTAAAAGAATCCTTGTGTACCACCCCGGTCCTTGCATGCCCCAATTTCAGAAAAACCTTCATAATCCAGCGTGTCTAGAGCCTGTCATACTCATCAGGGGAGTCTGTTAAGGTAGGAGAGGTGGCTTCTAGGGTCTTAGCCCATCTTTCCGGTATAATCTTAGGCCATCTTCTACCTAGATTAGAGGAGGTATTAGAGGCCGCGGAGGATCCGCAACCCCTTCCGATCTCGTGCCTGAGATCTGATTGGCTGCCAACACATCCAACCAGGAAGTGTTGGCAGCCATCTTGTGACTTGGTTGTACCAAGTCACAAGAAAAAACGTTAAACAAAAAAAGAAAATGGGGTAGGGTAGAAACACCCTGACCCCTTGCCCTCTTGGGTGGGGGGGGAGGTCCACCCAGGGCCAAAATAAGCATTTTAAAAAAAAAGAATTTCAGTGGGAGTCGCACTGGATCCTCAACTCCCTCCGAAATAAAAAAAAAAGACGAAGCGCGTCCATGTCATGAGTGACATAATGTGAGGTCATAAGCAGTGCATTGCGGGGGCACGAGTTATAGTTAGCTCAGGTAACTATAACTGCTGAATTTCAATGGTTTTGTACGAGTGAAATCTGAGCCTAACTATAACATCCCCGTAACCTTTGGTTTTTTCAGTGAATATATATATAAATATATAATGTAAAAGTCGAAATAATTTAATTATTTTAACATTATTTATGAATGGGTGTTATTATTTTTTAAGGTAGCATACATTTACACCTGCTTTGTGACCTTTAGGGATATAGTAACTTTAGAAGTGTAGTTTGTGAATATCAATGGTGTTACTCTTTTGTGAGTGTGTGTTTGGATTAGCTTGCGTCTTCCTAAACCCCTCCTTACATTTCCCTAAACCCCTACCATTTTTAAAAATGATTCCCCATTTTACTACCACTCCTCCTGGTTTGTATCACATTGACCCCTAAATAGTATACCAAAGTGTGTGGAGATCTCTGGCATCTTGACAGCTGAGACAGAGGTCTCCGTTGATAGATTATGAATAGCATTTGCATTTAATGCATGGATAGGACTACTGTAGTACTACTTCATGTACTACACAATGCTGTTTATGAACATGCCCCCAAGAATAATAAATCTTATTTTATTATTCTGGCCCTTATGTAGCAATAACATAGATAACTAGTTCATGGCAGACACGCCATGCACTGTTGCATTTGAGCAATTTATGACAAATACATTATCATTTATCTCTTCTAGTAGCTTTAACAGAGAAAAAATTGACATCACCATATGGCCTAACGGCTAGGGCGGCCGACCTTGGAGCTGGGGAACCGGGTTCGAGTCTCAGCAAGAACGCTCGACATCCTGTGATTCTGGGCAAATCACTTAATCTCCCCGTGCCTAACAAAAATGAATGTGTCCATCTGTAACGCAACTTGTGCTCATGTAAAGCACTCTGATACCTTCAGGTCAATGTTCGAGCTATGTAAAACTCCACACAAAAAAACCCACCAAATTCTATCACCATAAACAACTAGCTGCACCCTGAATTCAGTAATCTAGGATTGATAGCCCCTGGGGGCATTAGAACTAAGTCGACATATTTCTAATTTCATGACTTCTGAATTGCATGGTATGTTTCCTCACATATCCTGAGTCCTCTGGCAGGTGCTTTGCATGACGTCTCAGGGAGCTGCTTACTAGCAGAGTACTACACTCAGATGAACATGAGGTCCATCCAAAAATGATACTCCTTTCAAGATTGGTGACTTCTGCACCCATGACCTGGCCTTGACACCTCTAAGGTTGGTAAAAGCTGATTAATATTGATGGGATGAAGACCTATTTACTTGCAATCCAATTTTGGAGGCAGTCTAGTGTCCATCCCTGTACATCTGTGCAGTCTCCCTTGACTGGAAGCATTCACTTCCCTGACATGGAGGGTATGTCTGTGTGTAGTATGATTATGGTCAACATGAGATTAGGGTGTACACATACTGCCCAGTTCATTAGTAGGCTCAAAAGTAAGTAGGATCCATGGGTTTAGTTTAGATCCTGAAAGTCTCAATGGAGTAGTCTTGGATCCTTTCTGCTCACATCACTCACTGATTTCAACCAGTTTTGTCAAAATATAGCCTTAAAGAAGGCAACCCCTTGACAACGACTGTGGGGCCAAGAGCAAGCACTCTGTTACTGCCTTAAAATTCCCATCCACTATGGACAGCTCTGGCAAAGCAAGACTGAAGCCCATCAGTAAGTGTCTGAGCCCTTGATTGGATGAAAGACTGTGAGTGTAGAATACTCAATCCTTGGTGATGTTACGCAATATATGTCATCACTATGGAACCAGAACTCTGAGAGCCCGAATTATGAGAATATTATGGAATGTATGTTACCAAGACAAACTCAAATTTGAGCAAGATGCACATGATGATCTCTCTCAGGCTCCGTCACCATCACGTCTCATCCCAGCGCTAGGAAGCCTCCGGGCAGCTATGCGCTTTATAAATCCATAAAACATAAACATATCTTAAAAATCTTTAAATCTCTCAGCAACTACTCAATGGATTTCCACCATTTAGATCTACCTTTCTGCCAAATTTGGTGTAATTCCATTCAGCAGTTCGGGCTGTAGCCTTGTCTAAAGTTTCCTATGGAAATTAACATGGAGAAAAAGCATTCAGGGTCCCCCCTTTATTCTCATCCCCTCGCTAGACGTATCACCATGAAATTTTCAAAACACCAGCTGAAGTGGCTGGCAAATTAGTTTTGCAAATTTCACATAGATTCGTCGAATGACCCCAAAGTTATTGCCAAATGAAAAAACGCTCTTTTTATGGAAACTACATCCTAACTATAACTTCCTACTGGCGATCGCAGAGAGAAAGAATATATATATATATTCACTGAAAAAACCATAGGTTTCAGGGGCGTTATAGTTAGTTGGACATTTCACTCGTACAAAACCATAGAAATTCCCCGTTATAGTTAGTTCAGCTAACTATAACTCGCTGCGCCCATAATGCACTGCTGATGACGTCACATATTACATCACTCATGACATGGTCAGTGACATCACTCATGACATCACTGATGACATCTCAAATGACATCACTGATGACATCATCCTTGTGATAGAGTGGCAGACCTCCTCTCACCCTAATATAACCTTTGATACACACACTCAAAAATACAAACTAACATTTTCAAAACAATGGACATACCAATACCAGTTACAACACACCTATTCAGTAATTCCAAGATCTACACACACATCCACTCATTCAGCAACAGTCCCTATACAGTCACTCATACATGTACTCACTCATCATATGTACTCGTACACCTATACATCCTGTTACACACCGCCACTCATCCATAGAGTTACTCACACACATAGTCACACATGCAAACAAAGTATCAAACATCCATTTACTTGCATATACAGTTATACACACACTACCACACTTACTTCTACAGACACTTACACATACTTACTCTCTTAAACAATCACTTATAGAAACACCTACTTATTTGTACAGGAACTCTTCCAATCTCTCACTCTCACATATACTCACTTATATACACCAATACTCACATATACTAGTTTAAAACATATGTAGTTACTCATAAAGACACTATTGAGACAGTCATTCACTCACTAACACACCCATACACATACTCATCCACCTGTACAGTCCTGCACACATGCTGTCTTCAACACATACAAACAGTGAGTCACTCATTCATGCATCTATGCACTAAGTAATACCCCCACCGAACCATACAGACACTCAGACACTCATACTGATACTCAAAAAACCAACTAATAACCCATATAGACACTCATGTAGCTACTCACCAACCCATGCAGCCACTTATACACAAAGTGAGAGACTGATACAGATATTTTCATATTTAAACATTACTCACTAACCCATGTATTCACTAAGATACACTTAGTCAGTTATACAATCAATTTTACCAAAAAAATCATCCATTTAGACACTTATATACCCATTTATTCTTCCATCGACCTTGAGATATACATATATAAAACATATTTAATTTTCAGAAAAACACACATTCACTGGATGATGTCATCAGTGATGTCATCAGTGATGTCATTTGAGATGTCATCAGTGATGTCATGAGTGATGTCACTGACCATGTCATGAGTGATGTAATATGTGACGTCATCAGCAGTGCATTGCGGAGCGCGCGAGTTATAGTTAGCTGAACTAACTATAACGGGGGAATTTCTATGGTTTTGTACGAGTGAAATGTCCAACTAACTATAACGCCCCTGAAACCTATGGTTTTTCAGTGAATTTCTAAGGTTTTTAAATGCTAATTTCTAACTATAACGTGCCTGAAACCTATGGTTTTTCAGTGAATTTCTAAGGTTTTTAAATGCTAATTTCTAACTATAACGTGCCTGAAACCTATGGTTTTTTCAGTGAATATATATATATTTATTATACTATGTATACATGTGAAAATGTCTCGGTCCCCTGTTTGCCTCGGTGGCACGGAAAAAATGGGTGGAACTGACGTCAGCACGCCGACGAGGTCCTCTTATGGCTCCGATGACGTCATACGGTGTCGCGAGCGGAGCCGTGCTCGTTGACGTGGGAGAGCTAGGAAAGAATTTCCGTGGAATGCTGGTGCAGGGGATATTCACCTAAGTGTTCAGGCTAGTCCTTTGGGAGCAACTGTTTATGTTGCCACTCCAGAAACCGAAACCAGTGATCCGAGGGCAGAGGCCCTGCAGATGGCACACGAGGTGGGGTGCCCAGTCATGTGCACCGGCGGGGCAGCGAAGTGACAAGCACCACAACCCACAAAAAAGGTAACGAGGGCACTGAATAACACAGGATCTTCTCTTTGTATCTGGCAGGAACAACGAAGTTAAAATGCCCTAGTACCAAAATGTAGAATTAGTGCTACAACGGTCTTCAAGAGGACCTGCGATGCCGCTTCTGCCTCCCGTACCCTGGAGGCGGCACATGGGTCACGCGGTACGGTCATACTGCGGTGGGACGCACAGTCGTTGACCTCTCATGGCACTGCTCCACGCTTCAGGGAGGACGCTTTCCATTAGCTATGTTTTCTGATGACATGTCGCGCCGGCCCCGTCCAACAACAGAACTCCTTTAGATCCAAACAGACTCTTCCACTCTCTCACCGGAAGTGAAACCAGGCCACGCGGACACTTTCACAATACAACAGCCGGGAATGCACTTTTCGGTAAAAAAAACCACATTCCTTCCTCCTAATTAATCACATAAACGTCTCACTGAAGAACAGGGGCCAGCTTCGATCGGTAAACAGCCGTTGCAACGACTTTTTTACTTTGCGATACCATTACAACGCATGCATTACCACGCATGCGTTGTACATCACGAAGTCATTACTACGCATTCCTTTACAACGAATTTTGTTGTAAAGGTATGTATGGTAAATGACCATGTGTTGTAAAAAACATGTAGACGATCCATGTCGTTGTAAGGAAACAGCGGCTGTTCCGTTTCCTCACAACGACGTGCACCGCCCCTCAGAGATGACTTGAAGCAGGAACCACGAGGAGAGAGGAACCATGAGGAGTGAGAGGTAAGGGGATTGGGCATGGGGTGGGGGTTTCTTTTCTAAGGTTTAGGGTAGTGCAGTGGTGTTTGGGTGGTGTAGGGGGTCGTGCTGCGGGTAGTGTTTTAGGGTTTAGGGTAGTGCAGTGGTGTTTGGGTAGTGTAGGGGGTCGTGCTGGGGGTAGTGTTATAGGGTTTAGGTAGTGCAGTAGTGTAGGGGGTCATGCTGGGGGTCATGCTGGGGGTAGATTTAGGGTTTAGGGTAGTGCAGTGGTGTTTGGGTAGTGTAGGGACTCGTGCTGGGGGTAGTGTTTTAGAGTTTAGGGTAGTGCAGTGGTGTTTGTGTAGTGTAGGGGGTTGTGCTGGGGGTAGTGTTTTAGGGTTTATGTTAGTGCAGTGGTGTTTGGGTAGTGTAGGGGTCATGCTGGGGTTAGTGTTTTAGGGTTTAGGGTAGTGCAGTGGTGTTTGGGTAGTGTAGGGGGTCGTGCTGGGGGTAGTGTTTTAGGGTTTAGGGTAGTGCAGTGGTGTTTGTGTAGTGTGGGAGGTCATGCTGGGGGTATATTTAGGGTTTAGTGTAGTGCAGTGGTGTTTGGGTAGTGTAGGGAGTCGTGCTGGGGTAGTGTTTTAGGGTTTAGGGTAGTGCAGTGGTGTTTGGGTAGTGTAGGGAGTCGTGCTGGTGGTAGTGTTTTAGGGTTTAGGGTAGTGCAGTTATGTTTGGGTAGTGTAGGGTGTCGTGCTGGGGGTAGTGTTTTAGGGTTTAGGGTAGTGCAGTGGTGTTTGGGTAGTGGAGGGGGTAGTGTTTTAGGGTTTAGGGTAGTGCGCCTAACCAGCCACAATATCCGTGGACAAAGGGGATCCTGACTCTTTGGAACGCTCCGTCAATTGAATAATTTGGGTCAAGGGCCCTACCACGTCCAAGACCTATCAATTCCTTTCTTGGGATCCCTCATATACTTGGAGAAAAAGGTACATAGTTTCTCATCAATTTCAGGCGTGTGTGCCACCTTCCCCTTCAGTGAGGGCCTGGGGCATTCTCCCCTCATCCTATTCCTGACCTCCCTTTCAAGGGATTGATGGATTTTCCCCACCACATACTCTGCCACTTTGGCGTCAGGTGTCCACTCTGCCGACCTAGGATGGTAAATTTGGGTAGGCTCGAACATGTCCGAGTGGACCCCGTCCCCAACCGGGGACTGAGAGGAGTGGGACTCTGGACGCCAGGGACGCCCCGAGTCCTTATCCTCATCGGAGGAGAAATCGTCCTCCGATACACCCTCTCCCTCTAAGGGAAACCCGCCGTCGGGGTCTACAATAGTGGTGACAGTGTCGCAATTTTCTCCGGGCCCCTCCTCCTCCCGGCAGGGTGCATGTTTTAGCGTTCGCACACTCTTGAGGAAGGTCTCCGTAAGTTTATCAAATCCTTCCAAGTGTCCCGCGTTATGCTTAACGGCCCTTTTATTCCCCATCTGGGAGCTACTTGGACCCGCCACCACCAGATCTGGGTCACTGAACACCCCAGGGATGCTTTTCGCCAGCTTATCAACCTGATCCCTAAGAGGAGCCAGCGCCCTAGAAATAGCCAGAGAGAGGGCTTGGTCCACTGCTGGAGGGAGAAGTTGGGGGCCATTCCTCCTCCACTTCCTGGTAGGACGAGTAAAAATGGTCTTCTGGAGAAGACATGATAGCAGAGGGTGTGAGCACAGAACAAATGCCCTTAAAATCCTTAAGACAGCCCCCTCGCCGGTGCTCCAACAGCTGGGCTTTCCCCGAAGCTGTTATAAGAATAGACTAAGGCGCAATACCAATTACCACCACCAGGTGGCGCTGGTCACTAACGTGGCCGTGTGGGGAAATCACCGCGTAGCGGTAGTCAAAACTAGGCGAGGGTTGGTTGGGAATCAAGCGGACACTAAAGGAGTGACCGGATTCCCAAACGCGCGTAAAGACCAGCGGGAGCGCTCGACGGAGCTGCCTCGCTCGGACCAGACGCGCCTGACAGGATCTCACCGCGCGCAGAGCACACAGCGGGAGAAACTGCGAGGGGAGAACGCGCTCGGGCAAGAGCCTGCTGCGCAGGGAATATGAAACAATACCAAGGCAATAATGCTAATAACGTGCACAAGAAACCGCTATACAAACAGCAACAACGTCAGATTAAGCCAAGAATGTAAGGAATGCACTTAACTGACGAGCAGTGAAGAAAGAGGAAGCGGAAGGGACGTCACGATATTATATACGATGGACTGTGATATGATTGGACTATAGTTGCCTTGGAGACTACCCCCTAATGGTTCATGGGTTGTGTAGTCTTTTGTTTAATGATTGTTGTGTTACGTTTTCTTTAAACTGCTATGCAAATAAAGTGAGGAAAGATATGCATAATCCTCGCCTCCGTCCTGCCATAGAATTCATTAAACTTTATTTGATCTGATTTAGAAACATAGATCATAAAAGTGTACATAAAAACAGTAAATCCTCTTTCCTAATACAATACAGTGAGAATTAATTAAAACCAGTAGGTAAAAACGGGTGTTACAAAGCCCGGTTCAGAGCAACTTCAGGTTAACAGAATCGTAAAGTTCAATGTTTCGCAAGATCAATCTCATGTACTTCGTGCAAAATACGCAATAAGGGGTCCAAGTAAGATGTAACGCTCCAATACCTGACCAGTTTGCACTATATAAAACTGCAGAAAAACTAAAAATAAAAAGTGTTTTGCACACTTCTGTCATTGGGCTATATGTGGGCTACATCTGGGTGATATTTGTGCTACATTTGGGCTCTTTTTTCTCTGGTGGCCATCTTGGGAGACTTATTTGTTATGAAGTTTCCTAATTTCGTCATTTACTGCAGTCTCCTCAGTAGGAAATGCTTTCAGTTTTTACTTTGATTCCATCAAGAAGGCATTCAGATGTGTCACACATTTGCCATAAATTCAGAATGTTAGCACTCTAGTTGTTCATTAGATCACTGTAGTAAAGCTACTGCTCACCAGGAGTTAACTGGAAGTCTACTGCTGGTATTGAAAGTGATTGTTTCAGTCTGCATGTCAGAATTTTCTAATGAAATAGAAGAGGATTTGAGATCTCACTTAAAACATGCCCTAAATTTTCTTTCTGCAGCACTAACCATAATTTCTATGGCAAAATGAACCCCCTCATTTTGTTCCTTTTTAAATTAAATGTTTTAAGTGTTACCAGTTTATTCCAATCAAGATGGCTTCAGGTGTGCCATACTTTTGTCATAAGTAAGACTGTTAGCGCTCTAGTTGTTCTTTAGAACACTCTGGGAAGCTGCAGTAGAACACAAAGGCATCAACTGACAGGCTGCTCCTGTTGAAATATAACAGGAAGATATTTGAGATCTCACTTAAAACATGTCCTAATTTTTCTTTCTACAGCACTAACCATAATTTCTATGACAAAATGAACCCCATCATTTTGTTCCTTTTAAATTAAATGTTTTAAGTGTTACCAGTTTATTCCAATCAAGATGGCTTCAGGTGTGCCATACTTTTGTCATAAGTAAGGCTGTTAGCACTCTAGTTGTTCTTTAGAACACTCTGGGAAGCTGCAGTAGAACACAAAGGAATCAACTGACAGTCTCTGCCCTTGTTGGATGTACATGTTTTACTGAGAATGTCAGACTTCATTCTCACATGACTGAGAAAGATAATGTGAATTTACAGAAAATATGCTCTCATTTTAGCTTCTGGAGCACCTTCCAAAACTGTATGGGACAAGCATGTGAAAATAGTTTTCTCTCAAACATGATTCATGATATCCCAGCAGAAGGTTTTTCACAGGGTAAAATCACCTTAGAACACACCACAATTCCTGAAATTAGTATGGTACCATCAACAAATGAATTCTAATGTAACTAAAGTCTGTTATCACCCTTTATAGTTCTCCTTTTGGTAACCCTCAAAATCTTCGATTCATTACAATGCATTTCAATGGGGTACTATCATTTATATTGGTCCCAAGATGGCTGCCAGCAATTCCAGGATGAAGTGCTGACAGCCAATCAGATCTCACGATGACATGTGTGGTTAGGCTCCGCCCAGATATATATATGTGTTTTTTTTTTCAAATTTCTCAGGAACTACTGAACGGATTTACACCAGTTAAGCAAAAGTCTGAACCAAGGGCTACCTTTTGCCAAATTTGGTGTAATTCCGTTCAGCAGTTCGAGGCTGTAGCTGCGATGAAAGGTTCCTATGGAAAATTGCATGGGGAAAACACGTTTTGGGACCCCCTTTTTCTCAGCCCCCGCTTGCCGAATCACCCCGAAACTTTCAGGATAGGAGCGGACCGGAGCGGGCCATAAGTTTTGAAAATTTCGCGAAGATTCGTCAACCGGCGCCAAAGTTATTTCAAATAAAATGTTGTGGATTTCCTGTGGAAAATAGGTCCTAACTATAACTATCTACTGGCGACCGCCAGTAGATAATATATATATATATATATTAATATATTATCTACTGGCCATAGGAAATTCATAACATTCTATTCCCAATAAGTTTGGTGTCGTTTGACGAATCATCGCGAAATTTTCAAAACTAGTGGAGCGCTCCGGTCCGCTCCTGTCTTGAAAGTTTCGGGGTGATTCATCAAGCGAGGGCCGAGAAAAAGGGGGTCCCAAAACGTGTTTTCTCCATGTTAATTCCCATAGGAAATTTTAGCCACGGCTACAGCCCGAACTGCTGAACGGAATTACACCAAATTTTGCAAAAGGTAGCGCTTGGTTCAGAAAGCGACCTTTTTTAAATGGTGTAAATCCGTTCAGTAGTTGTGAAGAAATTCAAAAAATAAGAGTGAAAAAATCAATTTCCCATAGGAAACTTTATGCAAGGCTACAGCCAAAACTGCTGAACGGAATTACACCAAATTTGGCAAAAGGTAGTGCTTGGTTCAGAAAGCACCCTTTTTAAAAATGGTGTAAATCCGTTCAGTAGTTGCTGAGAAAATCCAAAATAAATGTTTCGATATCTATGGCCGCGGTGGATCTGCGCACCCTTCCAATCACGAGCTGCATGCTAATTGGCTGTCAACACTCCAAACCAGGAAGTGTTGGCAGCCATCTTGTTCCTCGGTAGAACCGAGGAACAAGAAAGCAGTAAAAAACTGCGCAAAACACAAAGGGGGCAGGGTAGAAACACCCTGACCCCTAGGCCTGCTCAGGGGTCCTACAAGGACCCCCAGGGCCCAAAAATCATTTTTTTTTTTTTTTTAAATCGGCAAAAACGCGCTGGGTGCGCGGATCCTGCCGATAAAAAAAAAACGAGCGCGGGCTCCGCGCTTCGTGGTTAATTGGCCCCCGGGTGGGCCAAGTCCCGAGGGCATGCAGGGGATCATTAATAATTATATGGGGGCCTCTAAGGCCCCCAAGCCCGGGACCACCACCCCCGGGGCTTTAAACAAAATGGTGCGGGAGGGCTCTGAGCCCTCCCGCAGCCCGAGGACCGCCACCCCCCGGGGCTTCTTTTTAAAAATTATAATTAGTTGTGTGGGGGCTCCAGCCCCCACACGCCTGAGACCGCCACCTCCCGGGGCACTAAATCATTAAATATGAGGGTCCGTTACGGACCCCAGAGCCCGAGGACCACCACCTCCCGGGGCTGTGCAACCTGATGGGAGGGGCCGCGCGGCCCCTCCTGGAGCCCTTGATGGCCCTGGGGACCACCACCCCCAGGGCCGGCTCCTGCAGTGTCCCGGGGTGCCTACCCCGGGACACTGTAGTTTGCTATGACAGGACGGGAGCCTCGCGGCTCCCGTCCTGTCATAGCAAACTGCTGAATTTTGGAAGAGAGGCAGGAAACCTGCTCTCTCTTCCAAAATTCAAAGCAAATTGCTTTCCACACGGGGAGCTGCATCTTAGCAGCTCCCCATGTGGAAAAGCAATGCCGGCTCCCGCAGGACGCGGGGAGCCGGGCGGGACCGTGGGGAGTTGGGGTCCCCCACGGTCCCCAAAGGATAGAGCCAGCCCCGGGGGATGGGGTCCCCGGGGCAAGTAGTGGCCCGGGAGGGGGCCAAGCAGCCCCTCCCCCAAAAAAAATTAAATAAATTAAAAAAAGGGCAAGGCCGGCCCCGGGGATGGGGTCCCGGGGCCTTAAATGGCCTGAGGAGGGGGCCACGCAGCCCCCTCCAAATATTTTAAAATGAAAAAAGAGGGCATGCCCCAGGGGATGGGGTCCCGGGGCCAATAGAGGCCCAGGGAAGGGGGCCCCCTTCCCGTTTAAAAAAAAAAAAAAAGAAATGCTCAGGCCCGGGGGATGGGGTCCCCGGGGCCAAAAGTGACCAGAGGAAGGGGGACCACGCAGCCCCCTCCCATACAAAAAAAAGTTAAAAAAAGACCGGCATCGTGCCGGAGGCCCGCCCCCTCGCTTGCAGCAGTCTGCAAACGCGCCCCTGGCGCGTTTGCAGATGAGGACGAACTCCCCTTGAATACTGGGGGTCCCTGGGGGCCAACTAGCCCACCAGGAACCTCCAGTATGCGCCAGGGGCTGCATTGCAGAGAGGTGTACAGAGGCCACGCCCCTTTTTACACCTCTCTGCAACGCAACGCAGCTCTGTGGCGCTTACTGGAGGTACCTAGTGGGCTAGTTGGACTCCAGGGACCCTCAGGATTCAAGGGGAGTTAATACCCCAACTTAAAACGCGCCACGGGGCGCGTTTGCACAGTGGTGAAGGGAGGGGCGGGGCTTCAGGTGACATGTGTGCAAACAGGCCCCGTGGCGCGTTTTAAGATGGGAATTAAATCCCCTTCAATCCTGAGGGTCCCTGGGGGCCAACTAGCCCACCAGGTACGTCCAGAAAGCGCCACAGAGCTGCGTTGCAGAGTGTTGTAAAAGGGCGTGGCCTCTGAACACCTCTCTGCAACGCAGACCTGTGGCGCATACTGGAGGTATCTGGTGGGCTAGTTGGCCCCTAGGGACCCTCGGGATTGAGGAGGAATTAATTCTCCAACTTAAAACGCGCCACAGGGCATGTTTGCAGACATGTCACCTCAGGCCCCACCCCTTCCTTCACCATTGTGCAAATATTCCTCTAAAATCAGCCGAACTACGAATTCCGATTTACTCACCTGTTATCAGGAGAGACCTCAGTGCTGCATCTTTGAGCCCAGTACTGATCCTGAAAAGTAATTTTAACCGTACTTACCAGTAACTTGAATTTCCTTCCATAGGCTAACATTGACTGGTTTCACTTGAAAATTCTTCTAAGTGTGGAGTTTTGGATCTTTATAATATTCCTCTAAAATCTGCCGAACTACGAATTCCGATTTACTCACCTGTTATCAGGAGAGACCACAGTGCTGCATCTTTGAGCCCAGTACTAATCCTGAAAAGTAATTTTAACCGTACTTACCAGTAACTTGAATTTACTTCCATAGGATATCATTGCCTGCTTTTTGCTGAAAAAGTTTCTAAGTGTCGAGTTTTGAAACATATAAATATTCCTCTAAAATCAGCAGAACTACGAATTCCGATTTACTCACCTGTTATCAGGAGAGACCTCAGTGCTGCATCTTTGAGCCCAGTACTGATCCTGAAAAGTAATTTTAACCGTACTTACCAGTAACTTGAATTTCCTTCCATAGGCTAACATTGACTGGTTTCACTTGAAAATTCTTCTAAGTGTGGAGTTTTGGAACTTTATAATATTCCTCTAAAATCAGCCGAACTACGAATTCCGATTTACTCACCTGTTATCAGGAGAGAACCCAGTGCTGCATCTTTTAGCCCAGCACTGACCCTGAAAAGTAATTCTAACCGTACTTACCAGTAACTTGTATTTCCTTCCATAGGAATCCATTGTCTGGTTTTCAGCAGAAAAGTTTCAAAGTGTCGATTTTCACAAACTACAAATATTCCTTAAAAATCGCCTGTATGACTTAAACGCATTCTTTCAACTGTTTACAGGAGATGCACCAGTGCTGGATCCAGGATCCACCACTGAGTAAGAAAAAGTAACGATAACACTACTTACCTGCTAAGTGAATTTCCTCCCATAGGATAACATTGGTGATTCTATGTGAAAAAGTTTCAAAGTGTCAACTTTTAAAATACAATAATATCCCTTAATAATCACTACTGTAACCAAAACGCTTTTACTCAACTGTTTACAGGAGATGTCCCAGGACTGAATCTAGGATCCAGTCCTGTGGTTAGAAAAAGTAATCCATAAAGTAAATAATTGCATTTAACTAGAAATTCACATTGAGCTCAATGTTGCATTGTGTTAGAAATTATGTTGCCCATTGCAACAACTGTAACTACTGTACTTAAAAGCCTATTGCCTATTTGCAAAGTATTTAAACTAAAGTAATTCATTCTGAGAAAGTATATTTTGTAATGTAATGTATAATGTAATTACAATGTAATTTAAAAAAATAAAATATCTAAAAATAAATAGTTTTAAAAAATGTAGTAAATCAGTATCAAAAAATAAATATAACAATTAATACATTTAAAATTGTCATTTACAAAACCTTTGAAATTCACTGAAAAAACCATAGGTTTTAGGGCGTTATAGTTAGAAATTAGCATTTAAAAAACCTTTGAAATTCACTGAAAAAACCATAGGTTTCAGGCACGTTATAGTTAGAAATTAGCATTTAAAAAACCTTTGAAATTCACTGAAAAAACCATAGGTTTCAGACACGTTATAGTTAGAAATTAGCATTTAAAAAACCTTTGAAATTCACTGAAAAAACCATAGGTTTTAGGGACAGTTATAGTTAGTTGGACATTTCACTCGTACAAAACCCGTGAAATTCCCCGTTATAGTTAGTTCAGCTAACTATAACTCGCGCCCCCTCAATGCACTGCTGATGACGTCACGTATTACATCACTCATGACATGGTCAGTGACATCACTGATGACATCACTGATGACATCTCAAATGACATCACTGATGACATCATCCACGTGATAATCTGATGCACCTCCTCACACCCTAATATAACCTTTGATACACCCACTCTAAATTACAGACTGCCATTCGCAAAACCATACACACTCCAACACCAATAACTACATACCCACTCACTGATTCTTAGGTCTACACACACATCCACTCACTCACCCGTACAGTCACTCATACTTACGGTCACTCAGTACAGGACTATCATATGCACTCATACTCCTATATAGACACTCAAACACCGCCACTCATCCATAGAGGTACTCACACACCTAGTCAGTCATGCAAATAATTAAACACACTGCCATTTACTCACCTATACAGTTATACACACACCAGCTCACTTACTCATACAAATACTAGCACATTCTTACTCTCTCATACAATCACTGATACAAGCACACACTCATCCATACAGTCACTCTCACAATCACACACTCTCGCTTATGGCTATTTATATACTCCAACACACATATATACTGCCTTTCACATATGTAGTTACTCACACATGTACCACTGGGACATACATTCACTCACTAACACACTCTTACACACACTTACCCACCCATACAGTCTATCACAGATGCACTCTTGAAACCATCCACCCAGTGAATCGCCCACTCACACATCTATGCACAGAGTCGCACACACCCCACCCACACAAACACTCAGGCACCCATACAGATACTCAGACAACCAATCAATAACTCATATAGACACTCATGAAGCTATTCACAAACCCATGCAGCCACTTACACAGCAACAGACAGACGGATTCAGACATTCACCCAGTTTAGTCACTAACCCATGCATTCAGTAAGATACGTTTAATCACTCACTTATAGAGTTAGTCACGCACCTACTAAATCATCCATACAGACACTTATACACCCACTCATTCTTCAATACGCCTTTCCCTATATATATTAAAAATATTTAAACTTTACAGAAACACACAGTCACTCCATTGGGCTATTTAAACGTATGAGTCACACACTGTACTTTCCGGGCTGTTCTCTTAATGCGGGTCGTTTTGCTGAAATGCCGGTATACGGAAGATGTATCTTTTAATCCAGGTAATACATCTTAAAGCGATCTGCGGTCGATTTAGATTGAGTGGTAGCAGATTTTCTAAGCATTTTTCGTAATTGTTCTCCCCTTTGTTTTACCTTTTTATATTTGATAGTGACCACCTCTTGGCTGAGCCCCGATAGTTTATGGCCAACGGATGTGGAAAGCATTCCAGTGATGTTGCGTTATGAGGCATTATTTTAAGGTTAGAACTTCATTTATGACAGGGATCGCATTAGTAATTTACGTGTTAGGCTGCCAGCATTAGTGAAGCTCTCTCTCTTTTAATTTTATCGTTGAGGGATTATTTGAAAATCAGACGCACATGCGGTTTGTAATCCGATGCTAAGTTAGTTTATTGAGGTGAGGATTTGCCTTTTTTCATAAACAACCTTTGAATATACGTGCAAACCGGCATGAGTATATTTATTCTGCGACAACGTTCTGTTTTTGTTGTTCTTTATTATATATTGCAGAAATCCATCATTTTGCCACAGCAGCAATACACTTGAGGATATTTCTCCTTATGATGCGGCTTTCAGCTTAACGGCCAGCAATGGGGAAAGCGCCGTGTGCTGTACATCCTATTGAAATTAGAGAGATCGCGGTGTAATAGTTTTTTGCTCTCCCCCGGTAAGTCGCCATTGATTTTGGATCTCAGTGCTTTTCTGCGAAGTTCACGAGCACAACCAGGTTTTCATTGATATTACAATTCTGTCTTTATCTTAGGCTGCATTATATCTGAAATTGTGCAGCGGCCCTTATGTTACATAAGGAGACATCCTTCGTATTGGTTCTTTCATCTCTATTATGATGGGTATGCATATATGATTAATACAACAAATACACGGGTGCTGTTGTTTATCGTCTTTTTTCTTTTAGAAAATATTCTACTTGTTGTGCGCAAAACGCGTCTCTAAGCGCCTCTGAGACATCTGCAAATTTCTTTAATTTTGTGCAGTTCCTCATTTTTGGGGGGTAATCTGGGTGTTTGACTGTCCCCTGGTAGTGCATTGTAGTGGCCTATCAACATGCTTTCAATAGGAAGCCTCCGCATTCACTTATATGTTTTCAGTTATTTTGTCTTGATCTCTGTGTGCATTTGTCCTCAGTCTTCAGCATATTTTTATTTATATTATTCAAGAATTTGACCCTCTGTGCTATTGACCATTTTTTCTTAGAGACTATGAAGTAGATCATTTTTATAATTGTTTAATAAACGTTACATTAATTGTATTAATAATCATTATATACCTGTAACTGTCAATTTACACATTCTGTGTTTTGCTCCAGACAGGTCCCATTGCCATTTTCTCTATAAATCACCATATGCGCCCTGAGGAAGGTGATACCCAGAAAAGGGGTGTTTCACCGAAACGCGCGTCGGCGCTGTGAATATGTTCCCCTCTATGAAGTCATCCGATCCACTAGTCCTGAAAAATCAATGAATTGATTTGAAAAGTTTCTTTTGATGTTAAATTTTTGATTACAATAATCTTACTTTATTGTTTTTTCTCTGTTTTGATATCACACAAATTGTAAATCAACTTTGCAGATGCTTATTATAATAAGATGGAGATCTGATTTGGTTATAATTTCCATCACATTATTGTTATATGTTTTTGAGGGAACTTGGTGCATACCATGTCTTTTGATACTATTGTTATGCCTGTATCTGTGGTCTGTGTGAGGATGATTGAGTACGATATTGTTTGTATGTTGTGAGTGGCAGTTTTGGAATGGGATCTGTTTTTTCTATAATCTTTAGGATATGATATTTTACTTGTGATATATTAATGTATTTATGATGAAAAAATGAAAAATAAAGTAATGTTTAACATAATTTGGATGTTGTGAAGAATATAGTTTGTTGTCTAGCCAGAGTGGTCAATTAATCAGATGACGTACAGCATATTTTAAATTATATAGGTAGAGTATCTAGTTTGTGCATTTTGGCTGTATTTCTTTCCCCTGCTTCTCTACCTACATTTAACTTCAGGGGTCCCCTTTTTCATGAGTGGTTAGCCAATCAGATCTCACCATGAGATCTGTTTGCTTTCCCTTAACTTTCTCAACAACTACTGAACTGATTTACACCAATGAAAGCCTGATCTGCGAACCTATATCTACCCTCCTGACAAAGTTTGTGTAATCCGTCCATCGGTTTGGGCTGTAGTCATGTTCAAAGCTCCTAAGAAAATTAACATGGGAAATCGTATTGTTTTTTTACACCCCTCTTTTCTTAGGCCTCTGCTTGGTGGATCACCCCAAAACTTTCCAAGCACAGCAAGACTCACTATGCCACTTTTTTGGGAAAATTTTGTGAAGATTCGTCAAACGACGCCAAAGATATAAGCAAGTCAAAAAACACTTTTTCTATAGAAACATGGTCCTAACTGTAACTACCTACTGGCTTATTTCAAATGTCTTAGTAAACATATTTAACCCCTTAAATTACATCGTTAAACTTATTTGTACCTTTGCCTTTCCAGTTACATGTGTTGGGCAAGGCCGGCTGCCCTTTCTGTTGAGAAAGCTGACACCTGTACTCCTCAACACACTGGATAATGGTTCTTGTTATGCAGCATGAGAGGTAAAGAGAAAACTCCTTTTGCAATATCTAAGTTTCAAAATCTCCAAACTACTAAGAAAAAACTCAGGTTGGCAACTAAATTCAGGTTAGTTTTTTTTGTCAAATTCTGAAACAAATTAACGTACACCAATCTAAGCATTATGGTGTGGAAATACAAAGTAGATAGGAGGAAGCCAAGTCTCCAGAAGCAATTCACCCTATATAACAAAAAGAAAACAACTAACTCGATCACCACAACATATGTTATCAAAAGGCAAAAATGCACACTGGATTGCATCAAAATTTCATGCAAAAGCCCTAAAAATCCCTAACTGTCCCTACACTACCTTAAAGTGGCAATCCTAACCTAAAGCAAGCTTCAGTAAAGATGGTAAAAGGTGTCAGCCGTTAGAGACCTACTAAGAAGTACTCCAAAAAGGGTCATGTCCTGTAAAGCCACAAAGGCAAAGATGAGGTCTGTACCTCAAGGTGTCCTAAAGCAAAAGTGTCAGCTGTCCCTAACTATGTTACAACATAAGCAATCGCTGAATTAAGGCACCTCCCACAGAACTACTAGTATTTTTCCATCATTCCAGCATCCTTCAGCTTCCTTACTCCGCTTCTATGTTCTCACTATTAAATATTTCGTACATCCTTGGTCCCATCTCCTTCTCCCACGAGAACTCGTCCCCCATCCGTTGTCCACCTGCAGTGGCAACACAAGATACATGCAACATTCCACGGTACAAGCAAAATGCGAATTCAACGTTTGCTGAAAAAATAAATTGGAAACGTATTTGAGGCCTACAATTAAGCTAAATTAACAACACACAGGTTACATTATGTGCACCCTTCTAAAAGGAAATAAGCCGTATTTTTAATATAAACCTCAACAGTTATGTCAACCCATAAAATAATAGCGTATTGAGGGTAATGTTAAACAAAATTAGCAATCACATGTAGTTTGTGATCTCTTAATGAAGGTCTAATACACACTTGTGTCACTTACATCTCTAAAGTACACATAAGATTTTCATTAATCATGAGGATACTTAATCATCTTGTATTCTCTTTCTTCTTTTCATACATTAGTCACAAAGACTATATGTGAGTGCAGACTAACCATGATTATAACACACTCCTACTGTCAATAACAAAGAGGGGTCCCAAACGCTTCTCTTCCACTGGCAATCACAGTGTCAAAAGTGCTGATTCAAATTCCCAGCGTGGACTTGTTTTTTGAGGATAGGTTGATTTGTTCTCTGTGCAAAGAGATAAATGTCAAAATGCCCTCCCCGGTACATTGTAATGTCTAAAAATGACCTTAACACTGTAATAGGGGTCCTGGAGTGGCTATGTGTTAGACCTGTCAGCTTTAGGGAGGTCTCCCCCCGACTTTTTGCCTTCCTCCTCCATTTTTACTGACCTTGTTTTTGCTGGCCTTAGGACTCTGTGCCCCTTACCACTGCTAACCACTGCTAAAGTGCTTGTGCTCTCTCCTCTAAACGTGCTAGATTGGCTTATACCCAATTGGCATATTTAATTTACTTATAAGTCCCTAGTAAAGTGGCAAAACCTGTGCCCAGGGTCTGTAAATTGAATGCTACTAGTGGGTCTGCAGCAATGATTGTGCCACCTACTTAAGTCACACTTTAAAACATGTCTCAGGTCTGCCATTGCAGCCTCTGCGTGTAATTTAAACTGTCATTTCAACCTGGCAAAATAAGTCTTTTGCCAGGCCAAAATCTTCCTTTTTAGTACATTTAAATCACTCTCATGGAAGGCCCTGGACAGCCCAGAGGGCAGGGTGCAATGTAGTTAAATGGTAGGACATTTACGTTTACGTCTTACATGTCCTGGTAGTGAAAAACTCTTAAATTCGCTTTTTACTACTGCAAGGCCTATCTTTTCCATAGGATAACATTGGTGTTTCCAAATGAGAAGAGAAGCCCAAGTCATGTTTGGCGTTTCTGGAATCACAATTTAAAATCCTAACTTATGGTGAAGCCAGATTTTAAATTGCAGTTCTAAAAATGCCACTTTTAGAAAGTTGAAAAACACGCAAGAGGATGCACTCCTTCCCTTATGATTATTTATGTTAAGTTAATTAGTTTAATTTGAAAGTGCGTGCGATCAGTGACTGTGAATCGCCCCCAGTCACAGTGAATACTGAAGTAATCCAAAAAGGAGCACTTTCCTCATGCTCCAAACTGTCGCACTGCCAATGTGGGAAAACATCCCTCCAATGTAACAATTCATCCAGGTAATCCATAGTAAACACACGATACCAAGTATTAAACTCACTCCTTCTTCCAAACTTATGCTCTTTTCATCACTGCGGAGACAACGTGATTGCACTCAAATTCTTTATTCAAGTCTTCTCATGCGCTGTATGCCCATCCAGGCTTCGTACAACAACACGTTGAGGTCAATCATTTCATGGAATAGACACGTATATTCATACCCAATGCATTTCGAGCCTGTGCGGCTCTTCGTCAGGGAGTCTCTACAATAAAATAAAGAAACCACTCAACCCACTGATCATTGGACACCCACTGTATACTAAACAATCCTATGATTCCCCAAAACATCCCCCTCTCCCATTATCCCCCTTATCCCAAACACAAATAATCTACTGTGAACCGAATGAAAAACCCAAAACCTCTAAATGCAACCCTTATCTCCCCACGAAAACATGCTCTTGTGACAAAACTGCTACAAGAAAAAGCTGTGACATGTCCCAATATGTCAGAATTCGTTTTTCCTCCCACAAACCTCCCTTATTCCCCAAAATTATTTTACATGATTCACCCCCGACCTGTATCCCATTACTAAGTTACTTGTAGAATGTTACCTTGAAAAACGCCGCAACCGGCCGCTTAATCTCCTCGTACTATTCTCCTTGTTCGTGGCAACCCTTAGCTCTAGTTCACAATTCTGATTATATTCACCCTCGTAAACAGATGATTCATAACACCTGCTAAATCACTCTTACCACGTGACCTCTTCCCCAATGAGTGTGCTTCATCCTGACGGAAACTCATTTAAAAAAACACAATCTCCCACAATGCATTCCCCAGTGTTACCAAAAATCATCAAGACACCTTCACTCGTGCTCTGCCCTCTTTTCAAATGAAAAATACACATGCTAACTAAAAACCGAAATAACCATGTCCTACATTAACGCCCTCTAAATGCATACTAACTGCAATTGAAAGTCCATCACTGTTAACTCAAATGCATAATTATAAACAGTTCGTTTTGTTGAAAATGATCCAAATCCAGACATGGCTGTCGCATAGTTCAATTGTTGCAATTCCTTTGAAATGTTCGGTGGTAACTCCATAAGCTCCACTCCACTTTTTCGCTGTCTCCGGAGTGACAAACCTTTTCACGTTCTCTGTACTCTGTATACAAGAAATTTCAATACAACACTGGGGTGCATGCCTCATGGAGGCGAAAATATTGCAAAGCAGAAAAACACGTAAGAGGATGCACTCCTTCCCTTATGATTATTTATGTTAAGTTAATTAGTTTAATTTGAAAGTGCGTGCGATCAGTGACTGTGAATCGCCCCCAGTCACAGTGAATACTGAAGTAATCCAAAAAGGAGCACTTTCCTCGTGCTCCAAACTGTCGCACTGCCAATGTGGGAAAACATCCCTCCAATGTAACAATTCATCCAGGTAATCCATAGTAAACACAGGATACCAAGTATTAAACTCTTCCTTCTTCCAAACTTATGCTCTTTTCATCACTGCGGAGACAACGTGATTGCACTCAAATTCTTTATTCAAGTCTTCTCATGCGCTGTATCCCAATCCAGGCTTCGTACAACAACACGTTGAGGTCAATCATTTCATGGAATAGACACGTATATTCATACCCAATGCATTTCGAGCCTGTGAGGCTCTTCGTCAGGGGTCTCTACAATAAAATAAAATTTGGATCATTTTCAACAAAAGGAACTGTTTATAATTATGCGTTTGAGTTAACAGTGATGGACTTTCAATTGCAGTTAGTATGCATTTAGAGGGCGTTAATGTGGGACATGGTTATTTCGGTTTTTAGTTAGCATGTGTATTTTTCATTTGAGAAGAGGGCAGAGCACGAGTGAAGGTGTCTTGATGATTTTGGGTAACACTGGGGAATGCATTGTGGGAGATTGTGTTTTTTTAAATGAGTTTCAGTCAGGATGAAGCACACTCATTGGGGAAGAGGTCACGTGGTAAGAGTGATTTAGCAGGTGTTATGAATCATCTGTTTACGAGGGTGAATATAATCAGAATTGTGAACTAGAGCTAAGGGTTGCCACGAACAAGGAGAATAGTACGAGGAGATTAAGCCGCCGGTTGCAGCGTTTTCAAGGTAACATTCTACAAGTAACTTAGTAATGGGATACAGGTCGGGGTGAATCATGTAAAATAATTTTGGGGAATATGGGAGGTTTGTGGGAGGAAAAACGAATTTTGACATATTGGGACATGTCACAGCTTTTTCTTGTAGCAGTTTTGTCACAAGAGCATGTTTCGTGGGGAGATAAGGGTTGCATTTAGAGGTTTTGGGTTTTTCATTCGGTTCACAGTAGATTATTTGTGTTTGGGATAAGGGGGATAATGGGAGAGGGGATGTTTTGGAGAATCATAGGATTGTTTAGTATACAGTGGGTGTCCAATGATCAGTGGGTTGAGTGGTTTCTTTTATTTTATTGTAGAGACCCCTGACGAAGAGCCTCACAGGCTCGAAATGCATTGGGTATGAATATACGTGTCTATTGCATGAAATGATTGACCTCAACGTGTTGTTGTACGAAGCCTGGATGGGCATACAGCGCATGAGAAGACTTGAATAAAGAATTTGAGTGCAATCAGGTTGTCTCCGCAGTGATGAAAAGAGCATAAGTTTGGAAGAAGGAAGAGTTTAATAGTTGGTATCGTGTGTTTACTATGGATTACCTGGATGAATTGTTACATTGGAGGGATGTTTTCCCACATTGGCAGTGCGACAGTTTGGAGCACGAGGAAAGTGCTCCTTTTTGGATTACTTCAGTATTCACTGTGACTGGGGGCGATTCACAGTCACTGATCGCACGCACTTTCAAATTAAACTAATTAACTTAACATAAATAATCATAAGGGAAGGAGTGCATCCTTTTACGTGTTTTTCTGCTTTGCAATATTTTCGCCTCCATGAGGCATGCACCCCAGTGTTGTATTGAAATTTCTTGTATACAGAGTACAGAGAACGTGAAAAGGTTTGTCACTCCGGAGACAGCGAAAAAGTGGAGTGGAGCTTATGGAGTTACCACCGAACATTTCAAAGGAATTGCAACAATTGAACTATGCGACAGCCATGTCTGGATTTGGATCATTTTCAACAAAACGAACTGTTTATAATTATGCATTTGAGTTAACAGTGATGGACTTTCAATTGCAGTTAGTATGCATTTAGAGGGCGTTAATGTAGGACATGGTTATTTCGGGTTTTAGTTAGCATGTGTATTTTTCATTTGAGAAGAGGGCAGAGCACTAGTGAAGGTGTCTTGATGATTTTGGGTAACACTGGGGAATGCATTGTGGGAGATTGTGTTTTTTTAAATGAGTTTCCGTCAGGATGAAGCACACTCATTGGGGAAGAGGTCACGTGGTAAGAGTGATTTAGCAGGTGTTATGAATCATCTGTTTACGAGGGTGAATATAATCAGAATTGTGAACTAGAGCAAAGGGTTGCCACGAACAAGGAGAATAGTACGAGGAGTTTAAGCCGCCGGTTGCGGCGTTTTTCAAGGTAACATTCTACAAGTAACTTAGTAATGGGATACAGGTCGGGGGTGAATCATGTAAAATAATTTTGGGGAATATGGGAGGTTTGTGGGAGGAAAAACGAATTTTGACATATTGGGACATGTCACAGCTTTTTCTTGTAGCAGTTTTGTCACAAGAGCATGTTTTCGTGGGGGGAGATAAGGGTTGCATTTAGAGGTTTTGGGTTTTTCATTCGGTTCACAGTAGATTATTTGTGTTTGGGATAAGGGGGGATAATGGGAGAGGGGGATGTTTTGGGGAATCATAGGATTGTTTAGTATACAGTGGGTGTCCAATGATCAGTGGGTTGAGTGGTTTCTTTTATTTTATTGTAGAGACCCCTGACGAAGAGCCGCACAGGCTCGAAATGCATTGGGTATGAATATACGTGTCTATTCCATGAAATGATTGACCTCAACGTGTTGTTGTACGAAGCCTGGATGGGCATACAGCGCATGAGAAGACTTGAATAAAGAATCTGAGTGCAATCACGTTGTCTCCGCAGTGATGAAAAGAGCATAAGTTTGGAAGAAGGAAGAGTTTAATACTTGGTATTGTGTGTTTACTATGGATTACCTGGATGAATTGTTACATTGGAGGGATGTTTTCCCACATTGGCAGTGCGACAGTTTGGAGCACGAGAAAAGTGCTCCTTTTTGGATTACTTTTAGAAAGTTGCCATTTTCTTTTCTTAGCCATTTAGTGCCTGTCTCTGGTCACATGACTGGGTGTAGCTGACAGTTGAACTTTGTGTATCTTCCCAGACAGTCACACACAATAGGGAGCATAGGTGTGCCTGGATGGGCCATACAAGTAGGATGGGAGGGAGGAGCTAGGCACATCCCCCCTTACACCTGAATAACCTGCATACCCCCTGTAGTTAGGAGCAAGGCAGGAAAGGCAGGATGCCTGAGGACCTCAAAGGGAAACCTCTAGAAGCTTCTCCCCCACTTGAAAGGCACAACTGGGTATAAATAGTGGGCCTCAGACACCATCTTTTCAGTACACTTCTGGACCTGTGGAAACTCTGCCAGGAAGTAGGACTGATGTGCTGCTACAAGGACTGCCACTCTGCTGGACAGCTGGTTTAAAGGAACTGCTGCTCTACTGTGCTGAACTGCTGCCTGTTGCCCTCTTGTCTGGGGAAGGAAAACTGGACCTGCAACTTCCCTTGAACCCAGGATCCCAGAGTGACTTCAAGAGCTAGTTTGCTGGCCTCCTGATCCGAGTCTCAGGGACATAAAAGGCTCACCCACCAACCAGCTCCTGGACCCAGCTGCAGCAAGCTCCTGACCCCCAATGGTGACTCTCAGGTTCCGTGTCCTTGGTGTGGCTCACAGGCTCTTACATCAACCTTTTGGGCTCTTTGTGACCTCAAACGGGCCAGTTCACACTGAAACCGCTCCGCCAGTCTATCTCTTCACACAGCAGCATCGACAGCCCACAGGAGATCGCCAAGGCGAAGCACCAGCCCGTCCATCTGCGATGCCCAGCCTGCTCATCGCGCCATACCGACAACTGCCTGTGATGCTCTCCTTGCTCCCCCCGACCCTCTCCAACATGAACCGGACTCTTGGCACAAAACTTGAGAAGGTAAACCTTCAGCAGGACTAATCTGGGACTGCATCCGACCTGTGCTCCATTACAGTTGGTCTGAACTTTTGACTTTGACCCGGTCCAGCAGACCAGATATCCACTGTTGGCGCTTTGTGCTTTTAGGCACTATTTTTCATTTTTATTTAAAAAATCATAACTTCAGTTCTACTGATTGGATTGCTGTCGTTTTGGTCTTGTTTTATTTATTAAATTCAGCTCTATTTTTCTAACCTGGTTTGGGATCCTTATTGTGTGGTGTTTTCACAATTTTACTGTCTGAAGTGTTTCACAAATACTTTACACATTACCTCTAAGTTAAGCCTGACCGATCTGCCAAGCTACCAAGGAGTTGAGCACAGGCTATTTTGCTATTTGCTTGTGCTTTACCCTGACAAGGATTGCGGTTGCTGCTTGACCAGGGCTCACACCCCAGTCTACCAGTAACCCACTTTCTCACACTATGGAAGTTTATTACCCTACTTCCTTGAATGCTGAATGTTCATGCCTAAAACCCAGGTCTTGTTGAAGGTGTCAGTCAGTTACATAAGATATGACCTGTTGGCAGTTATGTGATGGACTTAACACTTACCCATAATGATTGATTGGAGTTTGCATTTGCAAAGGGAGTGTGAACATGGCTTCAATAATGTCTCAAATTAGTTAAAACCATCAGTGAAGACTAATGTAGTAAACTAGCAGCCAATACCCTGGACCGAACGGATGCGTACTGACAAAACTGTATGTGTCAAGCCAGTGCATAAAATTTAGAGGTCTCTGCAGAGCATGATTTCTGTGTTATTTGTATGTGTCCCCCTTCAATGGATTAGCTGGGCTGGTGGAATGCATGGCTGAGGTGCATTGGCATATATGTGCATGTGTGTTCCAATAATGGAATCGCAGCAAGGGGAGATGCGGGACAAGAGTGGGGTGCAATGTCGGAGCGGAGTAGGAATTCCAGTTATGGAACATCAAAGGTCTGTGTGGGTCCTGGTATTGAAACTGTAGTGCGACCTGCAGTGTATGGCTGGAATGCATTGACAGATATGGGTCATGTCTATTATTTGAATAATATATTGCTATAGATTAGGATTTAGGTGAATTAAAGATTGCTGCTTGTGGGTCTCGCTCGATGTCAGATGGGCAGTGGATTTGCAAGTCAGGATTCTGGCACTGATGGGTCAATGTGTGAGCCCCAGTACTGAAGTAAAAGTGAATGATGCAGGTTATTTTTGGCAGAGTTCTGATTTGTGTCAGCTGCAGAGTGGGAATAGTAGTCGGTGCTGCAGGACTGGTTTAAGGTGAGCTTTGGCAGAGCTGTGTTGTGATGTCAGCCCCATTATTGGTGTAGCAAAGGCTATTGGCTAGCAGGTTTGGGGTGCATTTGGCAAAGCTGTTTGGGGATCCTTGTACTGGATGTACTGCAGATCAGGATTGGGGTACTTTGACAGAGCTTTGTATGGGCCCAAGTGCTGCAAGGCAAGAAGCTTTAGAACAGCTCTGAGATAGGTTGGGCCCAGTGGGTTGTAGCAGAGGGTGTTGAAGGGTAAGGTTGAGGTACAGTGGTGTAACAAGACCCCCTGCAGCCCCTGCGGTGCGGATGGGGCCCCTGAGCTCCAGAGGCCCCCTCTGGCACTGACAAGTCCCTGGCCAGAGAGCTTTGAACTGGATCCGGAGCGTGGGAGGGGGGCCTCCATGTACTTTGCAGGGGGCCCCTCAAGTTTTGTTACGCCATTGTTGAGGTACATTGACGGATTCGTATTTGACTTCTTATTCAAGGTTACAGACTCGCTGCTGTTGGGTCTAACTCCTATGCTTTATTAATACATGCATATCTTTACAAAACATCACGAATGGGAATCTTGTATATTGGAAATGTCCATTTATATTTTATAGTTAGTATGTTTATGTTGAATAGTGTAGCATACAGTGCTTGGCTTGTAAAAGAATGAGTGCCGGTGCCCAAAGGTCTGCTCGGATGATGCTATTAAAAAGCGGCGGGTGAATACCAAGGCTGCTTAGTGCTAAATTCACCTCAGGCCGCTTTAACTTCTCTTGCCAGCCCCTGCTTTCTCCTTTAGTGTTTGTTTTTCCACCCTTCTCTTCCTTCTTCGATGCTGTTTGTCTGTTTTCTCTTTTGCTCGTGGTCAATACTAGATAAGAAAAAAATAAGAGATAGTCCCCAAAAATGAGCCCCACAGACAGCCACCAGCTCAAATTAAGCACTGGTAGCATAATAGTAATGCCTATTACCATTACAATGACTTAACATATTGGAGTGCAGTACCCACTGTGATAACGTACTAGGACCCAAATTCACAAAGGTTTTGCATCAGGTTTACGTTATTTTCTTCAACTCGGACCCAACGCAAAAACCTTTTGGGGATTTACGAACCAATACAAATTGGTATTTGCATTGGTTTGTAAGAACCAGTGAAAAGCACTGCTTTGCGTTACTCCATTCAATCCACAAGACTATACGGGAGCGTTATAGCATCCATAAGAGCATCATACAGAGCAATCAGCATAAAATATACATTACATTTAGTAAATGAAGAGAATATACAAAGTGCAAAGAGGCAGCAGTTAGTGTCCATGTGGACGTCACATGAGGAGAAACAAATGCAAAGTGCAAGTCATGTCGTGCTCAAAAAGATATCTAAAAGGTAGAGTAAAACATGATCATTATAACAATAAATCAGCAATAAAAGGATTCATTTAACATAGACCTACGAGCTCAAACAGCAGATTTTAGAAACGACACGACCTGCGATAGTTTCTTCATTATTTAGTGACAATAAGAATCTGAAAGCGGGTCTGCACTGTTTAAAATCATAGCAGTACCTCTTTTAAAGAGGGATTAAAAAGGATTTAGTGTATCTTACATAAAATTTGCAAAAAAAACGTAAAATGAAGCATAGATTGGCCAGATACATTGTCACAGGGACATGGTTTGGTTTCAAGACTACGTACAAAACGCATGGGAAAGCAGAGACATTTCATAGTATCTGACCTAAAACGGAAAATCAGGGAGCGTTCCCAGCGACTGCGTGCCCGTAAGATGTAATCAGTACAGTGATCAAATCCATACAGACTAAGATATCTGGTCACATTTGGCATCCCCTCTAAAACCCTAAGCCTCTGAGGCATCCAAAGATAAATGAAACGTGTGATTCACCGTCTTTTTGCTTGTACTAGCACAGGATGGGGGGTCCGTAAAGATGGATTGCATCCACATTTTAAAGAACCCAGTCCTCCCATAAGCAATCCATGGAATTTGTAACCCTCTATCCAGAGAAAGACAATCCATTATAATGTCTCTGGTCAAGGCAGACTCATCATTACGCCAGATCGAGAGCCAGAGGAGGACTGGGCGTCAGATCTATTATATAGGGGAGGCCCAGTTCATTGTGAAGGATGAAATGTGCAGCTGAAATAGGGACAGATAACAACTTTCTACAAAATCTGTTTTCTTCTTGTTGGGTAACCAAACAGTTTGAAATGCCCCACACCTCGGCCCCGTACATAGCAGTCGGCAGGCATTGTGATTTGTTGCAGGGGTGAGAGACAGCCTCCTCCAGCGGGTTGCCGGAGAATGCATAGTGACCCATTTGCCATGAAAAATGTGGTCGTACAGTGTGCTATATTTGGAGACTATGACCCTTGAGCGGGAAAAAAAATACCTACGTATGGAAAGGTGTTGTTGCTGCTTAAACAGTAGGTACCAACTCGTATAATTGGGAGGGGTCTATGCTTAGGAACACAGGACATGATATGTGATTTAGCCAAGTTGGTCTGCAGATCTAGGGAATCCATAAAATCAACAAAAGCATGCACTAGCAGACGCAGGGTCCTAGGGGTGCGTGCTATCAGTACAGACTCATCTGCACAGAAGATCGAGGGGAGTGGGTTACCTTAAAGTATCGGTATATCTGTAGTGGCACATGTTGGGGCAAGGTGGAGTTCGTTAACATAAAGAATAAATAGCAGCGGGGCCAGCATGCAGCCTTGTCTTACCCCATGATGAATACCTATTTCACCAGTCACCTCCCCCTGAGCACTAATGCAGACTCTTGCCCTCATGTCCTTATGAAGGTAGGCTTGGAAGTGGAATAATGTTGTATCCAACCCCCATGTGATATGCAGGCGCCACGGTTTGGCCCGGTTTATGCAGTCGAACGCCAATGATAGGTCCATGAATACTAGGTACAAGGGGGATTGCTTTGCCACCGTATATTTCCCCAGGACCAGGTTTAAGTTAAGGCATTGCTCTATAGTTCCTTATTTGAGCCTGTACCCATACTGGCAGCAGTGTAACACTGATGCGTCGTGCACTCAGTCCATAATCCTGTTCTAGATAATCCTGCCCACAATTTTTACATTAGTGTCAATTAACCAGATTGCATGGGACACCACCTGGTGGCCCACCACCCTCGGCAGCCCGCCCACCCCCACAGACCACGCCCGGAAGCTCGGAATCGTACACGACTCCTCCCTCTCCATGACCAGACAGGTCAACGCCGTCGCCTCCACCTGCTTCAACACCCTCCGCATCCTTTGCAAGACCTTCAAATAGATCCCCCCCGAATCAAGGAAAACCGTCACCCATGCACTCATAACCAGCAGACTGGACTACGGAAATGCCCTCTATGCCGGAATCAACAAGTCTCTGCTCCGCAAACTCCAGACCATACAGAACACCGCAGCCAGACTCGGCCTCGGCATCCCTCGACAAGAACACATCACCCAACACCTGCAAGACCTCCACTGGCTCCCCATCGAGAAGAGAGTAACCTTCAAGATACTCACCCACGCCTTCACTTGCCTCCACAACACCGCACCCCAATACCTCAACGAGAGAATCTCCTTCCACGTACCCAAGAGAAACCTCCGATCCGCCGACCTCACCCTCGCCGAAACCCTGCGCATCCACAGAGCCAGAACGGGCGGAAGGGCCTTCTCCTACATCGTGGCCAAGACCTGGAACGAGCTCCCGATCTACATCAGACGCGCCCCCTCTCTGAACATCTTCAGGAAGACACTCAAGACCTGGCTCTTCGACTGAACGGAGCTGCTTGCCCCCCTCCCCCAAGCGCCTTGAGACCCTTGCGGGTGAGTAGCGCGCTTTACAATCCCCTGACTGATTGATTGATCGTCCGATAACAGCCTGGATGAGAGCGATCTCCTTTTTTGAAGATTGACACTGTGATAGATGTACCCCAGTTGCTGGGCAAGGGTAACGTGCGCAAGATTGTTGAAGATGTTCGTAAGAAGGGGCACCCAGAAAGCAACATTATTCTTTAATAAGTCGATGGAGCTGGCGCCTTACCTCCTACACTTTGATTGATAGCGTCCTCCACTTCCAACAGAGTTGTCTGAAAACCTGCAGCTAAACCAAGATCCATAGTGAGGTGTCAGGTGATAAAAGTGCAGCATATATTTTACCAAAGTGCTCTTCCCAGGTGCTGCAAGCAATGTGGCATGCAATAGGACTAGACGACCTTGAGTTGTTACGCTTTAGCTCAGATATAGTGGTCCAAAATGTTTTACTATTACCCACCTGTGAAGTCTGTACTAACATTTCCCAGTGGCCTGTTAGTACCTCCTGGTGGCATTTCGCAGTAATAACTTTATACTGCTTGCGTCGGAGGGCCACTAACGCTGAATCCCTCAGTCTAGATGCCAGAGCTTGTCGAAGTGCCCTATTAGCTGCTGAGCATTCAGCGTTAAACCACTGTGGGGTACAAGATTTAAGCTTAAAAGGTTTTAAAAGAGGTTTTAAAAGAGCATTCCTTATCCCGGCACAAAGATCAGCAAATCACAGGCCCCAGTATCCCGCCTAAACTTTCCCTTAGGACGAAGTAGCAGTTTGATTTTGATGGAGTTATGATCGCTAAAAGTGGATGGAACAACCAGACCATGTAGGAGTAGATCTCCTAGGTTCTGTGTAACAAAGGTATAGTCTATGGTGGAAAGGCTGCCCCTGCACCTGAAAGTGGGTGCCTCACAACTGGACATACTTACAATTGACAACAAATTGGCAAAGTCTAGTGGAGCTAGAATATATGAAATAAATTCCCCACTCCAAGGATCGGTGTTGTTATATGGCCGAAGGGCTGGGACTGGATCATCAAGTAGGGCGGAGAGATGCATGTTAAAATCGCCGGCCAGGCAAAGGTACATAGGGACATATTTACAAGCCCCTATCACCACCATAACGTCACTTTTCATGTCCCTGTGGTGGCGATAGGGGCTTCGCCTTATTTACAAGGCAGCGTTAAGCCACTTAACGTGGCTTAACGCTGACTTGTAAATAAGGCACCCTTTCACACTATACTTAGCGTGAAAGGGGAGGGCAATGAGTGATGCGGTGGGCATTCCACCGCAACACCCGTGATTTTGATGCTGCCCCATATTTACAAGGGCAGCGTAAATATGGGGCAGCGCCAAAATTAAGACCAGGGAAAACCTGGTCTTTCCCTGGCGCAACGAGGAGAAATGTTTAATTTCTCCTCGTTTTTGCTGTTTCCAAGTGTGCTGCGTTGTGCAGCACACATGGAAACGGCAAAACACCATTGTTTATGTGCAGGAAGGTGTCCTTTCCTGCACATAAACAATCATTAAAAAAAAGGACGTTTTGCAACTTCTAAGTGTGCTGCATTAAGCAGCACGCATAGAAGTTACAAAGTGCCATTTAAAGATTGTTTATGTGCAGGAAGGGACACCTTCTTGCACATAAACAATCTTCCCCTGCAACGCAGACACGCTTGCACTATGGTGCAAGGGTGCCTGCGTTGGAGCTAGGCAGCTAAATTTAGCGTCAGCGCAAGAGGAAACGCAGGCCTGCACCATATTGTTGTAAATATGGTGCAGTCCTGCGTTTCAGAAGTGGCGGAGCGCGGCGTTAAGCCACGGAGGCCAAGGCAGCGCTCTGCCACTTCTGTTGTAAATATGCCCATAGTGTGTCCTGATGGTGCTAAATTATCTGCAATGCTAGAAATAAATTTAAACAAAGAGGAAGATTTGATGTTAGGTGTGCCACTGAAATCATTATTATAAAAATTCAATATGTACAGGCTCAGCATGATCTTAACAACTATAACTTGAAAACTGCTATCATTGGTCTCCATGGGTTTAATGTGTCCCCCTAAGGCAGTGCTCACCCAAATAGACAACCCTCCCATGGCACAACTACTGCGGGAAGGTATGGCGGTAAAACTAAAACATTGGCAACCATCTATAAAAACCGGGGATGTGTCCCGAGTTTCCTGGAAGAGAAGGAATCATAACCCATAATAAAATTGAGCCAATCAGATAATGCAGTCTTTGATCTGAGACCAGCCACATTCCAGCTTAGAATTTTTTGTGAAGCATCTCTCCTAGCCCAAGTAGACCGCCAGTACTCCCCGGAGGGCCCCATTCAGCTGTGGTTGAATATGTTAGTGGCTCCACTAGACGGGAGATTAGTTGATGTGAATCTGACCTCATACACCTGCCTTCAGTATCTAGTGTATTAATAGTGGGTTGCAATATGAGTATTTCTTTGTAGATGGGCGTCTGCTTGATAGTTGGCTGGTTCTCAGAGAGTCATTCCACAGCCTCTAAGTCACTTAGTGCAGAGAACATGTTGGTACAGGAAATATTACCAGGGAAGCTCGTGAAGTGGGGGCGTGAATCTGGGGAAACAGCTGGTGGTCTATAGAAAAACCCTAGGGGGAGTGTAACAACCTTAGTTTCTACTGAGTTAAAAAGTTCCTTTGTGCTCAGGATATTACATACACAAGCAGGTCTGCGGAAATTTAAAACAGCACAGTCCCCCACGATGTTTTTTTAGACTGTCTTAGCCAGCCCACCCTCCGCGTCATTATGATTTCGTTCAGACCTCAGGCACTGAATTGTTTGTGCTTATGGAGCCAAGCGGCGGCCTTTTTACGTAGCGAGTCCCATGACTCTTGTTGCACAACTTTTAATGGGGGAACCCCAGCCATAATTAAAAGATTGGGGCAGGCTGAGGGGGGCAGACTTAAGATATCATGAAATGGGGCAGCTCTGGGACTGCCAGTGACCTGGGAAATAGGGGCAATAGTAGGCATAACGGGGGGCTGTAATGGACTGGGAACAAACACCATGGTGGGCTATATTCACGGACCTAGTCTTGATGTTAAGGGATGGTCCGTGGGTCCCCTCAGGAGGCATGGGTAAATTCCTGGTCCTCTCCCACTGCTCTACGTTAACAGTGTTCGCAAGGGGTAGTTGACTGCGTGCAGAAGGGCCGCTTCCTGTGGTCCGTGGATGACTGTTTAAGAGCTATAAGCGCAACAGGCAGCTCCTCCCCCAGCATCTGACTCACCAGGGAGCGGCGTTCCCTGGGACCAGTAGTCCTACCAGGGGAATGACAGGTAGAAAGCAAGCAGCTGACCAACAAAGCGTCCCGCACCGCAGGGTGAGTTATGGCGCTCTAAGTGCGACAGGCAGCTCCTCCCCCAGTAGCTGACTCGCCAGGGAGCGACGTTCCCAGGGACTGGTAGTCCCACCAGGGAAATGACAGGTAGCAGGCAAGCAGCAGACCAACAAAGCGCCCCGCGGGGTGAAGTATGGTGCTATAAGCGTTCCAGGCAGCTCCTCCCCCAGCAGCTGATGCCAGTGAGCGGCGTTCCCTACGCCCGGTAGTCCCACCAGAGAAATGACAGGCGGCAGGCAAACAGCAAACCAACAAAGCCACTCTTTGCGTTACTGTACGTCAAGGGGGGCGTCCTATGGGTGGCACATGGGAGTTCTCATGCAACCACCTATGATTACTAACAATAGTAGGCAGAGTTTTGTGCCAACAATTAACCCCACTTGAAAGCAGGTGTTAAAAATGAAATGCTTTTATTTCTTCTAAGTTTTCCTACTTTACATGTGTGCTGCTCTGTACAGCACATACCCAATGTGGGAAATGCTTTACATTTAGATCTTTTGACTGGGGGAGAATGTTTGCATTGTCAGCATTCCGTCCATCATTTGTTTGCTATAACACTTTTCGCCCTAAGTGGGATGGGTATGCCCAGACGTGGGTCCCTTGCTCACTGTGCCACTGGATTCAAGCTAGCCAGGCTGAAGAAGGGTGACATACCCTGAAACCGGTCCCAGGATGCTTATTTCCGGTCCAGGGAGGACCTGGCCAGGCAGTTCGGTCTGGACTGTTCCCATGGGGCACAGGGTCAAGACTGATTTGCATATGGCTGGGTCCAAACTGGGGTGGCTTAGTGGGCAAAAGAACGATGGATTTAACCCAGATCTTTTGACTGGGGGAGAATGTTTGCATTGTCAGCATTCCGTCCATCATTTGTTTGCTGTAACACTTTTCGCCCTAAGTGGGATGGGTATGCCCAGACGTGGGTCCCTTGCTCACTGTGCCACTGGATTCAAGCTAGCCTGGCTGAAGAAGGGTGACATACCCTGAAACCGGTCCCAGGATGCTTGTTTCCGGTCCAGGGAGGACCTGGCCAGGCAGTTCGGTCTGGACTGTTCCCATGGGGCACAGGGTCAAGACTGATTTGCATATGGCTGGGTCCAAACTGGGGTGGCTTAGTGGGCAAAAGAACGATGGATTTAACCCAGATCTTTTGACTGGGGGAGAATGTTTGCATTGTCAGCATTCCGTCCATCATTTGTTTGCTGTAACACTTTTCGCCCTAAGTGGGATGGGTATGCCCAGACGTGGGTCCCTTGCTCACTGTGCCACTGGATTCAAACTAGCCTGGCTGAAGAAGGGTGACATACCCTGAAACTGGTCCCAGGATGCTTGTTTCCGGTCCAGGGAGGACCTGGCCAGGCAGTTCAGTCTGGACTGTTCCCATGGGGCACAGGGTCAAGACTGATTTGCATATGGCTGGGTCCAAACTGGGGTGGCGTAGTGGGCAAAAGAACGATGGATTTAACCCAGATCTTTTGACTGGGGGAGAATGTTTGCATTGTCAGCATTCCGTCCATCATTTGTTTGTTGTAACACTTTTCGCCCTAAGTGGGAAGGGTATGCCCAGACGTGGGTCCCTTGCTCACTGTGCCACTGGATTCAAGCTAGCCTGGCTGAAGAAGGGTGACATACCCTGAAACCAGTCCCAGGATGCTTGTTTCCGGTCCAGGGAGAACCTGGCCAGGCAGTTCGGTCTGGACTGTTCCCATGGGGCACAGGGTCAAGACTGATTTGCATATTGCTGGGTCCAAACTGGGGTGGCGTAGTGGGCAAAAGAACGATGGATTTAACCCAGATCTTTTGACTGGGGGAGAATGTTTGCATTGTCAGCATTCCGTCCATCATTTGTTTGCTGTAACACTTTTCGCCCTAAGTGGGAAGGGTATGCCCAGACGTGGGTCCCTTGCTCACTGTGCCACTGGATTCAAGCTAGCCTGGCTGAAGAAGGGTGACATACCCTGAAACCAGTCCCAGGATGCTTGTTTCCGGTCCAGGGAGAACCTGGCCAGGCAGTTCGGTCTGGACTGTTCCCATGGGGCACAGGGTCAAGACTGATTTGCATATTGCTGGGTCCAAACTGGGGTGGCGTAGTGGGCAAAAGAACGATGGATTTAACCCAGATCTTTTGACTGGGGGAGAATGTTTGCATTGTCAGCATTCCGTCCATCATTTGTTTGCTGTAACACTTTTCGCCCTAAGTGGGAAGGGTATGCCCAGACGTGGGTCCCTTGCTCACTGTGCCACTGGATTCAAGCTAGCCTGGCTGAAGAAGGGTGACATACCCTGAAACCGGTCCCAGGATGCTTGTTTCCGGTCCAGGGAAGACCTGGCCAGGCAGTTCGGTCTGGACTGTTCCCATGGGGCACAGGGTCAAGACTGATTTGCATATGGTGGGTCCAAACTGGGGTGGCGTAGTGGGCAAAAGAACAATGGATTTAACCCAGATCTTTTGACTGGGGGAGAATGTTTGCATTGTCAGCATTCCGTCCATCATTTGTTTGCTGTAACACTTTTCGCCCTAAGTGGGATGGGTATGCCCAGACGTGGGTCCCTTGCTCACTGTGCCACTGGATTCAAGCTAGCCTGGCTGAAGAAGGGTGACATACCCTGAAACCGGTCCCAGGATGCTTGTTTCCGGTCCAGGGAGGACCTGGCCAGGCAGTTCGGTCTGGACTGTTCCCATGGGGCAAAGGGTCAAGACTGATTTGCATATGGCTGGGTCGAAACTGGGGTGGCGTAGTGGGCAAAAGAACGATGGATTTAACCCAGATCTTTTGACTGGGGGAGAATGTTTGCATTGTCAGCATTCCGTCCATCATTTGTTTGCTGTAACTCTTTTCGCCCTAAGTGGGATGGGTATGCCCAGACGTGGGTCCCTTGCTCACTGTGCCACTGGATTCAAGCTAGCCTGGCTGAAGAAGGGTGACAAACCCTGAAACCGGTCCCAGGATGCTTGTTTCCGGTCCAGGGAGGACCTGGCCAGGCAGTTCGGTCTGGACTGTTCCCATGGGGCACAGGGTCAAGACTGATTTGCATATGGCTGGGTCCAAACTGGGGTGGCGTAGTGGGCAAAAGAACGATGGATTTAACCCAGTTCTTTTGACTGGGGGAGAATGTTTGCATTGTCAGCATTCCGTCCATCATTTGTTTGCTGTAACACTTAAAATTAGTCTTAGCATAGTATTTTTTTACCCTTCCAGTACAAAACGTATGCTAGACTCACACAGACACGTTTGCACCATAGGTGTGTGCTTGGTGCTCAGCAGCCTGATTATGCGGTAGGGAGAGAGCAGGATAGTGCCATATCTCTGTAGATATGACGCTTTCCTGCTCACTCGCTGTCACGCAACGCAGCACAGCAACTGTGGATGCTGCTCTGCGGTTTTGTAACAGGTTAGTAAATCTGGGCCTAGATATTTTTTCCTCAAAGTCCAGTCCCATACTCACAGTTTTCGGGCCAACGACATGTCTTTTCTTATGCTGACTTCAGAAAAAGGTTGCATGATGCGCCTGTGGCTTTGGAGAGCTCTTCTACACCAGTGCGCAGCTTCTTCTTGTTCCCCATGCTGAGCAAAAACGACAAACTCCAGAAACAGTGCCCCAACCAAACCTGCTAATGAGACATGGACGGGCTGGACCGAGAGTCAGTTACTGTTTTAATGTTTGTCTGTAACAATTTCATTCAAGTAAACAAGTTATCTGGGCCCAGGATGAGATCTTCATAGCAACCCACCTCTCATGGGCCCTGCTCCCCCTATGGCTACAGAACCACACACACTTGTGCAGCACCTCGTAGCGCATAGGAACTAGCTTGGCGCTAAAGTGTGACAATAGCATTTTAGTGCAGTGATGCAGACTCCAGCACTAAAATGTGTTATATTAACATACAATGCGTGGTACTTGGCAGGGCTGGCACAGTGCACCCTAAGACTTGTAGTTTCACTTATAACATAGTAAACAGTGCTTTCAGAGGACCAGGTTTTCCAAAACTCCCGCCGAGAAATCAAAACCCAGGCTCAAAGGCCTTACCTGGCTGATGACCAGGGCCATCAAGAGGGCATTGACCAGTACTATCAGAGTCTGTAGGACCAGGCAGACCTGTACCAGAAGGGCCAGAACAGAGGGACCCAGGATGGCCAGTAGGACAGGAAATAGAAGGAACTGAATAGGATGGACCAGGAACAAAAGGACCAAGGCAAGTAGGCACAGACAGAGGAGTAGAAGGTCTATTAGAATTGGGGCCAGGAGGAACAGGGCAATGAAGACTAGGAGTACCAAGACTAACAAGACCATGGGAAAGGGGGTTCGGACCAGGGCAACTAAAGCCCGACTGATCAAGTCAGGGCTACCAGGAAAAGGATGGGCTAGGACCAGGATGACCAGCCGAGGTGACCAGAAGTAAGAGTACCAAATCTTGAAAGGGGGGGTAGGACCAAAGGAATAAGGACTAGGATGGCTAGGTCCTGGAGATCAAGGCAAAGAGGCCCCAGACAGGCGGGGCAAGGAGCAAGAGGATTAGGAAAAGTAGAGGCAGAATTAGAAAGAGGCCAAAAACTGGGAGGACCAGAAATAGGTCGGATAGGAACAGGAGTATGGAAAGCAGGAGACCAGATCCAGGGGGATCAGAATGGCCTGGTGCAAGAGAACCAGAACAAGGAGGACAATGGTGAAGAGGACCGGACCAAGAAGAGATGACCGAGTCCTAAAGGACTATGGTGCCCAGGCAGACAGAACCAGGACAAAAAGGGCTAGGAAGACCAGGACAAGATAGAACAGTTGGGCCAAGATCAAGAGGACTAGGAAGACCAGAGCATAGCAGATCAAGGGGACCAGAAGCACCAGGATGACCAGGAGAACTAGGCCATGGGTCAACAGACAGGGTGGACAACAGGCCAAGGATTAGGGTGGTCAGGCCCAGTAAAATCAGAGCAAGGAGGACTAGGGTTAAAACGACCATGACTATTAGGAGCAGATTGTGGCAGATCAAAAGAATAAGGAACTGTAGGAGCTGTAGGAAGAGGGCCAGTAGCATCAGAGGACCAAGTCCAGCAGGACAGAGAGACCAGGAAGTCCAGGGATCTCAGGAACCAGGGCACATGTAGACTAGGGCCAGAGGGTCAGGACCAAAACAAAGAGTGCCATGTGGGACAACCTGTACTAGCAAGACCAGGGTGAATAGCAAGGAGGATCAATGGGACTGGAACAGGATGGCCTAGATGATCAGGACTAAGATAACCAGGCAAGGAGACCATGACCAAGATAGCCCAAAGCAAGAGAACAAGGACTAAAATTAGGTGGGCCAGTCCTAGGAGTACCAGGGCTCAAGGGGCAATGTAGAACATGAAACATGAGGATCTACAGGGCCAGAACCTTAATTGCCAGGGCTAGAAAACAGAAGGAGAATCAGAAGGAGCAGGACAAAGAGAAACATGGCCAGCATGACCAAGAAGGAAAAGGACCGCTAAGCACCAGGACTGGGGGACCAGGAGGGACTAGGATGGGCAAAAGGACCAGCATCAACAACTCCAGAACAGGAGGACCAGAACAAGGAGGACCAAGACAAAGAAGACAAGGACTAAAGAGACCAGGACTAGGATGGCAAGAAGAACCAGGCCTAGGCGAACCTGAACAACAAGGGCCAAGAGAAAGGGCACCCAGAAAACCATGGCACAGAGGAGGACCAGGACCTGGCATACCATGACCTGAAGGACCAAGACAATAATTTAAAGGGGGAGCAGAACAAGGTGGACCAAGCTGGGGGCTTTGACCGAGATGGGCAGGTGGATGTAAAACAGAAGGACCGGGCCCAGGAAGGCCAAAAAAGGGAGGACTAGGGCCAGTTGGTGTGGACCCACAAGAACAAGGTAACCCAGAGCACTAGAAAGAATGGGAGCAGGAGAATAAGGGTCACCAGGAGACCAGGTCCAGCTGACCAGGGATTAGCAAGACCTGTGGCACTAGAACCAAGTGCATCAGAAGGAACAGAGCCAGAAGGACTAGAACCAGAGCAATGAGGACTTGATAAACAGAGATCAGGAGTATAGGGGCCAGGAACTGGGCTACAAGGGCCTGCGGACCAGGACAAAGGGTACCAGGACCAGAATAGCAAGTGAAGCAGCAGGGTGAAGAGGATCAGGAGATCCACAACAAGCAGAGCCAAGAGGACAAATGGTACCAGATCAGGATGGCCAAGAGGATCATGACCTTGATGACCCCAGCAGTAGACTATGACTATGCCCAGGGCCAGTGGGCCTGTGCTATGCAGACCAACCAAGAGGATAAGGACTAAGAGGACAAGACCTAAATGGGCCAGTACACAAAAGGCCAAGCTGGCTAGGGCTAAAGAGTCCAGAAGGGCTATGACCTGTAGTGTCAGGCCAAGGGGGACACAGTGAAGAGTATCAGGAGAACCAGCAAATGTCAGGAGTAGGTGGACCAGGATGCACAACGATGGCCAGGAGGAGGATCAGGATGACCAGCACAGGAGAACCAGAACAATGAGGATCAGGACTAACAGGACCGGAATGGATCGGAGGATCAGGTCCAGTAGAACTAGGCAGAGTAGAGCCTGAACAAAAAAGGACAAGGAACAAAAGGATCCTATTCAGTGGGCAAACATGCAGGAGGAAGACAAGGACTCTGATGACCAGGAATAGGAGGCGCAGAGTTAGAAGGACCAGAGCCAAGATGAGGAAAGCTAAAAGGACAGGAACCAAAAGGACATGGTCCTAGATGACCAGGATGATCAGTACAGGAGCCCAGGTACCCTGAGCCAAAAAGATAATGTATAAGAGGATCAGGACAAGGAGGACTAGGGTGAATGGGACTAAGGGGAGCAGGAAGACCAGGGCTGTGAGGGCCAGGTCCTGGAGTAACAGGACCTGGAGGACTAAGGTAAGGAGGAAAAAGAGAATCAGAACATGGGGGACGAGGTCCAAAATAACCATTGGCAGGAGGATCAGACTGCGGCAACTGAACTAGGGTAGCCAAGATGACAAGAAGACAAATGGACAGGCCCAGGAGGACCAGGACTATACCAGTTGGTACAGAACCAAGAGGACAAGGATAAGGAGGACCAGGGAGATTAGGACAAGCTCGAGGAGGACCAGGAAGACTAAGAACATTAGGAGCAGGAGGATGAGGATCTGTACGACCAGGGACCCAGGATCAACAGACCAAGGGCTAGGAGGACCTCGGGACAAATTCCAAGGGCGCCAGGGCCAGGTGGACCAAATCAGGGTAAAGAGATCTAGGTTGACTAATGGGATGGGGACAAAGAGGACCAGGAACAGGATTAGGAAGACCAGAAGAACCAAGGCTTAGAGTACCAAGTAGAACAAAAGAATCAGGACCTGGCTAGCAATACTTGAATGAAGAAGTTCAAGGGGACCAGGTAACCCAGATAGAATAAAGACCAAGGAAACCACAACAGTGTGCCCAGGAGGATTAGGGCTAAGACAAGCATGCTCAGTAGGACTGAACAGGTAGAACCAGGACCAAGACAGCTAGGTCCACTAGGCACAGTACCAGGAAGACCAAGAGAACAAGGAGCAGTGCCAGATGGACCAGGGCAACCCAAACTAGGAAGACAAGGACTAATAGAGCGAAGCTAGTAAGACTAGGAATCAAGAGGCCTGGTACGCCAGGATCAAGGGAGTCTGTAGGACCAGGACCTGAGATATCAGGGCAAGGAGTGACAGGGCAAGGAGCATCAGCACAACCTGGACATTCAGACCCGAGCCATGAGGGCCAGGAAGGAACAAGACCAGGAAGGGCCATAACAAAGGGGAAAAGGATGGCTAGGAGGACCAGGTCCCAGGGGACAAGTAGTGGAGGGCAGGAACAAGGAGGACCAAGAGAACTAGGCATAGGATGACTCAAACAAGGAAGACTACGAACAAGAGGATCAGGTCCACTGGACACAAAATCAGGAGAAAGACAACAAATGGGAGTACTGGTAATAGGAGGACCAGGTCTAGGAGCATGAGAGCTAGGGTCAGAAGGACTAGAAGTATTAGCACCATGAGACAGGGCAATCAAGGCCAGAAGGAAAACAGATACGAGTACCAGAGAACGGGGGACCATGGCCAAGGGAACTAGGGTGAACAGAACCCAAGGGTCCAGGACCTGGCATGTTCTCACAAGGATGGACAGGAGCGTTTAGAAGGTCCAGCATACATGCCTCAAGGCGTAGAGGTCAGAACAGGGTATGCAGTTCCTATGGAGGAGGACCAAGAGGTCATGCAGGGAGAAGGAAGGGGCAGGACGGGGTACTCCAGGTAAAGGAAGGAAGGTGGGGAGGGGAGAGCTCTTATAAGGAGCAAGGGCCCTCACACACCCCGAGAGGTGTCATGCTTCATCATAGGGCAGCTCCACCTTGGGCCGGTGCTGCAATGCCCAATGGGCCCCGCAGGGGGGTTCTCCCCCGGTCCTGAAGAAATGCCGCTCATCCGTCTGGAGAATTGAGGTATGAAACATGTCGACCAATTGACCACTCCCGCACTTCACCTTTCACCTTGAGCTGCAGCAGGTTTAATTTTCCTAGCCATCCACGACTCACGTAGCCGGTTTTAATCATAGCAACAGCGTCCAGCGAATAAAGTTATTTTGGACTCTCATAGCTATTTTTAGACACACACTCCCTCCCACTCTACTCATCTCGCACACGCTCCCACACCCCATCATCCAGGGCCCTTCGGCAAACTACACTGAAAACCTCCGGCAAAGAGCCCCTCTGCGGGGCCCATTGGGCATTGCAGCGCCGGCCCAAAGAGGAGCTGCCCTATGATGAAGCATGACACCTCTAGAGGAGAGTGAGGGCCCTTGCTCCTTATAGGAGCTCTCCACTCCCCACCTTCCTTCCTTTACCTGGAGTACCCCGTCCTGCCCCTTCCTTCTCCCTGCATGACCTCTTGGTCCTCCTTCATAGGAACTGCATACCCTGTTCTGACCTCCAGGACCTGGCATGCCATGACCAGGAGTACAAGGAAAAGGAGGACTAGGATCAAGATGACAAAAGCCAGATGAACGAGGTCAGCAGACTAGGACCAGGAGGACCAGGACCAAAATGACCAAACCCAAGAGCAATTAGGGATAAAGGCTAGAAAGACTTTAATGAATCCAGGACCAGGAAACACCAGGAAGGAACAGGCCTGGGAAGACCAGGGCCATGTAGGACCACAATTAGGAGAACCAGACCCAAGAGAGCAGTACCAAGATACTAGGGCCAGGGAAACCAGGGCCAAGAGAAGAACCATAAGGGTCATAAGAACACAGAAAAGGAAGACTGGGAACAGGACAAGGAGGGGGACCAAACGAGGAGGGAGAAATTGACCACGAGAAGAAAGCAGCCCAGGAGGATGAGAATGTGTGTGTAAGCCATGCAAAAAGTCAAAAACCAGGACTGTCACATATGTATGGGCCACTTAGCTACTATGCTGAGGTCCAGCAGAGGGGCTATGAGAGCCAACCTGGGAGAGAGTTCTGAGGGATTGCTAAGCCACTGCTCTGAGGGACAGCAGATGCTGCCTGATGCTAACACAGTGGTCTGAGGATTGATCAAGGACAAAAGGACTGAAACTTGGCAAAGATTCTAAAGATGGTAGGTTGAAGAAGGCTGCGGTCTTTGAAGGATGGCAGGAAGGGTTTGAAGTACTAGTATGGCTGACGTCAGCAAAAATGGTCAAGGGTTAACAGAGGAGGTCAAGTGGCAATGAGGATCAACAAAGATGGGCTCAGAATCAGACATCTTTGATGACAAGGAAGCCTTAGATAGATGGGCTGAGATTGCTAGCAAGGGGTCTCTGACTGCCAGCTGTGTTAGCACAAAGAGTTAAGGCCTACAATGGGGGTCTTAGCACCAAAACAGTAGTCTGCGATGCTCGGGGAGGCAAGTTGAAGGGTAGTGGTGGTTAGTGTGGTACAGAAGTGTTTGGAATGGCAGTAAAGGCTTGATGAGTGTCAGCACTGGTGGACTAGTCTGCAAAACTCTTTGCTTGCAGAGACATTTGAAGATGGATAGAGGGTTTTAAGGCTGGAAAAAGGATTGGAAGAGCTCTGAGGCCAGCAAAGAACATGTATAATTAGTGTAGGGACTGACAGAGGGGCATTTAGTGAGAATAGAAAGTATCAGAAAGCAAAAGAAGGTATTCAGAAGCCAGTCGTGAGGCTATAAGGGCCAGTATATGGCTTATGTGATCTTTTTAGTGAAGGGTTCAGTAGTCTGTGAGAGCTACCAAAAAGGTATAGTGACTCTTGAATGACAGCAAGGATTGGGGCATTGGAGACAATGGGGAGAGAAGGCTGTCAAAGTTAAGCACTTGAGGGCTGGCAGACCAGTGTGAAGGATGACTGGCATCTGGAGGAAGGTTAGTGTCAAAATCAGCATACAGGATCAAAAGCTACATAAATGGCATCTGAGAGGGAGTGAGGGCCAGCAGATAGTTTCAGGGAGGTTCTTGAATGACCAGAACATGTGGTGTTGAGATGTAATGAGGTGTTCTGTGCACAGGTATAGTAGCTCTGAATGCAGACTATAATAGGGCACCTCAAGGTTTGAAGGCCAGCTGAAGAGCTATAACACCGGCAGAGAAAGGTAGATGAGCTCTGATATTAAGACAGTTGTGTTTAGCATTCACAGAGGGGTAGGTAGGTAGGTTCTTGTGGGTGATGCTGTCAGAATTGAGCTGAGTACTTGAAGAAATTTTAGACGATCTTTGCGGGCCAGTAGGGGGCTGTAAAACCTTGCAGAGACAAACAGACTGGTGTGATAAGTTTTTAGGATAGGCAGAGTGGAGTTTTAAGATGATTCAGATGACCAATGGGAAGGGTCTGTAGACCAGCAAGGGGTTTCTGAGAGCCAGTAATGTTGGCTTAGTGTCTCAGAGGGTCAGTGGGTGTGGTCAGAGATGGTTGGGATAGTTGATCATTAATAGCGGTCTGTGAGCACCAGAAAAGGCATTCTAGGGGCACTGAGGTTCGTCATGAAGGTTTAAAGTCTCTTGGTAGCATTCGGAAGGTGCTAAATACAAACGGTCATAGGGAAGATGTTAGGGGTCTGGAAAAGTGGTCATCACGTAAAAGTACAAAGCATGGTGACAGGTAGTATGGTGAACTAGGCTTGCTGTAATGGTAAAAGAACTTATGGTGTCTGATGGCTATCAGTTAAGGCATGGTGAGAGCATTCCTGAAGCATATGGGCATTGGAAGAATTGGCATAGGATGGATCCCGAGGCCTGGCTGAGGCGCTCCGAAAAATGCCCTTGGAAGGGATAATCATAGCAATGGCAGGATGATCGAAGAACCATAATGGGAGATTGAAGAGCCAGAAGTCTTATGGTGGTCTGAAGGCGTAGAAGTAGGACTCAGATGGGCAGTAAATAAAGAGGTTTGGATGGGGTTTTATAGAAGGACTTCTTGAAGATGTGGAAGAGTTGTGAAAATGGGATGGGTGTGGATAAGGATACTTGAGATGGCTCCTGTGGGTCTGACCTGGACTTTGTAGAGGCACTAAAATTGGCTGTTTAATAAAACAAAATATCTATACAAGGAGAGTGCAGAGGATTTTCTTGCAAATTTCTGTTCAACCCCATGTAAGGCGTCTTTTTGATTTACCATTATACAAAAACACTGTGTGCATTGTTGGATTCAAACAACCAACTGCACAGCTAAATATGGTTCTAGACCGATGATCTACATTTTCAACATAAAGGCTCTGTTCTTAACCGTGCCAACATTCTCCATCCAAAATACTCTCAATCACCCTTTACACTCTCCTCTACCCTCACATTTCACTATGGAAATTGTAATGGACCCAACCCTACCTTTGTGACACTGGTTTTTTAAAGCAGAAGACTCCTACCAAACTATGAATTCATTGGCAGTTACAAATGTCTTGACCTTGCACTAATAAGAGTATGAAGCCAGGGGAATGGATGGATATATCACAGTAAATACTAATGATCCGATTCACAAAAGACCAAAATATAAAGTTGAAAGTAGGTTCCAAATTTTCACTTTTGTAGGAATTCTCTGTGGTGTGAATCAAAATGTTGTCTTTTTCCTGGGTGTTCAGCTGTATGAAGCCAAACTCAGGGTTAAAGTTTCACTTCATGAAAGTATAACATAACATTAGTATGTATAACTTTGCACTTAAGAAACTATAAAATACCATTAGCCTCTGTACATGAAGAATAGTCCCAACCTCCCATCAACTTTTCAGACGATGTCTGAGTTTTGCATACAGACAAGTGCCATGCCATCTAACAAAATAACCAGGGATTACATTGGTGACTAGGGGCCTATAATCCCCTTCCTAGCATAGAAAAAAGGGTTGAATTGTGGATTCACAGTTCTTTAAACTCTTCAAAACGGATATACTTGTAGGCGGTCTCTGTATTTGGAGATTTGAGTATAATGTGCATTTCCATCTGATATTTATGCCATTGTCCAAAAAAGAACAACCATTTCCTGGAAACTCTAGGAAAGAAATGTCCAATCCACCCACTCATATGTGAGGTCCATAGGAGCTGAAGAAATCTTTATCTTCTTGGAAGTAGTCAGTGGTTATTGGGCAGTAACCCATTCTGTCACTGAAGTTTACCCCTCATTTCCTATAGCCGTAATACTATTATACTTCAATTTGATAATCAAGTTGCTCCCTCAGGGCGCTTGAATCTCGGGTGGAAAAGGCAAGTAGTTAAGGCTTAAGTCAGTAGGTGGTAGGGTCACTAACTGAGATATATTATAACAGTAAGCAGCACTCAATATTGCCAGTGCCCAGTCAGTGCTTTAACTTCAAAGAAGTTTATAAATGCTCCCTGTGGTAACCAATAAAACATACCATCATTAATACTAGACAACCGTTCAGTATCATACCATTAACATGCATATCCCATACTCCAAAATATGGAAAAATTGAATACCTCAATAGTTTAGAAAAATCTTTATGGTTTTAATCCCACAATGTGTTTAAAAATACTTAAAATCACATACAAATATATAAAACACACACCCACATATATATATATCACAAAAAACAAGGAAGATTATTTTCTATGTATCACTGACCGTCCATGATTTTTAACTAATGCCAAATAAGGACAACCGGTGCTGTAGATCGTGTCTTTGAACGATGTAAGGGAAGACAGGGAACCTCCTCCCCCCCCACTTACCTCTTTCATCAACATTTCTTCTGGTTCCGTCCAAAAGCTCACACAGAACCTGGAAGAAACAAGGAACAAACATTAGAAAACTAAAGAAGGACTATCCTTCTTCCGCACAGGTGAAACATGGTGACGAGAGGACGGGGAACCAATCAGAGTCACCGGAAGGAGGAGAAAAGGAAATCAACAGACACAGAGAAGAAGAGAAGGACAGAGAAGGGAGGTGGAGCCAGGAGAACTCAGAAGACGCACAAAAAGTGAGAAGTCTACAGGAGAGTGGCCGTAGAACATGGGGGATGCTGAAGAAGCCTACCTGTGCAAATCCAGGACCGAAGAACACCTATCCCGATGGTAGACCGATAGGGTAGAGTGACGAGTGGTGGTCGCCCATGGAGGACGTGTACAAGCTGTCGCAACTCAGGAGAGTTGCGGCAGTTGCGGTACGAGACTCAGAGGGGGGGGTGGTACAGTGAATACTGAAGGCTGGGTGGATGTTGGGCATTTTTTTTGCTTTTATCTTTTTTTTTCCTGATTCCCCTTCGCACTGGGATTAAATATTTCTTTTTTTGTGTGAACCAGCTTAAGGTACCGGTGGGCTTCGGTTTAGTCCAGACCGGATACCCATGGATCTTTTGTGCTTCTTTCTCAGAGGGAGTGACATCTAGAAAAGGGGTATGTCCCTAAGAAACGGGCGAGATACTAAACGCGCAAGCTCACTATAAGCGGATAGAGATACTCCACTCTAGTCCCGAATAAACAAAAAGAGGAAGAGGGTACAGTTATAGGAGCCTTTTCATTAGGGAGAGACCTATTCTTTATTTTAATTTGGTCATCATTTCTCTACATACTTAGGATCCCCACTATCACTTGGGTGCGGTGAAGGTTCCTATAATTACCTTTCAAATTTGGGTAAAAGCCTATATACTTACCGCCACTTTCTTCTTCTCTTGCTTTTGAGCCTCCAAGGGACCCTAGCCAGGACAAATAGACGATCTGGAAGGAGAGAGAAGAGGGAAGAAGTTACAGGGAACCATTCTGACCGAAAACACCAACCTATGCTTAACCTGAAAATAAAAACATGCCAATATTAAGAAACACATACAGCCTCCTCACTTCTTTTTCCGCCCATCCCTCCCACAAACTCCTACATATACACATGCACCACCATATATATTAGCTCTGAGGTCTCCCCATTGGCTACCTATAGTAAACTGTAGCTCCTTTTAGGCTCTTTGCATATTCCACCTAGTCGTTCACATGGTTAAGTCTACCTTCATTCACCTGAAACTAAGGCCAAACTCACAAAATAAAATGATCTGATTCAGCTGTTTCCATCCTGACTATTCCTCCTTTCAGAAGAATCTATGTTGATGGTCCTTCGCTGTACAGATGAAAAGCTCTGAAGCTTTTTACCAGTAAGAATATGGGAAAACCATGACAACTATGAATTCAGTAAAAACCTAGGTGTTACCTCAGAGATGTTAAGGCATAGGTCATATTAGAAGATGGTGGCACGTGTATTTTACACTTCTATGCCACATTCCATGCATAAACACAAATACTAGATTAATGTGACATGATTAGAGCAACCAAGTGAACCTACCATTGACACATAATGCTTTTCATGTAGGACAGAGTACAGAACCACAGCCTACCACAGCCTACCACACAACCACAAACATCAAGATGATGGTTGTATTTGAAAATTCATCTCTCTCACTTACATGTCTCTGCTTTTCTCCGTGCGTAAGCACAACCGTACGCTTGCTACAAAGTGATTGAAGCACATTTCTGACCCTCGGGCATACTATCCAATGTTTCCCACATAGGCCATACAATGCCAACCCTGCATAACCAATAGGTTGCCTTTTAGTAGATGACCCAGAAGTTCTTTGGACATTTTTCAGGGGATGAAGAGCTATACAAATCTTTTAATTCAATATAGTAAATTTCTGGAGAAGTGCTTCTTCCTGTAGTTGTCCAGCTATTTTTCAGCTCTGAACCAAGAGTCACAGGTCAGACCAATATGGGCTGGTTAGGATTGTTTTTGTTAATTCCAGGCAAGACAGGCCTCTCTCCGTGTTCCCACCGCAATTGACACCACTTGCAACAATGGAAGTGGGGAATGAGTGAGTTTCACTAGAGGAAGAAGCCTAATCTGACAAAGCAAATTGGTTAGCAGCTTTCTCATCTTCCACCAGCTAGAAATAGTTTCAATGTGGTTGACCCGGTAAACAGTGTGTGCAACCAAGCATGTCCACCATAAATTGAGACAGCCTGCTGAAGGAGGCCACCACCTTGTACAGCACACACCCAGGTTCAAATGGAGCACACTATTTACCTAATACCAGTACCCACTATGAGAGATCCCAGTTATAGGCAAACATTTACATTTAAAAAGAGCAACCTCGCATGATGATTATTCTGAGATCATTTGAAACGCTCATATAAGTTTTCAAACACATCATATTACAAGCTCGACATCAGCAGCATAGAGAAGGAAAAATCCTTTCACTGTTTTCGTAGGAGACAAGAAAAGTGGCCTGTTGAACGACTGCATGTATTTTATTTTTGTGCAGAAAATATAAGAGGTGCTGCGATATAACCATTGCACACACTTATGTGGTTATGCTTGCTGACTCTGTAATGTTATTTCTGGCTGTGTGAAATCAGTGCAACACAAATTGGTGTAAAATTATAAAGAGTTGAATGAGAGGATAATCAATAGCCACAAGTTTGGAACATCAACTGTGCCAACAGATCAATAAAGGCAATGCATAGAGACTGCCTAATAAGAATCACATATTTGGAAATCGAACTGTGCAGACTGTGGGCCTGATTATATCCTGGCGATCGGGCCATCGTCCTCTGTGATGGAGGTTTCAATCTGTCCATCACTCTGGCAGGGGTTCTTTCACCGATTTATATATTTAACAGAAGCACCTCCATCCACATCGACGGAGGTTGATCTGTTCATCCACCGCCTGTCCTCCGTCGGTGGTGTATGTTCATCTGCCATCAAAGTTGGCATAGCAGTCATGGCACGGCTGTGTTTACCACTGACGTATCCTTCCAGCTTGATGACGGACGCATATGTCAAACACACCTGAGGTAGTTGTGAATATTAAGCAAATCTGTTTTACACACTACTATAGTCAGACCTTATGAACCAACAATCCTTTGCCTTTCTTGTGTTGAAGCAGCAGGAGTCTCAGCAGATCTTTGGCCCTTAGCATTTTTTTTGTTTTATGTCTTAGCTATTTTGTTCTTGTATTTATGTTTCATACATTTTCGTTAACATAGAAGGAAGTAGGAATCCCAGATTTTCAGAATAAGAATTAACACTAATGGTGAATGAAATTATGACTGTAGAGCCACAGTTGTTTGTTTTACTTGTTCAGACTACCACCATGAAACAGAAAAGGCAAATGTGAGATAGAATAGTGTCCAAAGTGAATGCTGTATCTTCCATCAGGTGCTAAAGAGAGGAAATATGCAAGTGCTGAAATAATCTGCGGGGGAGAGTGTGCTACCTGTCCTTAAAAGCGCACATGCATGCCCAGCAGCCTGGTGGTGGCTCTCCCAGGCCCCTCCAACTGTTTTCCTGGGGTGAGAAGGGCTTGTCTATTCTTCACACTGCCTTTGCATGAATCCCTGGAGGAGTGAAGACTGGTACGTTTTATTTTTACTTTGCTAAGCTTTTGGTCCTCCAAGTTAAATTTATTATCATAAGGACATCATCTCCCAGAATGCTCTATGTCGTTGCATGGTTTTCATCTATTTAAACCAAATTTGATCTGATTTCTGTTAATCTTACATCTGCCTTTCTTCATCTGAATTATTTTCTTTGTTATGTTTTTAACTATGTAAATGTCTTATATGTGTCCGTTGAGTTTTTAGTTTCAATGCTGCTCTGCCAGGCTGCAATGTTAGTATTTGAGTCATGTGTTCACTGATGTCTATGGTGTATCCAAATTTTCGTAGATGGACACTACAGTGTCTTGGACTTACATGTCTTGTTTTTACTCTGTAGAACCATATTGGCTTTTAAATAAGGTAGTAATACTAATCTGGAATTATCAAAGTTTACAAATGTCTTCAGGTTAAGCAGGCATAATGTTAGAATAAGGTTATCATATGTTTAATTTTTCTGTGTGTGCACTACATTGCCATGCCCCCAAGGTTGTGTACCCATTTATGTCACATTACCTTACATGACCATGCCTATAAGTTTTAATCATTTTCTTGTTTACTAATGCTTACTATCATTATTTTTAAATTGTTATCATACAGGGAGCATGGCTAAGATGGAGCCGACAGCGGACGCTTTCTGTTGAACCAAATGATCCTCCTTATTTCTCTTGGTTGACCCTGAGAGTCCCGTCTGTGGGGAGTACCCGAGTGGCCTGTCCGGCAAGGACTTTCGCTGCTGCTGGGGACTGGAAATGTGCCTGCATTGCTGACCTCAGGGATCCGAGGTGAGCTGTCCCTGGTGCCCATTTGACGGGCCTTCCCCGAGGATCCTTGACACGGGGTACCAGCTCAGAGCCCCTTTGTGACCTGGTTCTTGAAGTGCACACTGTGCGGGGTCACGCAGCAGGTCTGAGACTGAGGCAAAGCAAGGTGACTCCTGGAAACACACGCAGCTGGGTACACTGCACAGGGGTGCTGCTGGTGCACCCTGCATGATGGTAAAGCCCAAAGGGGGCAGGCCCCACTTACCGCTTTCTAAAAACATTACAGATTACTTGAGCCTGACTATGCAAGGGCGGGATTTTCTCAGCCACTTGGAGACTACACTGGGGAAACACTCAGAAAAATGTGAAAAAATATTGCAGGAGATCCAAGACACCAAAACTACTCTCAAGACCAAGATTGACACTGTCACGCTGGAGGTATCGCTGCTACGTGCTGACCACCAGAAACTGACCGAGAGGGTGAAGACTACAGAATCTACTCTTTCTACGATGCGCCCTACCCTGAAGAAGGTACACTCCCAAATGCAGATTATGAAATCTGACATTGCGCCTACAGTTGCGAGCCGAAGATACTGAGGGGCGCTCACAGTGCAACAATTTTCAGTGTCTGGGAGTACCTGAATGAGCGGAGGGTCCAAACATGGAGCTATTCCTGAAGCAGTGGCTGACTGCCATGATACTGGTAGGAAAGACTCCAATGTTCTCTTCTATTGAGAGAGTACATAGAGTGTGGGGCAGACTGCCGCCGTCCAGAGTGGCCCGTGCCCCATGGTCGTGCATCTCCTGAACAATAAACAGGGACCTGATCCTACAGACTTTCAGGGCCAAAGGGCCCGGGAACTATGAAGGAGCCAGGATAACAGCGTATCCGGACTACACAGCGGAGGTGTAACTACACCGCAGTTCCTATGTGGCTGTCAAACAACAACTGCAAATGTTGGGCACAAAATATGTTCTTCTCTTCTCCACTAAACTGCGAGTACTGGAGGGGGATAAGTCAAACTTCTTTCAGACACGAGAGGAGCCCTGGGCCTGTAAACATGCTAGGGAAAGACCAGCTAGGACGGGAGAGGGACCCTCTGCTGAAACCTGGAAACATGGAGCCCGAGAAGGTGGCGTGCCCGGACGCATCCATCTTGGCCATCGCTTGAACAGTCGGCAGATGGTGGCAGGTGTGCTGCTCAATTGTGAAAACTCCTTTGCTGTGCATGTGATGGTTTTGACGCTGAGACTGGCCCACATGGCTCAGGCTTGTCGGATGAGGGGAGAGCGATTGGCCCAACCCTCACTCCCTGATTGGCTGATAATCTTGCACAGGACACACGGACACTAATGTGGACCTTAGCGTGGGAGCACATGTATGCCATGAGATGCCCGGTGTGGGAGGGAGAAGGCACATTCGGGACGCAGGCACTTATTGCTGTCACTGGGGCATGGCGGTCCAAGAAGTCTTATGGAGGGGTTTTTACTTGCACCCCCTACTTCTGTATAGGGCATGTTTATACTATGCATTTCTGTTTACCTTTATTGGTACTTGTTGAGAATTGATGGCTGGCAGTCGCTTGATCATCCAGCATCAGGGTGGGATTTGGAACACTTGTTGATTGCCTTTTGTAACATGTTCTTCCCTTTTATGTTCACATCATGTGGTACACTGTGCACTGCAGGGTCTGATTCCGACCAGGGGATGCCCTTACGTGGGTTACAACTCCAACAGATGCACGGAATGGAAGACGCACAAGGTGGTGAAGCGAAGCCACTGTATTAATATCGTCTGGCATGTCAGGCAGACTCTCCGTCAGGAATTAATGCGACGAAGCGCAAGTTGCGCGCTGTTGAGCTGGAGTTGCTGCTTTGTCCCGAGGCTACAGGCAAACTGCTGGTGCTTAGGTGTGACAGAGGAGAACTAGAGTCTTCTTTACCACTCCTCAACTATAAGGAACATCTGGCGTGCCAGCTCGGAGAGTGAGCCAGCGTGATGCTTGCATGGCTATTGCCTGGCGACCAGCAACATTCCTCGATCTGTGCCTTCCGCACTGCGGATGGGACACTTTGCAATTCCCAAACTGATATCAACTCCACCATCATGGACTACTACAGCACCTTATACGTGCCACAATGGGAGGCAACTACAGAACAAATTGATACCTTCCTGAGCGAGACACCACTCACTCGCCTTACTCCGCTCCAATGTGCGGAGCTGGACAACCCCATACAATTAAAGGAAAACGCACAGCCATCCAACAAATAGCCCAGGACAAAATGCTGGGCTCGGATGGCTTCCCAATACAATATTATGCTGCTTACAGCACACTCCTTACTCTGCACCTACTTCAGAAGTACAAACAGGTGGGTTCCTGCAGTGTATTGCCAGAGTTCCTTAGGGAGGCACTGATAGTCTTGCTCCCCAAACCGGGAAGAGACCCTATGGATGTGCGCTCATATTGCCCACTCTCCCTCTTAAACCTGGAATGTAAAATATTAGGGAAGGTCCTGGCGAACAGGTTGATGTCATTGGTGGGCCATCTGGTCCATGCCGATCAAAACGAGTCATTCCAGCGCGTAATACATTTATGAATGTTTGACGACCTCTCAGTTTGATGGGGTCCAACCCAGGGGACCCGGAGACTTGCCTGGCGGTGTCTCTGGACAGAGAAATGCGTTTGACGCCTTGGGATGGCCGTACCTGTTTGCGTTTCTAAATCGGATGGGAGTGGGCCCAGCTTACATGCAGTGGGTGCGGACGCTGTACAATAAACCGATGGCAAGAGTCAGGACAGGTCAAATGGTGTCGGACAGGTTTGAGATCGACAGTGGCACCAGACAGGGGTGCCCATTTTCTCTACTCCTTTTTGCACTAGCAATGAAGTCTTTGTCAAGCTGGTTACGCACCAAAGCCCAGGTGTGAGGTGTGTGGGCATATGATGACTGGCTGATAGTGTCTCTCTATGCCGATGACACCTTGATTTACCTACACGATGTCCGGTCCTCGCTCCCTCCTTTAATGAAGATACTAGACAGATTTGGGAAGCTATCGGGACTTAATATTAATTGGCCTAAGTCTTGCTTGTTCCTGCTCCAGCGAATACACCAGCAAAACACCGGCGAGCCTTTGTATTGACTGCCAGATTAATATGGCAATTTGACACCTTCAAGTACTTAGGGGTGAACATATATCATAATGATGCAGACCTCTTGGGTGGAATTCTGAACAGACAGTGGCATCGGTGCGCCGATCTCTTCCCTTCTGGCTCTCGCTGCCTCTGTCCCCAGTGGGCAGGGTGGCAGTGGCCAAAAGGCTGGTGTTCCCCCGATTGCTGTACCTTTTTCCAGCGCTGCTACTTCTTCCCCAGTGCTTTTTCACTGGTCTTCAGGGGCTGCTCTCGGACCTCATTTTGGGAACGGGGAGAAAAAGGGCTGTGCTGCAGGTGACACAGTGGGACTTATTAGACGGAGGACTGGGAGCCCCTAATTATGAACTATATTACGCTGCAGCGCAGTTGCAATGGCAGATTTCCTGGCTGGGGACTGCCGCGAGTGCAGGGAGCGTGATAGTTTGGCGTGTCCTACTTGGGGACAACATTCTCACATGGCTGATGCTTTGTACCCGCCCGAGGGCCTCTGTGCCCCGGCTGATGACTGTCACATATGGCTGCTGGCATAGATAAATTCGTGGTGTGGGAGACACTCCCCTGTATGCCCCCCCCCCAGTTACCCATATGGACTCTACCACTTACTAGGGACAATCTAGGAAGGAGCGACAAGCGCCTCTGGAAGGAAGAAGGGATACTACTGAATATAATGCTATATATCACTCATTCATGGGCCACTGGGGCTGGGGCCGAGCAGAGCGACAGACCTCCATGCCCTTACAAACAATTCTGATGCACAGCGATGTGGGAAAGGCTGTGGCAGTACTGTACAATGCCCTACATGCCCACCACTACACCAGGAGACTGCCATCAAGAGACAGGTGGGAGATGGGCCTAGGTAACGTCCTGACTGACAAACAGTGAGCAAGTGCGGCAGCACAAGTGAAAGATGTCTCCCGGAACCCACGGTTCTGGTTCACACAATTGAATTTCCTGCATCACACTTACCTCACGTCTCGGCACATTCAGCACATGTTGCCAGGAGCCTCCTCACTGTGCCCCAAATGCCGGCAGCCGGATTCTTCCACATGGTGTGGAGTTGTGCGGTATTGCAACATGCATGGACGGAGGTGACAGACCTCCTGTCTGTGGTGGTCGACTGCCCCATACCACTTGAGCAAACGTATTGTCTCCTGGGGCTTTGACCTAGGGCCACAGGGGGAAAAAACACCATAATGTTATTATACATTTTATTTTTTACTGAAATGTTTACTGGAAATGTATTTTTCATTGGACATCAGGCCTTCATTGTCTATATCATTGTACTTCATCACAACTCTTTTATTATTTTCTTATGTTAAGAATAATGAAAAGCGTGTTCAACCGTACATCCCTACAATATTTACATACATTTATGACAATGTCACCACAAAAAACAACATGATTTTGGTAAAGATAGTCAGGTTGCAGACCAGGATTATATTAGCAAAGATGCTTTTATACTGGGCCACACAGGAAGGGGCGGTGGAGTCTCACTCAAACCATATCTACCACATCTGCAGAGAGCATTGTCCAGGCCCTTATTTTTCAAAGTTCCATATTTTCTTTCTCTGCCCCTACCACTATACCAGCTCTGTTGTGTGGATCCGGGTCATGGCTCCTGTATGTAGTACAGCTACAATATCTGCTGTAGAGCCAGGACCCGCAGTAACTGTGTACACGTCCACAAGGTCACAGGGTAGTGCTGCTAGGGTGAGGCCTGGAATGCAGAAGCTGAGTGAGGACTCAGATTCACATAGTTTTAGAACCACAGTGGTGCACAATATCATGGTTTGCAGACTCCAGACGTCAAGATCAAGTGGGGCAGTTGATTAATCATCTTCAAATACAAAATGGCCTCTTGGGGCAGGAAATAGAGTTGCAGAAGGTGCACAATGATCTGCTGAAGGATACTAATAACCTTCTGGAGCATACCATCCGAGTCATGTGCACCTTTACCGGGGTGCTGCAGGATTGGCTCTGCCACATTTACAATGCAATCAGAAATCCCTTGCCCTCTTTGTGTGACAAATCGTCTACCCCTCCACAAGGGACCTGCACAGAAAGGGTTGACCTGGAATCCAGTGCAACACCTGACGTCACCTTGGAGCCTGCAACTCTAGAGACATAAGTTCTCCTCAGGAGGGGAAGGTAATCGGGACAAGTAGAAGAAGAGTCTAAAAAGATATATATCACTAGTGATTGTGCTCCCATATTGAAACTTACACCAATGATTCATTAGTGATCCATATGATGACAGTGAGATGTTTTCTATTTTAACAAAATATATGTTGTTAAAATATTAGAAAATCTTACACATTGTGCATGGTAAACAATCATTAAAAAAACTCTATAATACTAATAAAATTACAATATTTTCTAGTTTATCTTCTTAACCAGATCAATTCTTAAATTTGCAATATATGTTGTTAAACATAAGTTCAAAATTGGGGGGCGTGGCTTACCATCATGGCCGCGTAGACGTCTTTTTCCTAAGCTCCTCGCGGCGGCCCGCATGTTGCAAGAATCCTGATCATATTTGCCCTTACTAAACACCACAATTGGAGTACGAAACAGAGGTAACTCACGCCCACTAATCCGAAAGAGCGAGGATCGGGGAATCAGCGTAGCGCCACGACGACTCAGCAGAAACCTCCGGAGGAGCAGGGCGCCATCTTGGGTACGAGAAAGGCGTGGAGCGCTGAGGAGGCCTGGACTCGACTGGACTGCTGATGCCCCGCTGTGACCGCCGTGACCGCTGGAGACTGGGACGGCACGCCGGGGGCCCGAATGAGGAGATAGAGGCCCCGCTTGCATAAAGGGTTCAGTGCCAGTGCTCCTGGTAAGGTTGAGAACAATGATAGCGGAAAGTCTGACGCACGAAGCGGCCCGGCTGCGGGATCCGGGGAGCAGGTTGGAAATAAACTGCGGTGAGTATAAGAGGCCCCCTGGGGGTCGTGGACTGCTGAGCAGTGCACCGAGGACGCATCCGAAGACAGAGCGGTCCCGCCCGTGCATGGGGATGTGAGCCTGTGCTCATGGCGGGGCGGGAGCTGCATTAAATGAAAATTCGGCTCGCGCTGCGGCCGACCCCGGGAATTAATGCTGGGGGAGACAGACCACAGGGGGAGCCTAGTCCAGGAACAAGGACACGGTATGAATGCAAGTGCCACTATCTATGAGACACTTGTGGGCTACCAGAGTGAGATACTCCCCCTAATTCACCGGCGAGGGAGCACTTTTAAAAGCAAGAAAGCGAATATGACATAGGAGAGACGATCCCCTCAGGTACGATCGTCGGAGGTGTATTGGAACCGTGTGCGCGGTGAGCCTAGTAACTGGAGGTTTTTGACTCAGAGCCTGGCTTTTCGACACTTGGGAAGATTGTAAAGAGTGCCTCGGGGTCGCGGGGCAGCACTACATGTGGGAGGGCACCTAGAGGCCTGCAGGAAGATATTGGCTGCGCCAGTGTCGCTAGCCTGGGGACCACGTGATGGGATAGACCACAACACGGGCTATCCGGAGGCGACCGTGGATGGACTATTAGGGAAATCCGGATTCGCGCTTGTGATAAAGTTAACAGTTCAGCATGCATTGTAGCGACGGGCGTAGCGGTCTTCACCAAGAAACCGAGTGGTGTGCAGAATAAATACTGTTCCATATTTGAACGTTAGTGCTTCTTTGTCGCTCCAGGAAGCGTACTGAGTTTCGGATCCCTATAATCAGAGCGGCAGAAAAGAATAAAATAAGTGAAGAGTGGATACCTGACCTAACATGGGGAAAGACAAAGCTCCCAAGGCACAGACGAATAAAATCTCTAATTACGCGCAACCAGTGATGCACGAACCGGGGCAAAGTGACAATGGAAATAATGATCAGGCACCCACAGAGAGGAACGGGGAAGATCCCCCCACACTGGCAGATGTGATCCAAGCCACTCAAATGACCAGAGACGACATGGTCAACAGAATTGATGCAGTGGCCACAGATGTTAACCTATTGAGAGCCGACCTGAGAAAAGTATCGGATAGGGTGGCCATCACTGAAAAAGACGTCACTACACTGCAGACTGAAGTGACCTGAGAAAAGTATCGGATAGGGTGGCCATCACTGAAAAAGACGTGACTACACTGCAGACTGAAGTGAAGTCTCTCAGTGCTACGGTAGTGGAACTCAAAAAGCAGGTAATAAGACTGGATGAAAGGGCGGAGGACTCCGAAGGGAGATCAAGAAGGAATAATTTAAGATTTATTGTATTTCCCGAAAAGGCAGAAGGCCCATCCCCTGAACTTTTCCTGGAGGATAGGATCACTAAAGAAATCGCCCCCAAGAAACTCTCAAAGTTTTTTAACATCGAACGTGCGCACAGGGCACTAGTCCCGCCTCCCAGACCCGGGACACCACCTAGGGCCATCATCGCAAAACCTTTTAACTTTAGGGACAGAGACTTCCTCCTACAACTGTCACGTAACCGAGGTCGGTTTCTTTTCGAGGGGCACCCTATTTCAATATATCCTGATTACACCCAGAGGGTACAGGACCAGAGGAAATCCTACGTCGTGGTCAAACGGCGACTACGCGATCTGAATTTGAAATACAGTCTCATGTTCCCCGCGAAATTGAGAGTTGAAAATGAGGGACGCACACTATTTTTCAATTCGCCAGGGGATGCCAGCGAGTGGCTGGACGCCAGAGGAGCGGGGGGACGACACTTGGCCTCATCCACGGAGTCCTCTGGAAACCAAACTGTGACTAACATGATGCAAGAACGTAGGCGGTCCATGAGGCAACACTGGGAAGACTCAGCGGGGATCCCGGGCCGAGTCAGGGTCATCCAGGACGGCACACTGCAAGCATCCGGCACAGAGACAGTGCCAGAGTCAATAGAGATGTCACAGGATCCAGAGACAGATATCGGTGACCAGGGAAGTGGACATGAATGATAATGGTCTGAGTCCCAGGTGGCGGAAGTACAGATAAGTGACAATAACAGAGAGCACACACGAACGTGGAATTATATGTACATTTTTGTATATGAGTTGATAAGGGCTATAAGGGAATCATTCTTGTGACCTCTCTTTAATTTTCACAGTAGGGGTGGGAGCGGGTGGCCGCGGGGCAGCAGCGCCCCCCACCAGAGTTTGGGCCCACATAGGACGCTTGAGAGCAATCTCGCTCCTTTGACGGGTTCAGATCTCTTGCACAGCATCAGTTTCTATATAACTAACCAAGTTTATATTAAGGACAGCATAGTACCTGGATCATAGCTATTTCTGCTGTGGTCTAAAAGGATATCTAAGGGTCGGGGGTCGGAGGTTTGGGGCGGTATGCGTTGAATTCCACATTGGATGTCATGCTAGCAGCGGAGATCGCATGACTGCCCAAGGGGAGGGAAGGGACGCAGGATAGTTCAGTTCCAAATGTTTTATTAGTTAAGGGGGTTTATACAAGGTCATGGGGGAAATATGCTATTCACATATACACTGTGGAGCAGGCGGACAGAGATGAAGGGGGAGGAAATGACCTGGCGGAAACAAACGAACACACTGACACCAATGGCTGCGCAAACTCTGAAAATACTTGGCTGGAACATTAGAGGTATGGCGGGTCTGGAGAAACTACGCAGAGTGTATGCTTTTTTGAAAAGATATAAAATAGCGGTAGCAGGTCTACAAGAGACACATATATGGGGGGGCACTATTGCGAGCATACGTAAAAGATGGAGAGGACAGCTCTATGCTACCTCATACTCAGGATTCGCACATGGGGCCCTGGTGTGGGTGGCCCCGGGAGTCCCCTTCCAACACTTGAACCATGTCCTGAACCCCGAAGGAAGATATGTAATCCTACATGGGAAATGGGAGGGTAAGGAACTGTGCATTATTAACGTATATGCCCCGAACGTAGATTGCCCTGATTTTTTCCCGGCTATCATAAAAGCAGCAACGCCATATATAGGGGCAGAGATTATCCTTTTGGGGGATTTTAATTGCGTCTTCGATGCTATCCTAGATAGAGAACCCCCTAGAGCTAATACTAAGCCCCGCATGCTATGATCGCTCAAAGTGTTAATGCAGGGTATGCAACTCAGGGACGAATGGAGGGCTAGAAACCCATTGAAGAAAGTGTTCTCCTGCTACACTCCTGCGGCAAATACATTTAGCCGCATTGATCATTGCTGCCTCACACCTGGGCTGTCAGCGGATACGGAGGGAATATCATACCTTCCTCGTTATATATCTGACCATGCACCGTTGTTGCTCACCCTGAAGAGTGGGCCGGGTCGCCCAGCCATACCGCTTTGGAGGCTCAGGGTTGAAGCATTATCTGACCCACCCTATGCCAATGCAGTTTCAGAGGCTCTGCAATATTACTTTAGCGAGAATTGGGGGTCGACAGCCGCCAGAGCGACTGAATGGGAAGCCATTAAGGTGGTTATAAGAGGGGTGTGCATGAAGACCACGTACGGGGTAAAGTAACAGCTGGACAGGGATATCGTAACACTTGAGGGCCAATTGCAGAAGCTGGAGGGTACCACGCATCAGACACAGGCACTCATGACTGAGTGGAATCGGATACGGGGGGAACTTCTAGATGCTTGGGGCAGGCTACAAAAATTGACATACACCTCATACAGACAAAGGTTACATATGCAGGGGGACAGATCTGGGGCGCTGCTCGCGAGACTGATTAGAACAGAGAAGGAACAGATACCTGTCTTGCAACTCCAAAATACTAACGGAGTACTATTACAAACTCAAGGGGCGATCCTGAGGGAATTCGCATCGCACCTGGAGTCCACGTGCACACGCGTTTGTCGGACTCAACCACAGGAGTTACAGGAATTCCTGGATGGTATGGCACTTCCTCTACTGGAAGAAGCAGATGCGGAAACCTTAGGGGCACCAATCTCAAAAGAGGAAATTCTCGCATCTATCCGGAAATTGAAACCAGAGAAATGCCCGGGGGGAGATGGGCTCCCAGCGGAGTTTTATCAGAAATACGCCCACCTGCTGGCAGATCACCTCTTAGAGGTGTTTAATGAAGCTCTAGATTGTAAACTGCTGCCGAACACCATGCTGGAGGCAGTAGTATCCATGCTCCTTAAGCCGGACAGGGACCCCCTTTCCCCGAGTTCTTACAGACCGATCTCCCTCTTAAACATAGACGCTAAGATACTGAGTGGAATATTGGCGTCCCGTTTATTACCATATATGCCTCAGCTGATCCACCCGGATCAAGCTGGATGTATTCCTAAATGGAATACCACACATAATTTGCGGCGCTTGGCACATATCTGGCATGCTCCAAACTTAAAGAATGAAACTTGGGCAATGTGTTTGTTAGATATTCAGCAGGCTTTTGACTCGGTGGAATGGGATTACATGTGGGCGGTGCTGAGAAGGATGGGAGTGGGAAGGCCATTCATACAATGGATGGAAATAATATATAACAGACCGACAGCAAGAGTGCGCCTCCGTGGGCAGGTCTCCGACAGTTTTACACTACAAAGGGGTACCCGGCAGGGGTGCCCCTTATCCCCGCTCCTGTTCGCCATCGCGATGGAACCTCTGGCAATCACCCTGAGAACGACAATGGAGAGATGGGGGTTCAACTGGGGGATACACACCATGTGGTCTCCATGTATGCTGACGACACGTTGGTATACTTGCGTCACCCTGAGGAGGCGGTTCCGGTGCTCATCACAGAGTTGGAAAGGTTCGGTGTGCGATCCGGTCTGCGTCTCAATCCGGGGAAATCTAAACTATTCCCCATGGGGAACTTAATAGGGAAACACGAAATGGAGCTGCCTAACGTGGGGATACGATGGGTACTAGATGGAGTAAGATATTTGGGGATTAGACTAACACACACAAGCACGGCATCTCTGGAAGATAACATAGGGAAGAGAGTGGAAGGTATTAAAAAGTCTGTTGCCTTCTGGAAAGAGCTCCCACTGTCTCTAATGGGTAGAGTAGCATTGACCAAAATGGTCATCCTACCGCGCTGCTTATACACACTACAATACTCCATATATAGAGTCCCACACAAATATTTTTCCCAACTTGAAAGCCTGATAGTGGAATTGATGTGGGGACAAAAAAGGAAGAGGATAAAGTTGAGTACCTTACAGAGGGGGTGGGGCCGGGGGTTTGGAGGTCCCGCGATTAGATTTTTATTACATGGCTGCACACCTCCAAAACGCAGTGCACTGGTTTGAGGAACAGGATAACTGGGAGAAGCGATTGCTGTCGGGAACACATCAGGGGATTTCCCTCCCGGAGCTTTTTATGATGGGATCCAGAGTACCTGAGTCTTTTCCATATATAATTAGGCATGTTGCTTCGATCTGGGAACTAGCGGTACAGATGGTACTCAAGAGAGCACCCTATGCCCCAGAGACACTATTATGGGCTGTAAAACCTTTCAAAATGATAGAACAAACCATGAACGTCAATAAGTGGAAGGAGGGTGGCTATCACACGATGGGGGATTTATATATCAATGAGCGGTTCCTGACGAGAGAGGAAGCAGAGAACATTTTTCAATTAGGCAGAGGGCAGTTTCTACAATATGCAAAGGTCTCTGCGGTGGCCAGGGAATTATGGCCGATATTTCCGCAGGAGCCGCCGGTCACAACAGTACTGCGGCTGATAACCACCTTGGCAGGCGGACGGAGACTGGTTTCGCACCTATACAGAGCACTACGGGAGGGTCTCCCTATAGAGCCCCTTCCAATACATGCAAAATGGGATGCGGTATTGGACGAGCCCCTTACAGTGATAAAATGGAAGAAAGTACATGAAGGGGTCAAACAGATCAGTTCTAACACAAGGTTTAAATTGGCACAATATAATATCGTACATCAGGCATATCTAACTCCCCGGGTGCTCCATAAAATCTACCCGGAACGTGATGACTCTTGCCCTAGATGTAGGCATTCTGATGCACACTTCGTTCATATGGTATGGGACTGTCCCGAATTGACATACTATTGGGGGAAAGTGATAGATAACCTTCAAACCGTCACAGGATGGACGATACCAGTCACTATCAAAGGGGTGGTGTTGGAGCTTCTTCCCACACCAAAGAACTCACTAGGAAATGTATTCAACTGGGCTTAATACTAGCAAAACGAAGAATAGCCATCCGCTGGTTGAGTTCAGACCCTCCCACAGTTGAGAGATGGGCCAGGGATATGCAGGAATGGGCTACCGCAGAATTAGTCCGAATGAAAAAAGTCAGAAAAGACGATAAACTGGAGGAGGACGCGAGGGCCTGGTATCAAATGATAACAGATATAACTAAAGAAAGAGAACCCCCGGGGAGGAGGTAGACCCATCACAGTACACCCAGGGTAGAAATGACACACTGGCGGCGCCTGGGGTTCCTCCCACTCCAGATCACAACTCAGACGGATGAGATATAAGATAAGGAGGTGGCTCCTTAGCTCCCAGGAAATCATAGCAGCTCATGACCGGGCAGGGGGAGGGGGGTATGTTACAGTTATTGTTGTTTACAGTTGAAAATATGACCGTACTATATCTAATTTATGTGATAAACTGGAAGATAAGAAGAGAGGTAGAGAATAATCTATGATAAGCGGAATTGTATTCTTCTCGGATGGAAACGAGAATATTGTAATTATTGTGATACACATATATGGAAATGTACGGTTGTTACGTGAATACCACCAATAAAATCATTTAATTTTTTTTTTTTTAAACATAAGTTCAAAATTAGGTGACATAGCTATTTGTATTTCCTACGTGAGGCCTCATTGCAGGTAAGTAGGTCAAGTTAGTGTTAATTTTGGAGTTTATTTTTTAAGAAAACAATTCATTTTTATAAAAAAATTGTCACAAAATAAAACTTACCCTCAACTTACCACTTCACTCCTGAGGTTAATACCTTCTTCCTCCCTACTATCATCTTAATGGTGCAATTCTACAACATCACTGTGGTCTTCATCATGGAAGTCATCAAATGGGATGAATGCCATGTTTCTACACAGAGCAATGATGTACAGCATGGAACAGACAGCTACAATGTTGCACACTTTGTCAGGTGAGTAAAGGAGAGCTCCACCAGACTTATCGAGGCAATGGAATGGTGCTTAGAGGAGTTCAAAGCCCACACAACAGGCCTGTTTGTTTAGCCATGTGCATCATGGAAGTGGACTTTCCCTGGCATTGTTGGAGTTCGTAGAGGTGGTAATAATCATGGTCTGCTTGGATATGATGGGCCTCGTGAAAATATAAAAAAATATGGCAAACTTGTCAAATAATGTTACATTAAGCTATTCATTACAGTCAAATCATTTATTGTTGTTCACATATTATTACAACACTTGCCAACAGTCCAGGCCCTAACCCGGTGATGTTTTGGCATCTGCTGTTGTATGCTGCTGTTGTGTAGCACTCATGAATCATGTCTTGATCCTGAGAATTTAGCACATACACTAATGATGTACAGGTCCAGAATGAAGGCAACCTGCACATTGATTGAATGGAATTTTTTTCCAGTTTCTGTATACTTGCTCCCAGTCATGTGGTGGTATCAAAGCAATACGCGTCCCATCAATTAACATTTAGGGTGCCCTCAAAATCACCATTTATATTGTTCAGGGTACCCACATTAGTAGAAAATTGTATAAAATCATTTTTGTGATTAATCATCACATTAAGACATTGCTGAAGCATACATGAGAGGGTGGCTTGCAACATCCTATTACAATCCCAAATGGTGTACTGGAAGGATGCAGTTGCAGGGAAAGGCAGTACTGAAATAATATGTGTATATTCTATTATCTAATAAACAAATGTATATATATATATATATAATAATATTAAAAATATTAAAATACACATATATATACATATATGTACTATATTTTACATTTGTTAACATTTATTATCTCTCTCTCTCTCTCTCTCTATATATATATATATATATTCACTGAAAAAACCATAGGTTTTAGGGACAGTTATAGTTAGTTGGACATTTCACTCGTACAAAACCATAGAAATTCCCCCGTTATAGTTAGTTCAGCTAACTATAACTCGCGCCCTATAATGCACTGCTGATGACGTCACATATTACATCACTCATGACATGGTCAGTGACATCACTGATGACATCACTGATGACATCTCAAATGACATCACTGATGACATCATCCATGTGATAATTTCATGCATCTTCTCACACCCTAATATAACTTTTGATACACCCACTCTAAATTACAGACTGCCATTCTCAAAACCATAGACACTCCAACACCAAAAACTACATACCCACTCACTGATTCTTAGGTCTACACACACATCCACTCACTCACCCGTACAGTCACTCATACTTAGTCACTCAGTACAGGACTATCATATGCACTCATACACCTATATAAACACACACACCGCCACTCATCCATAGAGGTACTCACACACCTAGTCAGTCATGCAAAAAACTTAATCACACACCCATTTACTCACCTATACAGTTATACACACACCAGCTCACTTACTCATACAAATACTAGCACATTCTTACACTCTTATACAATCACTGATACAAGTACACACTCATCCATACAGCCACTCTCACAATCACACACTCACTTATAGCCATTTATATACTCCAACACACATATATACTGCCTTTCACATATGTAGTTACTCACACATGTACCACTGAGATATACATTCAATCACTAACACACCCATACACACACTCACCCACCCATACAGTCCATCACAGATGCACTCTTGAAACCATGCACCCAGTGAATCACCAACTCACACATCTATGCACAGAGTCACACACACCCCACCCACACAAACACTCAGGCACCCATACAGATACTCAGACAATCAATCAGTAACCCATGTAGACACTCATGTAGCTATTCAGAAAGCCATGCAGCCGCTTACAAACCAACAGACAGACGGATACAGACATTCACACAGTTTAGTCACTAACCCATGCATTCAGTAAGATACATTTAATCACTCACTTGTAGAGTCAGTCACTCACGTACTAAATCATCCATTCAGACACTTATACACCCACTCATTCTTCAATACGCCTTTCCCTATATATATTAAACATATTTAAACTTTACAGAAACACACAGTCACTGGATGATGTCATCAGTGATGTCATCAGTGATGTCATTTGAGATGTCATTTGAGATGTCATCAGTGATGTCATCAGTGATGTCATCAGTGATGTCATAAGTGATGTCATCAGTGATGTCACTGACCATGTCATGAGTGATGTAATATGTGACGTCATCAGCAGTGCATTGCGGGGGCGCGAGTTATAGTTAGCTGAACTAACTATAACGGGGGAATTTCTATGGTTTTGTACGAGTGAAATGTCCAACTAACTATAACGTCCCTGAAACCTATGGTTTTTTCAGTGAATATATATATATATATATATATATATATACACACACACATACATACATACACACACACACACACACACACACACACATACCCCTATATATACACACACACATATATACACACACACATACACATATATATACACACACCTATATATACACACATACACACACATATACACACACACACACACACATGTACATACATACATACATATACATATACATATATACATACATATACAGGAACAGTCCACCCGCCAGAATTGTGCCGGCCGACACAATAGAGGAGCACACACACACACACACACACGCACACGCACAGGTATCAATAACTCTTTATTTATAGAAACCCTCCCCCCATGAAGCAACACTGACAGACGCGTTTCGCCGCTCTGGCTTTTTCAATGTCAATGTCTGTAATTGATCCCACCATTTTTAAAGTGCAAAACGTGCATCACAGAATAGTAAACATAAAAGATGGCACAAATCATGTCCATTACTGCATTTCTATATCGGCCATCTTATAACATATACTTTCATTCATATACAATATGTATTATCATTCCATTGAATACGATATAAAAGTACTCATGCTTAATTCATTTCACAGACCATGTAGTAAATCATAAATTATTATTGTACTTGATCTGTGCAAATAGGTGTAGATAAAAATAAAAATAAAAAAAAAAACTTTCGGAACACTCCTTTGTTTTATCTATACTATCTACATCTCTACATTTATATAAATATAACGGCATGAGTACATATATTATATACAACTGATTTAGCCTTGAATAGGCATGGACAAATCAATGGAAAAAATCATACATATTAAAATAAGAGAGGTATATCCATACCAATAGACTGACTCATGATATTATGGCACTCTGAGCAAAAATTGTCTAACAGGAACACACCTAGCGATCCATATATAAGGATTCTTTACAAATTTGATGAACTAGTTTACATAAAGGGCAGATTGCAATAAACTCACATTTTATTCTAAATGTGCCCATAATTCCTCATTGATGTTCAGACCCTGTGGAGCCATAGTTCCTAATTCTATAATGTATTTTGACTCTAATGAGCGTAGCTTTCAGACTCTGTCCCCCCCCCTCTCTCTCATCCTTGGGGATGTGGTCTAAGCAGTAGAATTTTAACTTGTCTCGATCACTTTGATGGACTTGTTCGTAATGGCGAGCCACAGGGTAGGAACTGTCCTTTTTTGGCTATCGCTCGCATGTGTTCTAGTACCCGCTTCTTAACGGGATGTATGGTGCTGCCAACGTATCTTTCTGACAGGGACACTCCAAACAATAAATGGTGAACTCTGAATTACAGTTTAGTAAACGGTTGATACTTCTAATGGTCTTCCCTCTTTTACCTTGGATCTCATAGGTATTTCTCTTGCCACTAAATTTACAGGCTTTACATTTCAGACACGGGAAAAATCCCACAACTGGTTCTTTTCTAAGTGGACTAGATTGGAAATGGCTAGAAACTAAATGATCTTTGATAGATTTCGATCTCCTGTAAGTGATGACAGGATGGTTTGAAATTACATCCTTCAGTAAATGATCTGTTCTGAGGATGTGCCAATTCTTTCTAAACATTTTCACAATCTTAGATGATTCCGAGTGGTATCGTGTGATCATGCGCACAGGCTCCACTTCTTAATAGTTTCTGCTGATTTCTGCAGAAATTTCGGAATCAATAAGTCTAGCCTAGGGATTTTCTGGGCTCTTCTGCCGCACGTAGGATCTTATTGGAATGGCCTCTATTTTTGAACCTTTTGAAGGATTCATTTTTAGCTATGTTGTAATCACTAGGTGTTGTACAGTTACGTTTCATTCACAGAAGCTCCCCATAGGGGATGTTACTAATCATACTCCTAGGATGGAAACTCTGAGCATGTAACAAGGCATTCCCAGCAGTGGGTTTTCTGTACAGACGTGTCAAAATATTAGTGCCTTTAATATAAACCTCCAGATCCAAGTAGAACACCTGTGTGCTGCTAATTTCCCCGCTGAATGCCAGGTTTAGGTCATTAGTATTGAGGAATCGAATATACTCCTCTGCAGATGATTAAGAACCCTTCCACACGATGAATAAATCATCTATGTAGCGGGTCCATAATACGACCCTTTCCAACCATTTCTCTGGCATCTCCCGCCAGGCCACGTGCTTCTCCCACCAGCCCACAAAAAGATTTGCGTAACTGGGGGCGAAGCACGTGCCCATGGTGGTACCGCATTGTTGTCTGTATAACTGTCCTGCAAAAATAAAAATATTATTTTCTAAACAGAACATTAACATGGCGAGTAACATTTCATTGTGTTTTTTAGATTTCAATGAACGCCCATCTAAAAACCATCTTACTGCATCAACTCCTTGTCTATGGTTGATGCACGTATACAGACTTGTGATGTCTAATGTAATAAGCAGCCTATCAGGTTCCCAGTTTATTCCTTCAATAGATCTCAGGAAGTCCTGCGTATCTCTAATGTACGAGCTTAGATTTTTTACCCATGGTGCTTAAAAAAAAAAAAAAAAAAAATAGAGTCCAAATAGACAGAACAGTTTTCCAACAGGCTATTTATTGAAGCCACTATCGGTCTGCCAGGGGGCCATTCAATGTTCATATGCACCTTCGGAAGATGGTAGAAAGTCGGTAGTGTAGGGTACTCCCAGAATAAAAATTCAAATTCATTGGTATCCAGCATTCCTTCATCTCTCCAATTTCTTAAATGCTGGTGAAAAGTTTCAACACATGTGGAATATTCTTTTCTTGTTACTGGTAAGTAGCAATTAGTGTCCTCTAGTTGATTCCATGCCTCCCTCAAATATTGCTCTTTGGGGGACACAACAATGTTACCCCCCCTTATCGGAGGGCTTGATAATAATGGAATCATCCTGTTTTGAGACTCTGTATGGCTTGCCACTGTTTCAAAGGGATGTTGAAACTCCTCTCATGTTTGAGTCCTTGCAATTTTTTCAAATCTTGGATTACCGCATCATTAAAAACATCTATAGCATCATACGGTGTCTGGGGAATAGTTCTTGATTTCCTCTTAAGTCCGCTGTTTCCACTCATCTGTTCTATTCCAGCATAAGTTGGATCTATTTCGCCAGTATGTGGGTCACCAGAGGGTTCTTCCAGCGTTTGCATGATTATGAGAGTGTCCAGATCATTGACCGTTAATTGATCAGTATCGCTAGACATCCCTGTATTCTCCGTATTATTTGCTCTTTGTGGATGCATAAGATAAATTTTTGGGAGTTTCAGCTTCCTAGTGAATTTAAACAAGTCAATTCTTGTTTCCACATAGTTGAAGTCAGCCGTAGGGCAAAAAGTTAGCTCCAATTGGAGTACCTCTTTCTCCTCTTTGCTCAGGTTGCGTTTGGACAAATTGATAATATTTTTCTCACTTATCGTTTGCCCCTGTTGCTGCCTGTCACCCTGGATGTAAATGCCACTTTTCCCTCCTTTTCCACGTCTTGTTTTGTGTTTTCTTCTTTGGTTCAGAAGGTGGGTTCTTTGTGATGGTCTTTGGCAGTTTTCGCGGATCAACTCGAATTCTTGAAAAAAAAAAAAAATAGGTTTGCACTTTATTCTTTTATATTTCCGCCTGTTGCCTGCTCACCCTCTGAGGTCTCTACCTCAGACTCAGAGGTTTCCCTACCGGCTGGTACACCCGTTCTTTTTGATTCAGCTGTTTCCTTGGCAGATTGTACTTACGGGCAAAGGTCAGAATTCGCCCAGATAGTCTTGTTCATCACGTTGGAATTTTGTCTGCTTACGGCGTCTTATTCCACTTTCATAGTCAGTCAATCTCTTTTTCATGGATACTCTGAGCTCATCACTTTGTTTGGTGTCTTTGTCCTTTGCCATCATCTCTTCCAATTTTTTTATTTCTTCTAGAAGCTTCTCGCGATCGCTCCAGGCGTATTTGATGAGAATCCTCATCATGCCTCTCGCTGATTCGGTCGTAAAATCCGACCAGTCCTGCAGAAGTTGGGGGGGGGGGAAATCAGGGTTCTCATAAGAGAGGACAGTAAACATTCTTAATCCCCCTCGGGATAGGTCCAACCTCCAGATATTTTGTTAGGGACATCCCTTCCCACCATTTCCTAATTTCTCTTTCTATCGTTTTTTCTAATGTTTGGTAAAGTATTTTCAGATTGCTTGCAGGGTTGGCGGAGTCAGTCGATTCTTTGGAGTTAGTGATTGCGCGTGCTGCTCCTTGCCTGAAGACATCGATGGCAGCCTCCTCTTTCTCAATAATAGATGACATAATGGAAGTATCCTGTTGTTAGGGACACAGGCTGCAGGGGGGGGGGTCTTTTCTTAACCGTTTCAACTCTTATATCACCTTCTCGGGGCTGGCGCTGTATGATTGCATCAGGAAAATCACGTAAAAAGCAGAAAAACACTCACCAGATTGTCCGTACCGGGAGACGCGGGTCCTCCGATCCGAGCACTCCCGGACTTCGAAATCCGTGCCGTCCGCTCTGCACATGGATCTTCAAAATCCTTTTCTTCAATCTTCGTCCCTTTCAATGGAGTTGAACGGAACCTTTCATATCTTTAAAACAGCGTCGGAGCAGGCGGGCATATTAACTTGTAGCGCGCGAGACAAAGAGCGCGCGCGAGAGAGCGCGCGCGAGAGAGCGAGCGCGAGAGAGACAGAGAGAGACAAAGAGAGACAAAGAGAGACAAAGAGAGACAAAGAGAGACACATACACACAAAGTTTTCTTTCCAGAAAGGATCCACACGCACTCACAGGTGACATTTATAATCCAAATCCATTTATTTTGTAGGCAACAGCATTTTATATATATTAAAAAAATTGTCAAAAATTAAAACCCAACGTGACGTCATAGATGAAATATATCTGGGGGTATCTAAAGTAGGGCCAGATCCATGGCAGATTTTCAGGACAATCACAAAATTATTTTACATACAATGAATCTGCATCAAGTAATTTCACAAAGTCTCCAATTTCCTGAAAATCTGGCATAAAACCGCCTCCTTTGGACCCAATTCAGACACCCCTGCACTATACAAATACTAGTAACTTCCAGATACAACGAGTCAGAATTACAATACAATGCTCCGCAAATGTCTGAGAGTGACGTGATGTCTTCAACTAATTGAAAATTGGCTTTGGACACAAACACTAAACGGCATTTAAGAGCTGTAAAAATCTTTACGCATTATCAGCAGTCTCTAGTCTGTAAACTTGAAATTGTATTTGGCACCCTTGTACACCAATATATATATATATATATATATATATATATATATATATATATATATTCACTGAAAAAACCATAGGTTTTAGGGACAGTTATAGTTAGTTGGACATTGCACTCGTACAAAACCCGTGAAATTCCCCTGTTATAGTTAGTTCAGCTAACTATAACTCGCGCCCACTAATGCACTGCTGATGACGTCACATATTACATCACTCATGACATGGTCAGTGACATCACTGATGACATCACTGATGACATCTCAAATGACATCACTGATGACATCACTGATGACATCATCCAGTGACTGTGTGTTTCTGTAAAGTTTAAATATGTTTAATATATATAGGGAAAGGCGTATTGAAGAATGAGTGGGTGTATAAGTGTCTGAATGGATGATTTAGTACGTGAGTGACTGACTCTACAAGTGAGTGATTAAACGTATCTTACTGAATGCATGGGTTAGTGACTAAACTGTGTGAATGTCTGTATCCGTCTGTTTGTTGGTGTGTAAGTGGATGCATGGATTTGCGAATAGCTACATGAGTGTCTATATGGGTTATTGATTGGTTCTCTGAGTATCTGTATGGCTGCCTGAGTGTTTGTGTGGGTGGGGTGTGTGTGACTCTATACATAGATGTGTGAGTGGGTGATTCACTGGGTGCATGATTTCAAGAGTGCATCTGTGATGGACTGCTTGGGTGGGTGAGTGTGTGTATGGGTGTGTTAGTGAGTGAATGTATATCTCAGTGGTACATGTGCGAGTAACTACATATGTAAAAGGCAGTATATATGTGTGTTAGAGTATTTAAATGGCTATAAGTGAGAGTGTGTTATTGTGAGAGTGGCTGTATGGATGCGTGTGTGCTTGTATCAGTTATTGTATAAGAGCGTAAGAATGTGCTAGTATTTGTATGAGTAAGTGAGCTGGTGTGTGTATAACTGTATAGGTGAGTAAATGGGTGTGTGATTAATTTTTTGCATGACTGACTAGGTGTGTGAGTACCTCTATGGATGAGTGGCGGTGTGTGAGTGTTTATATAGGTGTATGAGTGCATATGATAGTCCTGTACTGAGTGACTGTAAGTATGAGTGACTGTACAGGTGAGTGAGTGGATGTGTGTGTAGACCTAAGAATCAGTGAGTGGGTATGTAGTTTTTGGTGTTGGAGTGTCTATGGTTTTGAGAATGGCAGTCTGTAATTTAGAGTGGGTGTATCAAAAGTTATATTAGGGTGTGAGAAGATGCATGAAATTATCACATGGATGATGTCATCAGTGATGTCATTTGAGATGTCATCAGTGATGTCACTGACCATGTCATGAGTGATGTAATATGTGACGTCATCAGCAGTGCATTGCGGGGCGCGAGTTATAGTTAGCTGAACTAACTATAACAGGGGAATTTCACGGGTTTTGTACGAGTGCAATGTCCAACTAACTATAACTGTCCCTAAAACCTATGGTTTTTCAGTGAATTTCAAAGGTTTTTAAATGCTAATTTCTAACTATAACGTGTCTGAAACCTATGGTTTTATTTTTTTATGTGGCTAATCTTTTTTCGCTTTGTTACTTAAGTTTGGAGATATTAGGAGGGTTAGGGGGGTGGTCGTGTTGTCTCACACTGCTAAGTTGTTTATATGGTGTTTGAATTTCGAATAAAAAAGAAAAAAAGAAAAAAAAAAAAAAAAAAAAAAGAATCATGGCAAGCCACAAAATATAAAAAAAAAAAAAATGAAACCTATGGTTTTTTCAGTGAATTTCAAAGGTTTTTTAAATGCTAATTTCTAACTATAACGTGCCTGAAACCTATGGTTTTTTCAGTGAATTTCAAAGGTTTTTTAAATGCTAATTTCTAACTATAACGTGCCTGAAACCTATGGTTTTTTCAGTGAATTTCAAAGGTTTTTTAAATGCTAATTTCTAACTATAACGTGCCTGAAACCTATGGTTTTTTCAGTGAATTTCAAAGGTTTTTTAAATGCTAATTTCTAACTATAACGTGCCTGAAACCTATGATTTTTAAGTGAATTTCAAAGGTTTTTTAAATGCTAGTTTCTAACTATGCCAACAGAGGTAGGACATGTGAAGAAAGAAGAAAAAACGCACAGAAAGAAGCAAAAGATGTGCAGAAAGAACCAACAGAGGAGCATAAAGAGGCCTTGTTGCAAAATCATCCTGTGCCCACAACTTTTTCAGACAGGTACTGGTGGTAACTGACTCTGACTAACCAGAGCCAGTGCGCGTTTGCACAGTGGTGAAGGGAGGGGAGCCTGAGGTGACATGTGTGCAAACGCGCCCCGTGGCGCATTTTAAGTTGCGGGATTAAGTCCCCTTGAATCCTGAGGGTCCCTGGGGCCCAACTAGCCCCCAGGTACCTACAGTTAGGACCACAGAGCTGAGTTGCAGAGAGGCGTTCCGAGGCCACGCACCTTTTTCACCTCTCTGCAACGCAACTCTGTTGTGCTTACTGAAGGTACCTGGTGGGCTAGTTGGCCCCCAGGATTCAAAGGGATTAGCTCCCCAACTTAAAACGCACCACAGGGCGTGTTTGCGCACATGTCACCTGAGGCCCTGCCCCCTCCCTTCACCACTGTGCAAACGCGCCCCGTGGCGCGTTTTAAGTTGGGGGATTAGGTCACCTTGAATCCTGAGAGTCCCTGGGGCCCAACTAGCCCACCAGGTACTTCCAGTAAGCACCACAGGCCTGCGTTGCAACGCCTGTAACAAATTGTGCAGTTGTGTTTAGGTAGTGAAGAGGGTCGTGCTGGGGGTAGTGTTTTAGGGTTTAGGGTAGTGCAGTGGTGTTTGTGTAGTGTATGGGGTCATGCTGGGGGTAGATTTAGGGTTTAGGGTAGTGCAGTGGTGTTTGGGTAGTGTAGGGAGTCGTGCTGGGGGAGTGTTTTAGGGTTTAGGGTAGTACAGTGGTGTTTGGGTAGTGTGGGGGTCGTGCTGGGGTTAGTGTTTTAGGGTTTTAGGGTTTAGGGTAGTGCAGTGGTGTTTGGGTAGTGTAGGGGATACTGCTGGGGGTAGTGTTTTAGGGTTTAGGGTAGTGCAATGGTGTTTGGGTAGTGTAGGGGGTACTGCTGGGGGTAGTGTTTTATGGTTTAGGGTAGTGCAGTGATGTTTGGGTAGTGTAGTGGTTCGTGCTGGGGTAGTTTTTAGGGTTTAGGGTAGTGCAGTGGTGTTTGTGTAGTGTAGGAGGTCGTGTTTTAGGGTTTAGGGTAGTGGAGTGGTCTTTGGGTAGCGTAGGGAGTCGTGCGGGGGTATTGTTTTAGAGTTTAGGGTAGTGCAGTGGTCTTTGGGTAGTGTAGGGGGTTGTGCGGGGGTAGTGTTTTAGGGATTAGGGTAGTGCATTGGTATTTGGGTAGTGTAGGGGGTCATGCAGGGGTAGTGTTTTAGGGTTTAGGGCAGTGCAGTGGTGTTTAGGTAGTGTAGGGGGTTGTGCTGGGGGAGTGTTTTAGGGTTTAGGGCCGTGCAGTGGTGTTCGGGTAGTGTAGGGGGTCGTGCTGGGGGGAGTGTTTTATGGTTTAGGGCAGTGCACTCGTGTTCGGGTAGTGTAGGGGGTCGTGCTGGGGGAGTATTTTAGGGTTTAGGGTAGTGCAGTGGTGTTTGGGTAGTGTAGGGGGTCATGCTGGGGGTAGTGTTCTAGGGTTTAGGGCAGTGCAGTGGTGTTCGGGCAGTGTAGGGGGTCGTGCTGGGGGTGGTGTTTTAGGGTTTAGGGCAGTGCAGTGGTGTTCGGGCAGTGTAGGGGGTCATGCTGGGGGGGTGTTTCAGGGTTTAGGGCAGTGCAGTGGTGTTCGGGCAGTGTAGGGGGTCGTGCAGGGGGTGGTGTTTCAGGGTTTAGGGCAGTGCAGTGGTGTTCGGGCAGTGTAGGGGGTCGTGCAGGGGTGGTGTTTCAGGGTTTAGGGCAGTGGTGTTCGTGCAGTGTAGGGGGTCATGCTGGGGGTGGTGTTTCAGGGTTTGGGGCAGTGCAGTGGTGTTCGAGCAGTAAAGGGGGTCATGCTGGTGGTGGTGTTTCAGGGTTTCGGGCAGTGTAGTGGTGTTCGGGCAGTGTCGGGGGCGGTGCAGGGGGTGGTGTTTCAGGGTTTAGGGCGGTGCAGTGGTGTTCGGGCAGTGTAGGGGGTGAGTGGTATTTCAGGGTTTAGGGCAGTGCAGTGGTGTTCGGGCAGTGTAGGGGGTCGTGCAGGGGTGGTGTTTCAGGGTTTAGGGCAGTGCAGTGGTGTTCGGGCAGTGTAGGGGGCGGTGCAGGGGTGGTGTTTCAGGGTTTAGGGCAGTACAGTGGTGTTAGGGCATTGTAGGGGGTGGTGCTGGGGCTGGTGTTTCAGGGTTTAGGGCAGTGCAGTGGTGTTCGGGCAGTGTAGGGGGTCGTGCTGGGGCTGGTGTTTCAGGGTTTAGGGCAGTGAAGTGGTGTTCGGGCAGTGTAGGGGGTCTTGCTGGGGCTGGTGTTTCAGAGTCTAGGGCAATGCAGTGGTGTTTGGGCAGTGTAGGGGGTCTTGCTGGTGCTGGTGTTTCAGGGTTTAGGGCAGTGCAGTAGTGTTTGGGCAGTGTAGGGGGTCGTGCTGGGGGTGGTGTTTCAGGGTTTAGGGCAGTGCAGTGGTGTTCGGGCAGTGTAGGGGGTCATGCTGGGGCTAGTGTTTCAGGGTTTAGGGCAGAGCAATGGTGCTCGGGCAGTGTAGGGGGTTGTGCTGGGGGTGATGTTTCAGGGTTTAGGGCAGTGCATTGGTGTTAGGGCAGTGTAGGGAGTCGTGCTGGGGGTAGTGTTTCAGGGTTTAGGGCAGTGCAGTGGTGTTCCGGCAGTGTAGGGGTCGTGCAGGGGTGGTGTTTCAGGGTTTAATGCAGTGGTGTTCGGGCAGTGTAGGGGGTCGTGCTGGGGTAGTGTTTCAGGGTTTAGGGCAGTGCAGTGGTGTTCGGGCAGTGTAGGGTGTCGTGATGAGGGGTGGTGTTTCAGGGTTTAGGGCAGTGCAGTAGTGTTTGGGCAGTGTAGGGGGTCGTGCAGGGGGTGGTGTTTCAGGGTTTAGGGCAGTGCAGTGGTGTTCGGCCAGTGTAGGTAGTCTTGCTGGGGGTGGTGTTTCAGGGTTTAGGGCAGTGCAGTGGTGTTTGGGCAGTGTAGGGGGTCGTGCTGGGGCTGGTGTTTCAGGGTTTAGGGCAGTGCAGTGGTGTTCGGGCAGTGTAGGGGGTCGTGCTGGGGCTGGTGTTTCAGGGTTTTGGACAGAGCAGTGGTGTTCGGGCAGTGTAGGGGGTCGTGCTGGGGGTGGTGTTTCAGGGTTTAGGGCAGTGCAGTGGTGTTCGGGCAGTGTAGGGGGTCTTGCTGGGGGTGGTGTTTCAGGGTTTAGGGCAGTGCAGTGGTGTTCGGGCAGTGTAGGGGGTCTTGCTGGGGGTGGTGTTTCAGGGTTTAGGGCAGTGGTGTTCGGGCAGTGTAGGGGTCTTGCTGGGGGTGATGTTTCAGGGTTTAAGGCAGTGCAGTGGTGTTCGGGCAGTGTAGGGGGTCTTGCTGGGGGTAGTGTTTCAGGGTTTAGGGCGGTGCAGTGGTGTTCGTGCAGTGTAGGGGGTCATGCTGGGGGTGGTGTTTCAGGGTTTAGGGCAGTGCAGTAGTGTTCGGGCAGTGTAGGGGGTCATGCAGGGGGTGGTGTTTCAGGGTTTAGGGCAGTGCAGTGGTGTTCTGGCAGTGTAGGGGGTCATGCTGGGGGTGGGGTTTCAGGGTTTAGGGCAGTACAGTGGTGTTCGGGCAGTGTAGGGGGTCGTGCAGGGGGTGGTGTTTCAGGGTTTAGGGCAGTGCAGTGGTGTTCGGGCAGTGTAGGGGGTCGTGCTGGGGCTGGTGTTTCAGGGTTTAGGGCCGTGCAGTGGTGTTCGGGCAGTGTAGTGGGTCTTGCTGGGGGTGGTGTTTCAGGGTTTAGGGCAGTGGTGTTCGGGCAGTGTAGGGGGTCTTGCTGGGGGTGATGTTTCAGGGTTTAGGGCAGTGCAGTGGTGTTCGTGCAGTGTAGGGGGTCTTGCTGGGGGTAGTGTTTCAGGGTTTAGGCCAGTGCAGTGGTGTTCGTGCAGTATAGGGGGTCGTGCTGGGGATGGTGTTTCTGAGTTTAGGGCAGTGCAGTAGTGTTCGAGCAGTGTAGGGGGTTGTGCAGGGGGTGGTGTTTCAGGGTTTAGGGCAGTGCAGTGGTGTTCGGGCAGTGTAGGGGGTCGCTCTTGGGGTGGTGTTTCAGGGTTTAGGGCAGTGCAGTGGTGTTCGGGCAGTGTAGGGGGTCATGCACGGGGTGGTGTTTCAGGGTTTAGGGCAGTGCAGTGGTTTTCGGGCAGTGTAGGGTGTTGTGCTGGGGCTGGTGTTTCAGGGTTCAGGGCAGTGCAGTGGTGTTCAGACAGTGTAGGGGGTCGTGCTGAGGCTGGTGTTTCACGGTTTAGGGCAGTGCAGTGGTGTTCGGGCAGTGTAGGGGGTCGTGCTGGGGCTGGTGTTTCAGGGTTTAGGGCAGTGCAGTGGTGTTCGGGCAGTGTAGGCGGTCGTGCTGGGGCTGGTGTTTCAGGGTTTAGGGCAGTGCAGTGGTGTTCGGGAAGTGTAGGGGGTCATGCTGGGGCTGGTGTTTCAGGGTTTAGGGCAGTGCAGTGGTGCTCGGGCAGTGTAGGGGTCGTGCTGGGGGTGATGTTTCAGGGTTTAGGGTAGTACAGTGGTGTTCGGGCAGTGTAGGGGGTCGTACAGGGGCTGGTGTTTCAAGGTTTAGGGCAGTGCAGTGGTGTTCGGGCAGTGTAGGCGGTCGTGCTGGGGCTGGTGTTTCAGGGTTTAGGGCAGTGCAGTGGTGTTCGGGAAGTGTAGGGGGTCATGCTGGGGCTGGTGTTTCAGGGTTTAGGGCAGTGCAGTGGTGCTCGGGCAGTGTAGGGGGTCGTGCTGGGGGTGATGTTTCAGGGTTTAGGGTAGTACAGTGGTGTTTGGGCAGTGTAGGGGGTCGTACAGGGGCTGGTGTTTCAAGGTTTAGGGCAGTGCAGTGGTGTTCGGGCAGTGTAGGGGGTCGTGCTGGGGCTGGTGTTTCAGGGTTTTGGCAGAGCAGTGGTGTTCGGGCAGTGTAGGGGGTCATGCTGGGGGTAGTGTTTCAGGGTTTAGGGCAGTGCAGTGGTGTTCGGGCAGTGTAGGGGGTCGTGCTGGGGGTGGTGTTTCAGGGTTTAGGTCAGTGGTGTTCGGGCAGTGTAGGGGGTCTTGCTGGGGGTGATGTTTCAGGGTTTAGGGCAGTGCAGTGGTGTTCGGGCAGTGTAGGGGTCTTGCTGGGGGTAGTGTTTTAGGGTTTAGGGCAGTGCAGTGGTGTTCGGGCAGTGTAGGGGGTCATGCTGGGGGTGGTGTTTCAGGGTTTAGGGCAGTGCAGTGGTGTTCGGGCAGTGTAGGGGGTCATGCTGGGGGTGGTGTTTCAGGGTTTAGGGCAGTAGAGTGGTGTTCGGGCAGTGTAGGGGGTCATGAAGGGGGTGGTGTTTCAGGGTTTAGGGCAGTGCAGTGGTTTCGGGCAGTGTAGGGGGTCGTGCTAGGGGTGGTGTTTCAGGGTTTAGGGCAGTGCAGTGGTGTTCGGGCAGTGTAGGGGGTCATGCAGGGGCTGGTGTTTCAGGGTTTAGGGCAGTGCAGTGGTGTTCGGGCAGTGTAGGGGGTCGTGCTGGGGTAGTGTTTTAGGGTTTAGGGTAGTGCAGTGGTGCTTGTGTAGTATAGGGGTCGTGCTGGGGGTAGTGTTTTAGGGTTTAGGGTAGTGCAGTGGTGTTTGTGTAGTGTAGGGGGTCATGTTTTAGGGTAGTGCAGTGGTGTTTGGGTAGTGTAGGGGGTCGTGCTGGGGGTAGTGTTTTAGGATTTAGGTTAGTGCAGTGGTGTTTGGGTAGTGTAGGGGGTCGTGCTGGGGGTAGTGTTTTAGGGTTTAGGGTAGTGCAGTGGTGTTTGTGTAGTGTAGGGGGTCGTGCTGGGGTAGTGGTTTAGGGTAGTGCAGTGGTGCTTGTGTAGTGTAGGGGGTCGTGCTGGGGATAGTGTTTTAGGGTTTAGGGTAGTGCAGTGGTGTTTGGGTAGTGTAGGGGGTCGTGCTGGTGGTAGTGTTTTAGGATTTAGGTTAGTGCAGTGGTGTTTGGGTAGTGTAGGGGGTCGTGCTGGGGGTAGTGTTTTAGGGTTTAGGATAGTGCAGTGGTGTTTGGGTAGTGTAGGGGGTCGTGCTGGGGGTAGTGTTTTAGGGTTTAGGATAGTGCAGTGGTGTTTGGGTAGTGTAGGGGGTCGAGCTGGGGGTAGTGTTTTAGGGTTTAAGGTAGTGCAGTGGTGTTTTTGTAGTGTAGGGGGTCATGTTTTAAGATGCAATGCTCCAATACCTGACCAGTCTGCACTACATAAAACTGCAAAAAAACTAAAAATAAAAAGTGTTTTGCACACTTTTGTCATTGGGCTATATGTGGGCTACATCTGGGTAATATTTGTGCTACATTTGGGCTCTTTTTTCACTGGTGGCCATCTTGGAAGACTTCTTTGTTATGAAGTTTCCTAATTTCTTCATTTACTGCAGTCTCCTCAGTAGGAAATGCTTTCAGTTTTTTACTTTGATTCCATCAAGAAGGCATTCAGATGTGTCTCACATCTGCCATAAATTCAGAATGTTAGCACTCTAGTTGCTCATTAGATCACTGGAGTAAAGCTACTGCTCACCAGGGAGTTAACTGGAAGTCTGCTGCTGGTATTGAAAGTGATTGTTTCAGTCTGCATGTCAGAATTTTCTAATGAAATAGAAGAGGATTTGAGATCTCACTTAAAACATGCCCTAATTTTTCTTTCTGCAGCACTAACCATAATTTCTATTTCAAAAAGAACCCCTCATTTTGTTCCTTTTTAAATTAAATGTTTTAAGTGTTACCGGTTTATTCCAATCAAGATGGCTTCAGGTGTGCCATACTTTTGTCATAAGTAAGGCTGTTAGCGCTCTAGTTGTTCTTTAGAACACTCTGGGAAGCTGCAGTAGAACACAAAGGCATCAACTGGCAGGCTGCTCCTGTTGAAATATAACAGGAAGATATTTGAGATCACACTTGAAATATGTCCTAATTTTTCTTTCTACAGCACTAACCATAATTTCTATGACAAAATGAACCCCATCATTTTGTTCCTTTTTAAATTAAATTGTTTAAGTGTTACCAGTTTATTCCAATCAAGATGGCTTCAGGTGTGCCATTCTTTTGTCATAAGTAAGGCTGTTAGCACTCTAGTTGTTCTTTAGAACACTCTGGGAAGCTGCAGTAGAACACAAAGGAATCAACTGACAGTCTCTGCCCTTGTTGGATGTACATGTTTTACTGAGAATGTCAGACTTCATTCTCACATGAGTGAGAAAGATAATGTGAATTTACAGAAAATATGCTCTCATTTTAGCTTCTGGGCTACCTTCCAAACCTCCATGGGACAAGCATGAGAAAAAGTGTTCTCTCAAACATGATTCATGATATCCCAGCAGAAGGTTTTTCACATGGTAAAATCACCTTAGAATACACCACAATTCCTAAAATTAGTATGGTACCATCAACAAATAAATTCTAATGTAACTAAAGCCTGTTATCACCCTTAATAGTTCTCCTTTTGGTGACCCTCAAAATCTTCTATTCACTACAATGCATTTCAATGAGGTACTATCATTTATATTGGTCCCAAGATGGCTGCCAGCAATTCCAGGATGAAGTGCTGACAGCCAATCAGATCTCACGATGACATGTGTGGTTAGGCTCCGCCCAGATATATATGTGACTTTACTTTTGATTTTCTCAGGAACTACTGAACGGATTTACACCATTTAAGCAAAAGGCACGACACTGAACCAAGGGCTACCTCTTTGCCAAATTTGGTGTAATTCCGTTCAGCAGTTCGGGCTGTAGCTGCGACTAAAGGTTCCTATGGAAAAATGAATGGGGAAAACGCGTTTTGGGACCCCCCTTTTTTCTCGGCCCCGGCTTGACGTATCATCCCGAGACTTTCAGGATAGGAGCGGACCGGAGCGCCCCAACAAGTTGGAAACTTTCGTGAAGATTCGTCAACCGGCGCCAACGTTATTTCAAATAGAATGTCGCGGATTTCCTATGGATAATAGGTTTTAACTATAACTATCTACTGGCGACCGCCAGTAGATAATATATATATATATATTCACTGAAAAAACCATAGGTTTTAGGGACAGTTATAGTTAGTTGGACATTTCACTCGTACAAAACCATAGAAATTCCCCCGTTATAGTTAGTTCAGCTAACTATAACTCGCGCCCGCAATGCACTGCTGATGACGTCACATATTACATCACTCATGACATGGTCAGTGACATCACTGATGACATCACTGATGACATCTCAAATGACATCACTGATGACATCATCCAGTGACTGTGTGTTTCTGTAAAGTTTAAATATGTTTAATATATATAGGGAAAGGGGTATTGAAGAATGAGTGGGTGTATAAGTGTCTGAATGGATGATTTAGTACGTGAGTGACTGACTCTACAAGTGAGTGATTAAATGTATCTTACTGAATGCATGGGTTAGTGACTAAACTGTGTGAATGTCTGTATCCGTCTGTCTGTTGGTTTGTAAGCGGGTGCATGGCTTTCTGAATAGCTACATGAGTGTCTACATGGGTTATTGATTGATTGTCTGAGTATCTGTATGGGTGCCTGAGTGTTTGTGTGGGTGGGGTGGGTGTGACTCTGTGCATAGATGTGTGAGTTGGTGATTCACTGGGTGCATGGTTTCAAGAGTGCATCTGTGATGGACTGTATGGGTGGGTGAGTGTGTGTATGGGTGTGTTAGTGATTGAATGTATATCTCAGTGGTACATGTGTGAGTAACTACATATGTGAAAGGCAGTATATATGTGTGTTGGAGTATATAAATGGCTATAAGTGAGAGTGTGTGATTGTGAGAGTGGCTGTATGGATGAGTGTGTACTTGTATCAGTGATTGTATAAGAGCGTAAGAATGTGATAGTATTTGTATGAGTAAGTGAGCTGGTGTGTGTATAACTGTATAGGTGAGTAAATGGGTGTGTGATTAAGTTTTTGCATGACTGACTAGGTGTGTGAGTACCTCTATGGATGAGTGGCGGTGTGTGAGTGTTTATATAGGTGTATGAGTGCATATGATAGTCCTGTACTGAGTGACTAAGTATGAGTGACTGTACGGGTGAGTGAGTGGATGTGTGTGTAGACCTAAGAATCAGTGAGTGGGTATGTAGTTTTTGGTGTTGGAGTGTCTATGGTTTTGAGAATGGCAGTCTGTAATTTAGAGTGGGTGTATCAAAAGTTATATTAGGGTGTGAGAAGATGCATGAAATTATCACATGGATGATGTCATCAGTGATGTCATTTGAGATGTCATCAGTGATGTCACTGACCATGTCATGAGTGATGTAATATGTGACGTCATCAGCAGTGCATTGCGGGGCGCGAGTTATAGTTAGCTGAACTAACTATAACGGGGGAATTTCTATGGTTTTGTACGAGTGAAATGTCCAACTAACTATAACTATCCCTAAAACCTATGGTTTTTTCAGTGAATTTCAAAGGTTTTTTAAATGCTAATTTCTAACTATAACGTGTCTGAAACCTATGGTTTTTTCAGTGAATTTCAAAGGTTTTTTAAATGCTAATTTCTAACTATAACGTGCCTGAAACCTATGATTTTTTAAGTGAATTTCAAAGGTTTTTTAAATGCTAGTTTCTAACTATGCCTACAGAGGTAGGACATGTGAAGAAAGAAGAAAAAAACGCACAGAAAGAAGCAAAAGATGTGCAGAAAGAACCAACAGAGGAGCAGAAAGAGGCCTTGTTGCAAAATCATCCTGTGCCCACAACTTTTCAGACGGGTACTGGTGGTAACTGACTCTGACTAACCAGAGCCAGTGCTATGCTAAAAGACACTTAGAATACAGTGAAAACACCTACATACACTAGGGAACACTATGCGTTGGGGTACCCCTGTGATTAGCATGACCTCCTCTGCAAGTCCCTAGTACATAATAGGGCAGGGGATTAAAACTACCTCTTAAAACGCGCTACAGGGCGCGTTTGCACAGTGGTGAAGGGAGGGGGGCCTGAGGTGACATGTGTGCAAACGCACCCCGTGGCGCGTTTTAAGTTGCGGGATTAAGTCCCCTTGAATTCTGAGGGTCCCTGGGGCCCAACTAGCCCCCAGGTACCTACAGTTAGGACCACAGAGCTGAGTTGCAGAGAGGCGTTCCGAGGCCACGCACCTTTTTTCACCTCTCTGCAACGCAACTCTGTTGTGCTTACTGAAGGTACCTGGTGGGCTAGTTGGCCCCCAGGGTCCCTCAGGATTTAAAGGGAATTAATTCCCCAACTTAAAACGCACCACAGGGCGTGTTTGCGCACATGTCACCTGAGGCCCCGCCCCCTCCCTTCACCACTGTGCAAACGCGCCCCGTGGTGCGTTTTAAGTTGGGGGATTAGGTCACCTTGAATCCTGAGGGTCCCTGGGGCCCAACTAGCCCACTAGGTACTTCCAGTAAGCACCACAGGCCTGCGTTGCAACGCCTGTAACAAATTGTGCAGTTGTGTTTAGGTAGTGAAGAGGGTCGTGCTGGGGGTAGTTTGGGTTTAGGGTAGTGCAGTGGTGTTTGTGTTGTGTAGGGGGTCATGCTGGGGGTAGATTTAGGGTTTAGGGTAGTGCAGTGGTGTTTGGGTAGTGTAGGGAGTCATGCTGGGGGGGTGTTTTAGGGTTTAGGGTAGTGCAGTGGTGTTTGGGTAGTGTAGGGGGTCGTGCTGGGGGTAGTGTTTTAGGGTTTAGGGTAGTGCAGTGGTGTTTGGGTAGTGTAGGGGGTCGTGCTGGGGGTAGTGATTTAGGGTAGTGCAGTGGTGTTTGGGTAGTGTAGGGGTACTGCTGGGGGTAGTGTTTTAGGGTTTAGGGTAGTGCAGTGGTGTTTGGGTAGTGTAGGGGTACTGCTGGGGTTAGTGTTTTAGGGTTTAGGGTAGTGCAGTGGTGTTTGGGTAGTGTAGTGGTTCGTGCTGGGGGTAGTTTTTAGGGTTTAGGGTAGTGCAGTGGTGTTTGTGTAGTGTAGGGAGTCGTGCGGGGGTAGTGTTTTAGGGTTTAGGGTAGTGTAGGGGGTCATGCGGGGGGTAGTGTTTTAGGGATTAGGGTAGTGCATTGGTGTTTGGGTAGTGTAGGGGGTCATGCGGGGGGTAGTGTTTTAGGGTTTAGGGCAGTGCAGTGGTGTTTGGGTAGTGTAGGGGGTCGTGCTGGGGGAGTGTTTTAGGGTTTAGGGCAGTGCAGTGGTGTTCGGGTAGTGTAGGGGGTCGTGCTGGGGGAGTGTTTTAGGGTTTAGGGCAGTGCAGTGGTGTTCGGGTAGTGTAGGGGGTCGTGCTGGGGGAGTGTTTGAGGATTTAGGGCAGTGCAGTCGTGTTCGGGTAGTGTAGGGAGTTGTGCTGGGGGTAGTATTTTAGGGTTTAGGGTAGTGCAGTGGTGTTCGGGTAGTGTAGGGGGTCGTGCTGGGGGTCGTGCTGGGGGTAGTGTTCTAGAGTTTAGGGCAGTGCAGTGGTGTTTGGGCAGTGTAGGGGGTAATGCTGGGGGTGGTGTTTTAGGGTTTAGGGCAGTGCAGTGGTGTTCGGGCAGTGTAGGGGGTCGTGCTGGGGGTGGTGTTTCAGGGTTTAGGGCAGTGCAGTGGTGTTCGGGCAGTGTAGGGGGTGGTGTTTCAGGGTTTAGGGCAGTGCAGTGGTGTTCGGGCAGTGTAGGGGGTCGTGCAGGGGGTGGTGTTTCAGGGTTTAGGGCAGTGGTGTTCGGGCAGTGTAGGGGGTCGTGCTGGGGGTGGTGTTTCGGGGTTTGGGGCAGTGCAGTGGTGTTCGAGCAGTAAAGGGGGTCGTGCTGGGGGTGGTGTTTCAGGGTTTAGGGCAGTGCAGTGGTGTTCGGGCAGTGTAGGGGTGGTGCAGGGGGTGGTGTTTCAGGGTTTAGGGCAGTGCAGTGGTGTTCGGGCAGTGTAGGGGGTCGTGCAGGGGTGGTGTTTCAGGGTTTAGGCAGTGCAGTGGTGTTCGGGCAGTGTAGGGGGTCGTGCTGGGGCTGGTGTTTCAGGGTTTAGGGCAGTGCAGTGGTGTTCGGGCAGTGTAGGGGGTCGTGCTGGGGCTGGTGTTTCAGGGTTTAGGGCAGTGCAGTGGTGTTCGGGCAGTGTAGGGGGTCGTGCTGGGGCTGGTGTTTCAGGGTTTAGGGCAGTGCAGTGGTGTTCGGGCAGTGTAGGTGGTCGTGCTGGGGCTGGTGTTTCAGGGTTTAGGGCAGTGCAGTGGTGTTCGGGCAGTGTAGGGGGTCATGCTGGGGCTGGTGTTTCAGGGTTTAGGGCAGTGCAGTGGTGTTCGGGCAGTGTAGGGGGTCTTGCTGGGGCTGGTGTTTCAGAGTCTAGGGCAGTGCAGTGGTGTTCGGGCAGTGTAGGGGGTCTTGCTGGGGCTGGTGTTTCAGGGTTTAGGGCAGTGCAGTGGTGTTCGGGCAGTGTAGGGGGTCGTGCTGGGGTGGTGTTTCAGGGTTTAGGGCAGTGCAGTGGTGTTCGGGCAGTGTAGGGGGTCGTGCTGGGGCTAGTGTTTCAGGATTTAGGGCAGAGCAATGGTGTTCAGGCAGTGTAGGGGGTCTTGCTGGGGTTGATGTTTCAGGGTTTAGGGCAGTTCAGTGGTGTTCGGGCAGTGTAGGGGACGTGCTCGGGGTGGTGTTTCAGGGTTTAGGGCAGTGCAGTGGTGTTCCGGCAGTGTAGGAGGTCGTGCAGGGGGTGGTGTTTCAGGGTTTAGGGCAGTGCAGTGGTGTTCGGGCAGTGTAGGGGGTCGTGCTGGGGGTGGTGTTTCAGGGTTTAGGGCAGTGCAGTGGTGTTTGGGCAGTGTAGGGTGTCGTGCTGAGGGGTGGTGTTTCAGGGTTTAGGGCAGTGCAGTGGTGTTCGGGCAGTGTAGGGGGTCGCGCAGGGGGTGGTGTTTCAGGGTTTAGGGCAGTGCAGTGGTGTTTGGGCAGTGTAGGGGGTCGTGCAGGGGGTGGTGTTTCAGGGTTTAGGGCAGTGCAGTGGTGTTCGGCCAGTGTAGGTGGTCTTGCTGGGGGTGGTGTTTCAGGCTTTAGTGCAGTGGTGTTCGGGCAGTGTAGGGGGTCTTGCTGGGGCTGGTGTTTCAGGGTTTAGGGCAGTGCAGTGGTGTTCGGGCAGTGTAGGGGGTCGTGCTGGGGCTGGTGTTTGAGGGTTTAGGGTAGTGCAGTGGTGTTCGGGCAGTGTAGGGGGTCGTGCTGGGGCTGGTGTTTGAGGGTTTAGGGCAGTGCAGTGGTTTTCGGGCAGTGTAGGCGGTCGTGCTGGGGCTGGTGTTTCAGGGTTTAGGGCAGTGCAGTGGTGTTCGGGCAGTGTACGGGGTTGTGCTGGGGCTGGTGTTTCAGGGTTTAGGGCAGTGCAGTGGTGTTCGGGCAGTGTAGGGGGTCGTGCTGGGGGTGGTGTTTCAGGGTTTAGGGCAGTGCATTGGTGTTCGGGCAGTGTAGGGGGTCGTGCTGGGGCTGGTGTTTCATGGTTTAGGGCAGTGCAGTGGTGTTTGGGCAGTGTAGGGGGTCGTGCTGGGGGTGGTGATTCAGGGTTTAGGGCAGTGCAGTGGTGTTCGGGCAGTGTAGGGGGTCATGCTGGGGGTGGTGTTTCAGGGTTTAGGGCAGTGCAGTGGTGTTCGGGCAGTGTAGGGGGTCTTGCTGGGGGTGGTGTTTCAGGGTTTAGGGCAGTGGTGTTCGGGCAGTGTAGGGGGTCTTGCTGGGGGTGATGTTTCAGGGTTTAGGGCAGTGCAGTGGTGTTCGGGCAGTGTACGGGGTCTTGCTGGGGGTAGTGTTTTGGGGTTTAGGGCAGTGCAGTGGTGTTCGGGCAGTGTAGCGGGTCGTGCTGGGGGTGGTGTTTCAGGGTTTAGGGCAGTGCAGTGGTGTTTGGGCAGTGTAGGGTGTCATGCTGAGGGGTGGTGTTTCAGGGTTTAGGGCAGTGCAGTGGTGTTCGGGCAGTGTAGGGGGTCGCGCAGGGGGTGGTGTTTCAGGGTTTAGGGCAGTGCAGTGGTGTTTGGGCAGTGTAGGGGGTCGTGCAGGGGGTGGTATTTCAGGGTTTAGGGCAGTGCAGTGGTGTTCGGCCAGTGTAGGTGGTCTTGCTGGGGGTGGTGTTTCAGGCTTTAGTGCAGTGGTGTTCGGGCAGTGTAGGGGGTCTTGCTGGGGCTGGTGTTTCAGGGTTTAGGGCAGTGCAGTGGTGTTCGGGCAGTGTAGGGGGTCGTGCTGGGGCTGGTGTTTGAGGGTTTAGGGTAGTGCAGTGGTGTTCGGGCAGTGTAGGGGGTCGTGCTGGGGCTGGTGTTTGAGGGTTTAGGGCAGTGCAGTGGTTTTCGGGCAGTGTAGGCGGTCGTGCTGGGGCTGGTGTTTCAGGGTTTAGGGCAGTGCAGTGGTGTTCGGGCAGTGTACGGGGTTGTGCTGGGGCTGGTGTTTCAGGGTTTAGGGCAGTGCAGTGGTGTTCGGGCAGTGTAGGGGGTCGTGCTGGGGGTGGTGTTTCAGGGTTTAGGGCAGTGCATTGGTGTTCGGGCAGTGTAGGGGGTCGTGCTGGGGCTGGTGTTTCATGGTTTAGGGCAGTGCAGTGGTGTTTGGGCAGTGTAGGGGGTCGTGCTGGGGGTGGTGATTCAGGGTTTAGGGCAGTGCAGTGGTGTTCGGGCAGTGTAGGGGGTCATGCTGGGGGTGGTGTTTTAGGGTTTAGGGCAGTGCAGTGGTGTTCGGGCAGTGTAGGGGGTCTTGCTGGGGGTGGTGTTTCAGGGTTTAGGGCAGTGGTGTTCGGGCAGTGTAGGGGGTCTTGCTGGGGGTGATGTTTCAGGGTTTAGGGCAGTGCAGTGGTGTTCGGGCAGTGTACGGGGTCTTGCTGGGGGTAGTGTTTCAGGGTTTAGGGCAGTGCAGTGGTGTTCGTGCAGTGTAGGGGGTCGTGCTGGGGGTGGTGTTTCAGGGTTTAGGGCAGTGCAGTGGTGTTCGGGCAGTGTAGGGGGTCATGCAGGGGGTGGTGTTTCAGGGTTTAGGGCAGTGCAGTGGTGTTCGGGCAGTGTAGGGGGTCTTGCTGGGGGTGGTGTTTCAGGGTTTAGGGCAGTGCAGTGGTGTTCGGGCAGTGTAGGGGGTCGTGCTGGGGGTGGTGTTTCAGGGTTTAGGGCAGTGGTATTCGGGCAGTGTAGGGGGTCGTGCTGGGGGTGGTGTTTCAGGGTTTAGGGCAGTGCAGTGGTGTTCGGGCAGTGTAGGGGGTCGTGCTGGGGGTGTGTTTCAGGGTTTAGGGCAGTGCAGTGGTGTTCGGGCAGTGTAGGGGTCGTGCTGGGGCTGGTGTTTCAGGGTTTAGGGCAGTGCAGTGGTGTTCGGGCAGTGTAGGGGGTCTTGCTGGGGGTGGTGTTTCAGGGTTTAGGATGCAGTGGTGTTCGGGCAGTGTAGGGGGTCTTGCTGGGGGTGATGTTTCAGGGTTTAGGGCAGTGCAGTGGTGTTCGGGCAGTGTAGGGGGTCTTGCTGGGGGTAGTGTTTCAGGGTTTAGGGCAGTGCAGTGGTGTTCGGTGCAGTGTAGGGGGTCGTGCTGGGGATGGTGTTTCAGGGTTTAGGGCAGTGCAGTAGTGTTCGGGCAGTGTAGGGGTCATGCAGGGGTGGTGTTTCAGGGTTTAGGGCAGTGCAGTGGTGTTCGGGCAGTGTAGGGGGTCTTGCTGGGGCTGGTGTTTCAGGGTTTAGGGTAGTGCAGTGGTGTTCGGGCAGTGTAGGGGGTCGTGCTGGGGGTGGTGTTTCAGGGTTTAGGGCAGTGGTGTTCGGGCAGTGTAGGGGGTCTTGCTGGGGATGGTGTTTCAGGGTTTAGGGCAGTGCAGTAGTGTTCGGGCAGTGTAGGAGGTCTTGCTGGGGGTAGTGTTTCAGGGTTTAGGGCAGTGCAGTGGTGTTCAGGCAGTGTAGGGGGTCGTGAAGGGGTGGTGTTTCAGGGTTTAGGGCAGTGCAGTGGTGTTCGGGCAGTGTAGGGGGTCTTGCTAGGGTTGGTGTTTCAGGGTTTAGGGCAGTGCAGTGGTGTTCGGGCAGTGTAGGGGGTCGTGCAGGGGCTGGTGTTTCAGGGTTTAGGGCAGTCCAGTGGTGTTCGGGCAGTGTAGGGAGTCGTGCTGGGGGTAGTGTTTTAGGGTTTAGGGTAGTGCAGTGGTGCTTGTGTAGTGTAGGGTGTCGTGCTGGGGTAGTGTTTTAGGGTTTAGGGTAGTGCAGTGGTGTTTGTGTAGTGTAGGGGGTCATGTTTTAGGGTAGTGCAGTGGTGTTTGGGTAGTGTAGGGGGTCGTGCTGGGGGTAGTGTTTTAGGATTTAGGTTAGTGCAGTGGTGTTTGGGTAGTGTAGGGGTCGTGCTGGGAGTAGTGTTTTAAGGTTTAGAGTAGTGCAGTGGTGCTTGTGTAGTGTAGGGGTCGTGCTGGGGTAGTGTTTAGGGTAGTGCAGTGGTGTTTGTGCTAGTGTAGGGGTCATGTTTTAGGGTAGTGCAGTGGCTGTTTGGGTAGTGTAGGGGGTCGTGCTTGGGGTAGTGTTTTAGGATTTAGGTTAGTGCAGTGGTGTTGGGGTAGTGTTTTAGGTTTAGGGTAGTGCAGTGGTGTTTGTGTAGTGTAGGAGGTCATGCTGGGGTAGTGTTTTAGGTTTAGGATAGTGCAGTGGTGCTTGTGTAGTGTAGGGGGTCGTGCTGGGGTAGTGTTTTAGAGTTTAGGTAGTGCAGTGGTGTTTTCGTAGTGTAGGAGGTCACTGTTGTTAAGATGCAACGCTCAATACCTGACCAGTCTGCACTGTCATAAATCTGCAAATAATGAAAATAGAAAGTGTTTTGCACACTTTTGTCATTGGGCTATATGTGGGCTACATCTGGGTAATATTTGTGCTACATTTGGGCTCTTTTTTCACTGGTGGCCATCTTGGAAGACTTCTTTGTTATGAAGTTTCCTAATTTCCTCATTTACTGCAGTCTCCTCAGTAGGAAATGCTTTCAGTTTTTACTTTAATTCCATCAAGAAGGCATTCAGATGTGTCACACATTTGCCATAAATTCAGAATGTTAGCACTCTAGTTGTTCATTAGATCACTGTGGTAAAGCTACTGCTCACCAAGGAGTTAACTGGAAGTCTACTGCTGGTATTGAAAGTGATTGTTTCAGTCTGCATGTCAAATTTTCTAATGAAATAGGAAGATGATTTGAGATCTCACTTAAAACATGTCACTAAATTTTCTTTCTACAGCACTAACCATAATTTCTATGACAAAATGAACCCCATCATTTTGTTCCTTTTTAAATTAAATGTTTTAAGTGTTACCAGTTTATTCCAATCAAGATGGCTTCAGGTGTGCCATACTTTTGTCATAAGTAAGACTGTTAGCGCTCTAGTTGTTCTTTAGAACACTCTGGGAAGCTGCAGTAGAACACAAAGGCATCAACTGACAGGCTGCTCCTGTTGAAATATAACAGGAAGATATTTGAGATCACACTTGAAACATGTCCTAATTTTTCTTTCCAGAGTACTAACCATAATTTCTATGACAAGATGAACCCCATCATTTTGTTCCTTTTTAAATTAAATGTTTTAAGTGTTACCAGTTTATTCCAATCAAGATGGCTTCAGGTGTGCCATACTTTTGTCATAAGTAAGGCTGTTAGCACTCTAGTTGTTCTTTAGAACACTCTGGGAAGCTGCAGTAGAACACAAAGGAATCAACTGACAGTCTCTGCCCTTGTTGGATGTACATGTTTTACTGAGAATGTCAGACTTCATTCTCACATGACTGAGAAAGATAATGTGAATTTACAGAAAATATGCTCTCATTTTAGCTTCTGGAGCACCTTCCAAAACTGTATGGGACAAGCATGTGAAAATAGTTTTCTCTCAAACATGATTCATGATATCCCAGCAGAAGGTTTTTCACAGGGTAAAATCACCTTAGAACACACCACAATTCCTGAAATTAGTATGGTACCATCAACAAATGAATTCTAATGTAACTAAAGTCTGTTATCACCCTTTATAGTTCTCCTTTTGGTAACCCTCAAAATCTTCGATTCACTACAATGCATTTCAATGGGGTACTATCATTTATATTGGTCCCAAGATGGCTGCCAGCAATTCCAGGATGAAGTGCTGACAGCCAATCAGATCTCACGATGACATGTGTGGTTAGGCTCCGCCCAGATATATATGTGTTTTTACTTTTGATTTTCTCAGCAACTACTGAACGGATTTACACCATTTAACAAAAGGGTTCTTTCTGAACCAAGAACTACCTCTTTGCCAAATTTGGTGTAATTCCGTTCAGCAGTTCGGGCTGTAGCCTTGCATAAAGTTTCCTATGGGAAATTGATTTTTTGACTCTTATTTTTTTAATTTCTCTCGCAACTACTGAACAGATTTACACCATTTAACAAAAGGGTTCTTTCTGAACCAAGAACTACCTCTTTGCCAAATTTTGTGTAATTCCGTTCAGCAGTTCGGGCTGTAGCCGTGGCTAAAGTTTCCTATGGGAAAATGAATGGGGAAAACACGTTTTGGGACCCCCTTTTTCTCGGCCCCGCTGACGAATCACCCCGAAACTTTCAGGGTAGGAGCGGACCGGAGCGGGCCATAAAGTTTGAAAATTTCACGAAGATTCGTCAACCGACGCAAGAGTTATTTCAAATAGAATGTTGCGGATTTCCTATGGAAAATAGGTCCTAACTATAACTATCTACTGGCGACCGCCAGTAGTATATATATATATATATATATATATATATATATATATATATATATATATATATATATATGGTACAAAACAAAGTTCACCATGCGCCGCACCTCGCGTCCCGGGTGCACTCCAACACAGTGGTGGGCCGCGTCCAAACCTCACTCCAACAACTGCAATCGTGCAGATAAAGATGGAGGCACTCCAAGGGAAAGTAAATACATTGATTTAATGGGCTAAATCACGGAGTACTGACAGACGCGTTTCGGCAACAACGCCTTTTTCAATGTCAGTTGTATCTTCAAAACAAACAATATTTAAACATGTAGGAAGTGCGTCACACATTCGAATTCATGGAAAGCGAAGATGTTCAACAGGTAATACATTTCTATCTGTTTTAGGGCGGCCATCTTATAATGTTTAGTGAAATCACAGCATTCCTCCCCTTCCCTTTCCCCCCCCCCCCTTCCCCCTTTTTTTGCACTTTTGTTACTTTGCCCATTCAGGGCTTAATCACCTGACAATGAGATCTCACTCGGGCTTTGACCTTGTCTTACGATATGGACAGTGTCATACCGAGCTAATTAGCATGGTTGCCATTTGGCTTTTCAACTGCATTGTAATTTATCCGTATTGATGATATTAGGACACTTCCATATTGTCTGTTTACTTAGACGCATTTGCCTAGCATATTTGCCTAACGAGATCTCGACATCCCTCCCCCGTTTTATCATGATCTAATGAACTAGCACATTCGGCTTGAAAAATTGCAATGAATTGCATATATTATTTTGAGGATGTTTCCTATATTATTATTTTTTAACATTTATTGGCGTACATCTGCATCAAATGCTGTGATTTCACTAAACATCATAAGATGGCCGCTCTAAAACAGATAGGAATGTATTACCTGTTGAACATATTCGCTTTCCATGAATTCGAATGTGTGACGCACTTCGTACATGTTTAAATATTGTTTGTTTTGAAGACACAACTGACATTGAAAAAGGCGCTGTTGCCGAAACGCGTCTGTCAGTACTCCGTGATTTAGCCCATTAAATCAATTTATTTACTTTCCCTTGGAGTGCCTCTGTCTTTATCTGCACGATTGCGGTTGTTGGAGTGATATATATATATTGTTTTGGAGGAGTACGGGAGTGCTATCGGGGGAGCCCCCAGTGGGGTAGCCAGGAAGCGGAATGAGGATGACTGCAGTGGGAGACCAGGGTCTCGTAGCGGGGCGGTTTTTGCAACTGCCAGCATGGGATACATGTTCTCTCCAGCAAGAAATGCCTTGCCCGGAAGACTGGCGCCTCCTGGTAACTGGGCACTGCAGAAGCTGATGCCGATGCGGTGAGGTTGTTTTGGCAGTATCACTTTGTACATGGGTCCCCCTCAACCCCGAGTTTGTGCCATATTTTTATTGGATTTAATTCATGCTGTCTGTCACCATTGGTTACATTGACTTTTGCCTCTGCCCCGGCTACATGCGAATCGGATATTGACTCTGTGGCAGTTAACATTTCAGCATAACCAGTGACATTGACCTAGCAGTACGATCATATGGTGATAATTGCCTGCTTCACGATTGACTATTTTGGGGCATTATGGGTATGGTAGTCCTGAGGGGTTTCACAGCACGCGCTTGTAATTTGACTTTGAGTTTGAACATTACTCTCAGTCATGTACTTGGCCCCCAGGTGAAGCTTCAGTTTTCCGTTCCCGGTGCCTCAGGATGTTTGAAGACAATGACTGTGTTATCAATAGGATATATTTTGCAAAAGGTCACACTGTGGCGGATGTGTCATCAGCTCGGGTGAGCTGAAACCGGGACATTGGCAGTATCCAAGTTTGCTATATTCAGTGACATTTGGGAGCATTAATTTTAAAAGTACATTTTATATAATTTAGTAAATTTGGCAACACAGGATGAAGAGTTTGGCAGTGCAAATGTTAAAAGCCAGTTTCTCAATGTGACGGATGCTTTTATAATTCATATGTATATTTTGTTACCTAAATTGTTTGCTACACGATATTTCCAGCTAAACTTATAATTGTATTATGCAATGCATTTAATCAGTTTATATTTTACCTACAATCAGGCTGGTTTTAGCTGTAGAAAACGATGTTTTGTAGCATTCTGGGTCATACGTTGCTCGCACAAATGAGAGTATGTTTTCTATGTTTACTCAATAGTCTTATGGGAAGGGCTATTTATTTTGCATGTATTCTGGCGCCAAACTAGATTGACAAAGGCTTTCTGAAAGCCGAAACACATCTCTCCTTACCTCTGGGATTGAGGGTGACCTGGCAGAATAAAATAATGCTGAATCTTTAAACACCTCGAGTCCGTGCCATTCTTCCATGGAGTTTCTGTGGGAGCTGGATTTTTTTGTGTATATATATATATATATATATATATATATATATATAGTAGTACAGCAGGTGAAGTGGCAAAACTTTGGTGGCTTTCAACGTTCTTGGAAACACTGTTGTACCGCCATCATTTCCAGCAATCAGCAACACTTGTTGGGACCGACTTCGGTCATAAATCCATGTCGGGATTTCCCGAGGGACTAAATGGCGGCAGGATGAAGGCTTATGGGAACGGCAGTACTGTGCGCAAAGAAGTGGTGTCATTGGCAGGAATGAGGGCGCCACCAACATGGGGAAGGTACTTACCTGGACTACCCGAATCCATGCCACTCCCACCATGTTCTGCTCGCCTATCGAAGCGATGCTGGCGTTATAAAGATCTGGACACAGACAACACTGGTTGTTTTAAAAGGCATCCGAAGAAGGAACTTAATCCGAAATGCATCATGCCTGTTCAATAAAGCTGCCGTTTTCCTGTAAGTCTGTGTGTGTGCCCGTTCCTTCTGGAAAGGGGGGACGTTGTTCAAGATAATTTGGTGCATGGCCACTTAGCACCTTGGGCACCCCTTCCTCAAGTAGTACAGCAGGTGAAGTGGCAAAACTTTGGTGGCTTTCAACGTTCTTGGAAACACTGCTGTACCGCCGTCATTTCCAGCAATCAGCAACACTTGTTCAATCAATCAATCACGGCATTTATAGAGCGCGCTACTCACCCGGGAGGGTCTCAAGGCGCTGGGGGAGGGGGTAAGTTACTGCTCGAACAGCCAGGTCTTGAGCTGCTTCCTGAAGGAGAGATGGTCCTGGGTTCGCCGAAGGTGAGTGGGGAGGGAGTTCCAGGTCTTGGCTGCCAGGTAGGAGAAGGATCTTCCTCCGGCGGTGGTTCTGCGGATGCGTGGTACGGTGGTGAGGGCGTGGCTGGTTGATCGTAGCTGGCGTGTGGGCGTGTAGAAGGTCACGCGGTCGTTGAGGTACTTTGGGCCCAGGTCGTGGAGGGCCTTGTGTGCGTGGGTGAGGAGTCTGAACGTGATTCTCTTGCTGACGGGGAGCCAGTGCAGGTCTTTCAGGTGTCCGGTGATGTGGCTGTGTCGGGGATGTCCAGGATGAGTCGTGCGGAGGCGTTCTGGATGCGCTGGAGTCTTTTTGAAGTTTGGCTGTGGTTCCGGCGTAGAGGGTGTTCCCATAGTCCAGTCGGCTGGTGACGAGTGCCTGGGTGACGGTCTTCCTGGTTTCAGTGGGGATCCATCTGAAGATCTTGCGGAGCATGCGCAGGAGTGTTGAAGCATGAAGATGAGACGGGCGTTGACTTGTCTGGTCATCGACAGGAGGAGTCCAGGATGAAGCCCAGGTTGCGTGCGTGGTCCGTTGGCTTGGGCGCGGTGCCCAGGGCCGGGAGCCACCAGGAGTCGCCCCAGGCGGAGGGTGATGAGCCCAGGATGAGGACTTCCGTCTTGTCTGAGTTCAGTTTAAGGCGGCTGTTCCTCATCCAGTCGGCGACATCTCTCATCCCGTCGTGTAGGTTGGCTCTGGCGGTGGTGGGGTCGTTGGTGAGGGAGAGGATCAGCTGGGTGTCGTCGGCGTAGGAGATGATGTTGAGGTTGTGTTGGCGTGCGATGGCTGCGAGGGGGCTCATGTAGACGTTGAAGAGGGTTGGGCTGAGTGAAGATCCTGTTGGGACCGACTTCGGTCATAAATCCATGTCGGGATTTCCCGAGGGACTAAATGGCGGCAGGATGAAGGCTTATGGGAACGGCAGTACTGTGCGCAAAGAAGTGGTGTCATTGGCGGGAATGAGGGCGCCACCCACATGGGGAAGGTACTTACCTAGACTACCCGAATCCATGCCACTCCCACCATGTTCTGCTCGCCTATCGAAGCGATGCTGGCGTTATAAAGATCTGTACACAGACAACACTGGTTGTTTTAAAAGGCATCCGAAGAAGGAACTTAATCCGAAATGCATCATGCCTGTTCAATAAAGCTGCCGTTTTCCTGTAAGTCTGTGTGTGTGCCCGTTCCTTCTGGAAAGGGGGGACGTTGTTCGAGATATATATATATATATATATATAAATATATATAATAAGAGAGACAGAGCGAGGGAGAAAATGAGAGACACTGAGAAAGAGAGACAGAGTGACAGAGAAAGAGAGAGACACCAAGAAAGAGAGAAATTAAAATGACAAATATGGAAAGTGAAATATTATACTACTTTTTTTTATATTTTATTTTTATTCAATTTACAGGTCAGCCCCATCAAGAAAAATAAAATCTGGTGAGCCATTGCTAGGAAATTGTGGACCCTGGAAGTCCATATGTGCTGTAGCCTACACTGCCACACACGCTTGGAGGACCTGCGATGCTGGACCAAGATAACAGCAGAGGACCAGTTTGGAAAGTCCTCCAGGGAGAGAAAGTGGGTGTGGCGCACCCTGACCCTCTTAATGGCCTGCGTCTTGGCGGTGGCTTACCCACAGCTGGATGTGGAGCTGAAGGCCAGGGAGCAGCAACAAGGGAGTAAATGTATTTTAAAAGAAAAATTGTATTTGCCATTCAACAACAATTTAAACAGGTCTAAAAAAGATGTCCGACTGTTAATAATCTAGACAGTGCTTTAATAATGAGAACTGGAGAATTCCTAAATACATTTCTGAACTGTGAGTGATGACCATCCCATGCACCTTGTGACAAGAACACAAATGGCTATGGCACTTTTTCAAAGGCATATGTAAACTTTTTTTTGCTTTCCCAGTTTTTTTAATTTTAACATAACATCACGTTTGAAGCTTTCAAAACTCTTATTCTTCAAAAAAGCATGTTCACATAATTCAAATATAAAAGCAATCTTTTAACATAATTAGTAGTTTTTGATGTTTACATTTTTAAAATATAAGATAGTGAATAAAAACACAAAGTGCCAACCAAGGTCATCTGGTTGCAGTAGAACTGCCCAAAGTCAAACATTATTGACAATCAAGATGGAATGCAGTTTGGATTCAGGGATGAGGTTGCCATTGTTAAAACTTTACCTTTGGCCTTAGAATAATTACATTTTCAAATTTCTTCTGAGGAATGAGTCTGTAGGCTGTAGGCTGTATCATAATAGGGCTACTTAAGTACAAACACATTCACTGTAAGGTCCCGCTTAATGTGATTACATGCTGTGGAGGGTAACAAAGCGTGAGCAGAGGCAAAGTCAATTCAAATGGCAAACCTCCTTTGTCCTGTACACTCTGTGGGTCGGTCCTGATCTCATGTTGTTTCCCATGGACGTTTTTGTTGTGAACGTTTTAGACACACCACGGGTAGTGGACATAGGGTGGACCTCTTTGGGGTGGGGGGCTACAATTTAGTTCGCCAGAGGCCAGAGAAAACTACAGTGTGTGTCCAATTAAAACTGGTCTGTTTGGCAGGCTGCAGGGCAAGCTTGTAGTTGGCAAAGTATCAAATTATTAGGAAATTATTCAAAATAAGAATGCCTCTGTAGACTTTTGGTGTACCTGTAGCTGACACATGAGTCAATGTAGTGACATTAGTAAATACTGCTGGAGTCCTAGAGTTAAAAGCAAGCAGTTCCACTCTTCATTCCAATTTTCACACAGCTGGATTATCCTTAGTCTGGTTTGTACAGGTCCTATTCTGGACATAAATGTATGGATTTAACCCAGATCCTTGTGACTGGGGGTGAATGTTTGCATTGTCCAGCATTCCGTCCATCAATTGTTTCTTTTGCATTTGTCGCCCTAAGTGGGAAAGGTATGCCCAGACGTGGGTCCCGTGCTCACTACACCACTGGATTCAAGCTAGCCTGGCTGAAGAAGGGTGATGCCCTGAAACCGGTCCCAGGATGCTTGTTTCCGGTCCAGGGAGGACCTGGCTTGGCAGTTCGGGCTGGACTGTTCCCACAAGGAACAGGGTCAAGACTGATTTGCATATGCCTGGGTCCAAACTGGGGTGGTGTGGTGAGCAAAAGAATGATGGATTTAACCCAGATCCTTGTGACTGGGGTGAATGTTTGCATTGTCCAGCATTCCGTCCATCAATTGTTTCTTTTGCATTTGTTGCCCTAAGTGGGAAGGGTATGCCCAGACTTGGGTCCCGTGCTCACTACACCACTGGATTCAAGCTAGCCTGGCTGAAGAAGGGTGATGCCCTGAAACCGGTCCCAGGATGCTTGTTTCCTGGTCCAGGAGGACCTGGCTTGGCAGTTCGGGCTGGACTGTTCCCACAAGGAACATGGTCAAGACTGATTTGCATATGGCTGGGTCCAAACTGGGGTGGTGTGGTGAGCAAAAGAATGATGGATTTAACCCAGATCCTTGTGACTGGGGGTGAATGTTTGCATTGTCCAGCATTCCATCCATCAATTGTTTCTTTGCATTTGTCGCCCTAAGTGGGAAGGGTATGCCCAGACGTGGGTCCCGTGCTCACTACACCACTGGATTCAAGCTAGCCTGGTTGAAGAAGGGTGATGCCCTGAAACCGGTCCCAGGATGCTTGTTTCCGGTCCAGGGAGGACCTGGCTTGGCAGTTCGGGCTGGACTGTTCCCACAAGGAACATGGTCAAGACTGATTTGCATATGGCTGGGTCCAAACTGGGGTGGTGTGGTGAGCAAAAGAATGATGGATTTAACCCAGATCCTTGTGACTGGGGGTGAATGTTTGCATTTTCCAGCATTCTGTCCATCAATTGTTTCTTTTGCATTTGTCGCCCTAAGTGGGAAGGGTATGCCCAGACGTGGGTCCCGTGCTCACTACACCACTGGATTCAAGCTAGCCTGGCTGAAGAAGGGTGATGCCCTGAAACCGGTCCCAGGATGCTTATTTCCTGTCCAGGGAGGACCTGGTTTGGTAGTTTGGGCTGGACTGTTCCCACAAGGAACAGGGTCAAGACTGATTTGCATATGGCTGGGTCCAAACTGGGGTGGTGTGGTGAGCAAAAGAATGATGGATTTAACCCAGATCCTTGTGGCTGGGGGTGAATGTTTGCATTGTCCAGCATTCCGTCCATCAATTGTTTCTTTTGCATTTGTCGCCCTAAGTGGGAAGGGTATGCCCAGACGTGGGTCCCGTGCTCACTACACCACTGGATTCAAGCTAGCCTGGCTGAAGAAGGGTGATGCCCTGAAACCGGTCCCAGGATGCTTGTTTCCGGTCCAGGGAGGACCTGGCTTGGCAGTTCGGGCTGGACTGTTCCCACAAGGAACAGGGTCAAGACTGATTTGCATATGGCTGGGTCCAAACTGGGGTGGTGTGGTGAGAAAAGAATGATGGATTTAACCCAGATCCTTGTGACTGGGGGTGAATGTTTGGATTGTCCAGCATTCCGTCCATCAATTGTTTCTTTTGCATTTGTCGCCCTAAGTGGGAAGGGTATGCCCAGACGTGGGTCCCGTGCTCACTAAACCACTGGATTCAAGCTAGCCTGGCTGAAGAAGGGTGATGCCCTGAAACCGGTCCCAGGATGCTTGTTTCCGGTCCAGGGAGTGACCTGGCTTGGCAGTTCGGGCTGGACTGTTCCCACAAGGAACAGGGTCAAGACTGATTTGCATATGGCTGGGTCCAAACTGGGGTGGTGTGTGGAGCAAAAGAATGATGGATTTAACCCAGATCCTTGTGACTGGGGTGAATGTTTGCATTGTCCAGCATTCCGTCCATCAATTGTTTCTTTTGCATTTGTCGCTCTAAGTGGGAAGGGTATGCCCAGACGTGGGTCTCGTGCTCACTACACCACTGGATTCAAGCTAGCCTGGCTGAAGAAGGGTGATGCCCTGAAACCGGACCCAGGATGCTTGTTTCCCGGTCCAGGGAGGACCTGGCTTGGCAGTTCGGGCTGGACTGTTCCCACAAGGAACAGGGTCAAGACTGATTTGCATATGGCTGGGTCCAAACTGGGGTGGTGTGGTGAGCAAAAGAATGATGGATTTAACCCAGATCCTTGTGACTGGGGGTGAATGTTTGCATTGTCCAGCATTCCGTCCATCAATTGTTTCTTTGCATTTCTCGCCCTAAGTGGGAAAGGTATGCCCAGACGTGGGTCCCGTGCTCACTACACCACTGGATTCAAGCTAGCCTGGCTGAAGAAGGGTGATGCCCTGAAACCGGTCCCAGGATGCTTGTTTCCGGTCCAGGGAGGACCTGGCTTGGCAGTTCGGGCTGGACTGTTCCCACAAGGAACAGGGTCAAGACTGATTTGCATATGGCTGGGTCCAAACTGGGGTGGTGTGGTGAGCAAAGGAATGATGAATTTAACCCAGATCCTTGTGACTGGGGGTGAATGTTTGCATTGTCCGCATTCCGTCCATCAATTGTTTCTTTTGCATAATTGTTAGACCTGGCATTGTTTTGTGGTTAGTTACCATATTTTGACCTGCCTTTTTGCTGAATCTGTTTTTTTGCCATTAGGACTCTGGGCACTTTTCCTGGGCTAATCAGTGGTAAAGTGCATGTACCTTCTCCCCTAAATATGGTAAAATTAGTTTACTCATGACTGGTACATTAACTTTTCTTATAAGTCCATAGTAGATGGTGCTGCAGGTACCAAGGGTGTGGTGACAATATTTTTGGGTACTGTTTGGGTTTACATTGTTTAAAAAACATAGCAATACTATTTCATATCATATTCTTTGTAGAAAAAAAATATTTCTAAAATAAATAACATGTCCAGCAAAAATAGTCGTGAGTTCCAATCTCCTTACAAAATTAGGCTTCAACATATACAGTGACACAATAATGAAGAGAGACCTGGTGTCTGATTCATTTATGTGAGCATCTAGCAATGCCCTTTGAAATGCAAGAGGGACAGGAATCAGCTCGACCCCAGCCGTCCTGGCAGTAGAATCCACTCCCCTCCATACCCAGCACATACTGGACAATGTTTTGTCCCAATACACATTTCCTGAGATTTTATTTACACACCCTTCTTACAAAATTGAGTTATAATTATGATGTATATGGAAATCCAGTGTTTGTCCATGGGAGTGGTATGTCCTGCACTAGTGAAAATAGGTTAGGTTATTTTGAATATTAGGACATGTTTATTCAGTAAATAAAGATGCCCTTCATTTAATGTCATAAGCACTGTGCCCTATGGGCTTAGAAGACCTAACTTGGATTTATTTTTAGGTATTGTAAATGATATTTGGAAACAAGTTTTGTGAGGACAGAACACTCCCTCACAAACATGATGACAAACGTTTGACATAACAGTCATAAACATCATGTTCTTGCAAGATGACAAACAACATCATCATCACATTTGTGACAGAGTGACCCATCAACATCTGCTAACTATTTTTAAAAGTACAATATGACAAATACACATAGCAAAATCATATAACTTTACTTTTCTTTCTCACTTAAGCAACCTCCAAAGCAAGCAAAGGAGACTTTGGCCAAGAAGCTGGGGAACACGATGTTTGCTGGGAGTCAGAAGGTGCCAATATTGACAATGATGGACCAAGCAGCATGGACGGTGATGGGTTTGGACAGGAGGCTAATATATTATCAGATTCCATGGCCTCCACATCAGACCAGCCCCAAGTGGTGGTGGACCCAATACCACCTGCAGGACTTAACACCTTGCACACCACCACCAAATACATCAGCACCCTCCCTTCTACTTCCCATAGTGGAGGCCAACACCCAGTCTCCAAAAGGGCTGGGGACTCATACACCCCAGGCACGTCAGCTCCCAACCCTGTCCACACAGCATTGCTTGCTGAGGAGGCTGTGGATCTGTTGCAAAGCCTCTCTATAGGGCAGACTGCACTGTTGTGAGCCATTCAGGGAATAAGCCAACAATTCACCCAGTTAGTTGCTTTTGTGTATGGCATACACTCTGCTGTGTCTGCCATACAGAGAGGCTTGGTCTGCGGCAGAGCCTCTCAGACAGCACTGCCTCCCACCCAAGAGCAACTGCCCTACCATCTCTGGACCCATCCTTAACACACACCCATACTCCAACCACCATTCCTCCCACAACCTCCTCTCTCCAAACCATCAAAACCCCAGAACACAGCGCAACACACTCACACAAACAAACACAAAATAAAACACACACCACCACCACAGATCCCAACAACACACACAGACTCTACAGCAACCATTACAATCCACCACCACCACAGACAACAGCATCCCACAAACAGACTCAAGCACACCCCAGCAACCAACACAAAGCACCACAACCACCACCACAGACACCAGCAACACACACAAGCAGACTCGCATGCATCTCAGCACACACACAATAAAACAACACTATCCACACCGAATCAACCTACAAAATCCACAACCCAAGCAAGGAATAAAAAGCACTCCCTAACTCAAGCATACATCCTAAAAACACAATAATCCCCACCCAAACATTGTGCCAAAACAAAAACAACACCTTCGCACAAACACCAACCCAAAGCCAGTCACCCACAAACACACACAAACAAACCAAACCACCACCGAACACAGCACAATACACACACTTAATCAAAAGAACACACACAACCACCACAGACAACCACAACCATCCAATATACAATACCTCCCACACAACACTATCACCCACCCAATCTGCCCTTACACCTACCTCACACACATCCACTCCTAAACCCATCAAGAAAAGGTCCAACCACCCCACCTACTAAATTCTTTGAGATGCCTGAGGAACACCAGCTAAAGGTGTATGAAAAGCCCCTTTAAGAGCAGGACTTTAGCACAATGGATAATAGGAGGCAAGAATAACTGTTTACAACAATTGTGTAAATAGTTATATTTTATGTTTACATTGAATGATATCTGTCTTATTTTGTGACCAGACTGGAATAGAATTGCACTGTTTTTGTTTATGAAATCATGAAAAATAAACATATTAATATCACTTTACTACACCTTGTTTTATTTATATTTTTCAGATGCAAAATAAAATTGAAACAATAACAAAGGTTTGATTAGTAGGCCAAGGTTGTTGAAATATGAAAATGAGTTAAAAAGATAAGTATGTGTAGGTGCATTAAATGTATTAAAATACATATGATGCCAAATAACAAAGATGAAGAGAACTAGAACATAATTTGAAGTTAAGGAGACAACTTTGAAGTTGAAAGTAGTGTACCATAATAATTTGATATATGATGAAATGAAACATTTGTTAATGTATTTAAGCTAATATCAGTAAACCTATTAGAATGATATTTTACATTGATAAATGTAACAGTCACATACACATGTATGTCAAGGTATCCTACAATATGATAAAGTATTGGGTCAATTATATTTACTGGTCAACCAAGAAGAAGGAAAAATATGCTTGTTTGATGTGCACTTTCGTCATGCTGACGGTACGTCAAAGTGACAATTGATTTTAAAATGGGGGAAACCAGGGATAATGATGCATATTTAAAACAACATTTTCCTTATAAAGGCAATTCAGATTTTTAAGTGAATTAAAACAGACAAGATGTATGCTTCATAACAAACATTTATAATTAAAATAAATAAACAAATATTATGAAACTGAAAATTAAATTATAATTTATGTTTTCACTTGGATTCACAAGATATTAGACTGCGCTATGGCCTTTTCAGAGCCCTGGGTAATCCTGAAAGCCTATGAACAGAAAGGAGTGGCAACATTTGTTAACTAATACAAACGGCCCCCTGAAATGTCTGGACATTCACCAACTGAAATTCGAGGAAAAAATGGAATATGACAGCATCCCTGTGTTTTTGGAAATATATCTTGAAACCAGTTTACATTATTAGAGATCGAAGTGGCTACCGTCTTACCTGGCTTCATCCAATACCTGCAAGAAGAATGCAAAGACAGGAATAAACCTCAGAGGCCGGATGGGTTGCTCTGTGCCATTGTCCACGCTGAAGCCAAGAGACCCACCCTTGGATTGGTTCTAGACCGAACCACACAGCCAATTCACGAGCAGCATAATTAACACCCTCTGCCCCCAGGGCCGGACTGGCCGTAGCGGGCACCGGGCATTTTCCCGGTGGGCCGCCAGGGTGGGGGCCGATTTTGTTACTGGGGGGCCGGCAATATCGGCCCCCTGTAACAAAATCGGCCGAAACCGGCCCTGGCAAATGGCTCAGCCGCACTCCCACCCTCCCCCCAGGGAGGCCGGCTGAGCAGTTTGCCAGGGCCGGTTTCAATTCCCAGTCTGGCCCTGTCTCCCCCTTACTTGTGAGATCATTAATCCCCAGCTCTACCTCATGTAAGCTAAAAGTACCACACGTACCGAACTCCAACACATTTCAAATATTGAGATGACACATTAGTTGTGAACGTAGGCCAGCAATGCCCAAGTGACAGTGGCAGCTCCTCTGCTATGGTTGAGGAGCGTTGCCAACCCCCTGCCAGCAGCCGCAAAACTTGAAAAATAAAACAATAATAACACAGGTTTATTATTGTTTTATTTTTTAGCATGAACGAGTCTTGGGGCGGGGCAAACTATGACAGGCTAGAGGGGGAGTGGTGGGCAGCACTGCTGTCAGTGCACGTCTGTTTGGCTGGCCGGCTGTCTAAGGACTGCCAAACCGACATGCGCACTAAAGCGGTCTCCAACCAGCTGCGTTGCAGAGTTGGAGACAGCAAAGCACAGGCTCCCAGGCTCTCTGGGAGTGGAAATTCACAGCGCTCAGGCCAATGCTGACACTGCTTTCAAACATGAGAGCAGTGTCAGGATTGTCCGCAGGGGAGTCTGTGCAGTGCAACAGCAGAAGAGCACCGAGTCGGAGATGCGGCGAGAGGCAGGTAAGTGGTTTTATTTTTATTTTTAAAAAATTCGGAAGCTCCCTCTACCCCCGCCCCGCAACTCTGCACTGATTCCAGCCGCCACTGCCTAGAGAATGTTACGAAGGAGATATTTCGATGATGTTCACTTGTCAGTTTTCATAACAGGTTCTACACGAATAAGCACCAACAAAAATGAATAGGAACAGAATGTTTTCACTTTCTATTTAACAGGGAACCAAATGCTATTCTAAAAATATTCTTTACATCAATTTGTTTTCATCTTCAGATCACTAAATTCTGTAAACCATGTAAGAGAACATGTTTTTTCATCTACTTAAAAAACAACAGTGAAGTAGTCCTAATTGTATAAGCTCCTTGCATAGGCTTTGAGGCCTTGTACGGAGCGACTCCTCTTACTGCTAATGGGGACACACTTCAAGCTACAGCCGAAATGCTTCTAAAAGCTTTCCACTTGAGGTGCCATTATCACATTGCCATCAAATGAAATGTAAATGACGCTACTTGACTGTTAAAAAGATAGCTGTTCTCACACCCATTGTCCTTGTTCTGTGTATCCACCTTCTTGTAAGCCAATGTGTGACACACTTACAGGCACACATACTCGACTGTTGTTCATGAAAGCAGGTGATGTGGTTTGTAGACATCTCCATTCGTTTTGTGCCCTCACTTAATAACTGGGCAGTGCAAAATCATGATTCTTCCTGCACTATTTTGTGAACTTTATCTACTTTGCAATACTTACCAGTAGAAAACTCTGACGAAAAATAAACGTTTTTCCAGATACTCGTAAATACATTGATCGTACATTGTTTCCTCTTGTCCGACTGCTGAAAATGCTCAGCCTCAGACCGATAACACGAAGGGACAAATTAGAATTCTAAAGAATGATAACCAAAAGCTAGCTCCCAAAAAGCTCTGATAGTAGGAGAAGAAAATTATTACTACATTCAGTTGGAAAAATAATTCTGGGTTAGCATGTATTCAGTTCACCTATACAGAAAACCTCACAAGTGGCAACTTAAAAGTATGGCGAGTTATGATTTTGATGGCAGGAGTGCGAGGGATGGTTTGTTTGCATTGTGTAGCAAACCATAATGGACGAATTTGAGTGGCTTTTAGGTTTTGATTTGGAACCATAACATCACTTTAACTGTGTTCTTTTCAATGAATATATATATATATATAGGTCAGACTTTCAATAGTAAGACCGTTTTTTGTTTTTTTTATAACTTAGACACCGTTTAATCTTCACAAACCTTCCCAAAGCAAAACTTCATCTAGCCCAGATCCTTCCTGAAAAGTTTCGGAGCGATCACTCAATCGGGGGGCGAAAAAAAGCGTGGGTCCGAAAAAAAGCGTGGGTCCCAAAACGCAATTCCCCCATGCAATTTCCATCAGGAATTTTAGACAACGATACAGAAAAAAGTGGAAAGTAATGCACCAAATTTGGCAGAAAATTCGATCTTTACTCAGAAAGTGTACTTTTTGTTATGATTTGGTATAAATCCGTTCACCCATTTTTGAGAAATTAAGGTTAAAAAATATAGAGTTATCTGAGCGGTTGGTGCTGCATAACTGCAAATTAAAAAAATAGAGCTATCTGATTCATCACGAGTGCTTTTCATCCCGTCTGCAGCCTTGGTACCGTGGGACCGGGACCCAGCGTCCCACATGCACCAAGGTATCTGATTGGCTGGCCGCAACATGATAAAAAATTTTGTGGCTGCCATTACAGGACACAGAGACATGGTGTAAAGACAAGCACTCTGATGCAGGATGCTGGGTGCACTTCATTAAATTATTCAACCAAGACACAGCAGAGACTGAGGAGCTCTACAACCAGATGCTAACAGTTTAAGAAGCTTCCATGGAACTCTCGTTGTACATTCTATATTACATCACATCAGGTGCACACAGGATGGTATTCCCCAAGGGGCAAGATTATTGATGCATAAGCTTGTATCATGACACATTCTCCTCATTCACCAGACCTTTAAGAAGACATCTTTCATCCTCTCTGTGAGCTCACCTCTTTTAACAATATCAATCACATCCTATAATAAAGATTCACCTTTTGCCCACAAACTGTCTTGGATGTTGAAATTTGCTGCATGCATGACAATGTAGTCACTGATGAGTTCATCATGCAGATTGCCAAAACGGCATGCGCGTGCCAGGTTTTTCAATGTTAGAATTTGTACCCGTCTATGGCCACCCAACAGTGAGAGTAAAGTAAGAATCCAAATCTTGACTAAACACAACCCTTGCCCAGGTTTTTCAGTATTGTTGTACATCTTTACCCCAATCAATGTAAAAGGATTTTTTTTTTTTTTTAAATCAGCTGTGAATGCTTCTTCCTATAAAGTTGATATGTAGTCCACAAAAAATTCTAGCCCTTCCTCTCATTTCATGGATGAATCCCCAGGTGGTGGTACAAAAGCCTGTGGATGTGAAAGGATCCATGTATTGGAGGTTAATATACTGATTGTGGGGGTAAACTAATGTTTCAAAATGAACAGAACCGTGCAAGGTGGCAAATGATAGTGAAGTAACAAGACTGTTATTATTTGTCTATGACGAATGACGTATAGAAAACACCGTGAATGAATGGAGCGTCCTCAAAAAGTACATATGATGTAAGTATAACTTTAACAGTAAGATGGGGAGTTAAAAAGAGCAAACTTAATGCCGTAATGCTTTATAGATGTGCGCAGTATATATCATGACCTGAATCCTGCAAGCACCAGCAGAATTAGTCATAATTACCTGTAGAAAATAAAGGTTAAGGTTTAGTTATTTTTCTTTTGGCTTAATTATACAGTATGTAGAAGCATAGTTGCCAATTGTCCCATTTTTGCAGGGGCAGTCCCGGGAAGTTGGAGACTGTCCCGGGTAATATTGTTGCAGAAACTGTTCCGCTTTATTACACACAGGTACCAAACAAGAACATTCTATCTACAGCAGCCCCGTGCTGCAAAATGTCCCGTTAATTTTGTTTCAAATGTTGGCAACTATGTAGAAGCATGTAAATCGCAAAAGATGTCAAGACAACTGAAATATTCTCCACAAGCGTCACCTGCGTGTAAACTCCACTCCGCGAAGGATCCTGGGATGTATGTAAACTGCGCTCTGACTGTTTCTTGAAGATTCTCGAGGAGCGGCGGTTTTTGAAAAGTTACTGGAGCACGTGAGTGAGTTGTTAGTTAGTAACAGTTGATTATTTAGCAAAGCTATCATAAAAACACTCAGAGCAGTCTTGACACAAAGTAAGTGGAGTTCCAGGACAGCATTGAAGGACACTCCGTCCCTGTGTCTTGAAAATAAAAAACAGATTAGGGGGCATGGTAGGGGTACTCAGACCCCATGGCCTTTATGTGGGGCTCCCAGAGTGACTCATCTGGGCCCAAAATTTTTAAAAAAATGGAGTTGTCTGCCAGTACCACTGCACTCTCATGGGAGCTTTTGACAGCTCCCGCAGGAGTCAAGAATGACCCTGCGAGCCCCTCGTCTGGTCCCGTGGGAGCCAGCGCAGACCCCCTATACTTGTGCTGGCCAAAAGAAAACATTTAAAAAAGGAATCTGTGAGGTGTGGTCCATGGCCTGTTGGCCCACAGCATGGTGGAGTGGTGGGTTGGGATCAAGGCCTGGCTGCAGCTGAAGGTGTTGCACGGCAGGGTTGGTCACTCGCACTGGGTTGGGTACAGGGCCTGGCCTGGCTTGGACAATGAACCAGACATGAGGGGGCAAACGCTTGCTGCCAATGGTCTTTGCCCTGTAAACAACTCTTCATGGAGAACTCACTCCCTTCAGACACCCAAGCCCACACTAGGTGGCCACGCTCTTACTACACACAGTGTTTGCCCTGTACCGAACCCTTAGTGTAAAGCTGACCTCTTGAGAGTAATCAACCTGATAAGGGTGAGAAAGTACCTACTGCGAACAATCTTTGCCCTGTGCAGAACCCTTCTATGGTTAGCTCATTACCTTTAGATAGTCAAGGCCCCTTAGGTAGTGAAGGCCCTACTACACACTGTTACCCTGAACTGAATGATTTGCAGATAGTCGACCTCTTGTGAGCAATCAAGCACACATGCTTGGGCAACTCCCTGGTGCATACAGTCTCCACTCCTATGCACAACTTTCCTATGCACAACTTCTCATGCAGAGCCCACTGCATCCAGACACTCAAGACACCCTGGAAGAGTGAGTACCTACTATGTACAACTTTGCCCTGTGGCAAAGCATTAACAAATAGCTGACCTCTTGTGAGCAATTAACAAGTTACCAGTTGGCAGGTCTCTGCTGCACATGGTGTTTGCCTTGTGTACAACCATTTACGGAGAGATCACTCCCTTCACACACCCAACACCCAATAGGAGGCTAAGCATGTTGCAGAAGCATACATCCATTGGCACTAAAGAGACTAGCAAAATTAGATCTAGATGTACCTTGCTGAATACCTTCCAGTTTAAGTGTATAGCAAACTGTCACAGTCATTGGACGAAGTCATCTGTGATATCATCAATGAGATCATTTAGCATGTCATGAGTGATGTAATATATGGGGGCATAAGCAGTGCATGGCAGGGATGCAAGTTATAGTTAGCTCAGTAAAAACTTGTGAATTTCAGTTTTTTGGTAGTGCAATTATAAAACAAAACCTAAAAAAACTAACATTCACCGCTTATGGTTAGGTAAACTAACCATAACTTGCACCCCGACATGCACTGGTTATGACCTGACATATGACATTACTCACAGTATGTAACTCTACATTTCTAACTACCTATCCCAATTCTCTAACTCTACTAAATCTACCTCACCTCTGACTTCCTCACCTAATGACCTCATGTTACTCGCCTACCACACTCTGATATCTCTACCCCTCTCTAACTCAACTCTGCCTTGCTCCTCTTTCTGTGCCTTACTGCACTTTCCATCTCACCCTCTTGCATCTCTCCTATATCTATTTCAACTCTATCTCAACTTCATCTCTTTATACATCACTGCTCTCTACCTGTCTCGCATCACTCTTTACCTCACTCTTTCTATCTCATTTCTGTCCCTATCTCATCTCTCTCAATTACGCCTCTATCTCTTTCTCACTCGCCACCTACTTTCTCAATTTACCTCACCAAGTTTTTGCTACCTTACATCTCCTCTTTCTCTCTAACTCTGTTTACTCTACCTCACCTCTCTAACTACTTTACTCCTTTCTTGCTACCTTTATTTTCTCTCATTACCTCCCCTCTCTGTATCGCTGTCTCTCTCTGTATCTCCTTCTCTATATTATTACACCTATTTCTCTCCCCATTTTCTCTCTCCTTATACATTTCTGTACCTCACCTTTGTAGAAACATCTTGTTTTACAGACTTGTTGAACCCCCTTTTTTCAAATCTAGTGGGGAAAACCCTTACTCCTTACTGAGAAGTTTGTCCTTTAAGACTGCATAGACAAGAAGGTGGAGGGCGCCCTACAAACAGCACAGGCAGGGCTTAGTTTTGCTTTAAGGGCAGTGATCTATGGAGTCTTCCCAGTCCTTGGTCAATGATTTTTAGTCCCTCTCTTCCTGCATGCAGGACGGCGAGGATTTCTCACAGCTATTAGGAAACCCATGCCCATTTCTTGTCGGATGTTATGTTTGACAGTCTGAGAGTTTCAACTATGGCTTTGACAAGCTCAGTCGCTGGCAGGCGTCATTTGCACCTCAGGAACTGGAAGGTGAAGGCAGTCCAGAATTGTCTGCTGAGAATACCTTTGTCGGGTACTAATCTCTTTGGTGAGGAACTTGAAGAAGTCCTGTTAAGATCCTTTAAAAGCATACTCAGCCTCTCCACCACAAACAGAAGTCTTGGGAAAGGGGCAAAAAGAAGAATAGTGACCATTACAATGGGAAAAAGATTGACTTTTATCAGAATAAAGGTTGCTTCCAGCCTAAAGGGAATCAATATAATTCTTCTTCTCTTCAACCAGCTTGGAAAAGAAACATGAAACAGTGCTTCTTCAGGTCCAGTGGGGGGTTGTCTGCGGCTTTTTCATCAGACATGGAGAAGCTTAATATCATAAAAGTGGGTTCTAAACTTCTTGGCCAGGGACATGATAAAGGTGGAAGCCTTCAGGGACAGTGTCTCCCTTCTCTAGATGGAGTCTATTTGCCCTGTCCCTCTAGAAGAGAGGGGTTTGGGATGCTTCTTCAGGGTTTCCTTATGCAGAACGTCTCAGGGGACTTCAGAATGATTATAGACTTGAGGTTCCTGAATAGCAATACTCCCACTAAACATTTCTAAATTAACCCCTTGACCGCGATCGGAATTCCGCTCGTGTGCTGGACATTCCGATCGCGGGTGGGGTCGTGACGAGCTCAGCTCGTCATGCGCACAGCATGACGAGCTGAGCTCGTCATGAGCACGGAAGGGGTTAACACTCTGCAGCAGGTACTTTAAATCCATTTGTTTTTGCATTGTTTTTTAGAAGCACTGCAAGTAGGAATGTGGTCAGCAGGTCTCCGGCAACAAAACCAGCCCACCAAAATGCCTAGCGCCAGTAGGCCAGTCTGGCCCTGCTGAAGAACTCCCACATGGTTTTCACCAAAGTCCTAGCTCAGGTCTTAGGCCTTCTCCATGAGCATCCGCAGTGGGAGGCAAGGGGGGGGGGCTTGCCCCACCTGGATTTTTCACTTGCCCTTTAATGACTATGCCCCTGCCCTTTGACAATGTCAAAAAGGGTCAGAGGATGGATGAGGGGCGGTTCCTGCGTTTGGGCATTGACCCTCTGGCATTTTGCCCCCCCAAGTGAATATACACACACTACACAGTATTGTTGGAATCTAATTAGTGCAACCACGAGTTAGCCTTCAGCCGCAGGCACGATGATGGCACTGAAGGGGGTGGGCCTTCAGTGTGATATACACACACATGGGTAGCACTGACAGCGCAGGGCAGCTAGGCCACAAAGTGTGCATGTGGGTTGGATGGATGCCTTTCTCTGGCCAGCCCAACATGCGCACTAGAGGCTTCTCTAATGGCGTTTTCACTTTGCACACGTGGTACACAAGATAGGTGCACATTAGTGAGTTATGGGAGGTGGCACAACTGCCCTGGGCATTTTGACTAGCAGACGTACCTCCTTAGTGCCACTGCTAAAGGTGACTATGCATTGTGGCCGAGGCGCTCAACTTGCCACTTCATTGTTTTGTTTAAAAACGACCATGAAAAATGGCCTCCTAACTCTTCTGCCATTTAAGCAAGAAAGAATGTTCACATCATTTACAGCTTTTCCTGTGCACCTTAACATAAGCAAAACTGCTATACTCTAAACATAAATAATAAGAGAGTAACAAGACCCAGCATATGATGTAGTCAGATAAGTTAATATCGCCAGCATGTGACCGCTTGTTTCTGCCTGTGCATATTATTTTTCCTGTTGGTTTGTATTGTGCTGGCATTTGTAAAGCACCTTGCTCTGCAATATAGTAGTTTTTCAAGTCGGAGCTTCTCACGATTGCTTCCTTGCCCTATTTGGTACACGTTCTAGCATGGACGTGAGGGTGGTAGGATGGATTGCTGCCGGGTCGCCTATTTTGGAAGCATTGGTTTAGGAAGTGAAGAGTGGGGCTCTAGTCATCTTACTGCGACTTTATCCTGCCCGTGCGTGATTGTAAATGACAAGGAGGGAGGGAAGCAATTTATTAAACAGTTAATAGTTCAGTTGTTTTTTCCTGTTCGCGTTAGAACTTGAAAGGGTCCTCGGTACAGTTCACTCTATGTTTCTACACAGGTATATATTTATGCAGCAGGAAAATGTCATGAATAATTTTTAGTTCCCGAAGTGACAGAAAATTAAGATGTCTAAATGCCTTACTTCTTTAGCATCAGCATTAGCAGTTTCATTAAAAATATAGACCATGAGTAACCCCCACCCCCGGGGGCGTGGCTACGCTGGCAATGGCAGAGGACATCTTTGTGTAGAGCTCCGTCGGAGGCTCCCCGAGTTGGCCCTTATCCTCCATCAAAAGCGGCTCTGCAGGAGGTGAACCCTCCCTCGACGCCTGCTGTGCGCCACCTGCGGCTCCGATGAAAACTTTGGGGTGATAGGACGGTGCACTCCGCACCGGGACCTGCTGCCCTCCCTGAGGCCCGGCGGGGTGCTGCTGCGCCGGTGAGGTTGGTCGCGCTGGCCTGGGGATTGGCTCCGCCCACTAGGCATCACGGCGTGGCGCACTCGCGGCTGGCTGCTGTCACCTAATCTGCCGCGGCCGCCGCCGCTGCTGGGGTGGACGCTACCGGAAGCCTGCTGCCCTACGTTGCGGACCCGGCTGCTGCTTTTGTCCCGCTCTCCCGCGGGTGGCTTCAAGTGACGACGGCGAACTCCCGGGGTGCCGGGCCGGACCCGCGTTGATGCTACGCGAGTGGCGACAGCTGGCGCTGTGGACACCGGACCTTCCCTGAGACAATTACCCGAATCGCGGGCCTCGTCTGCACCGTCTGTGGCGGAGGTACATGTGCTGGTGGCCATACGTGGCTCTTATTAGACCCCGGCTGGGGGTGGGGCGGACGGCAATCCCCGGTGTCCTGTGACGGCCCAGGGGATGTGGAGGTGCCCTGAATCCGGAAGGTGAGGACCAGGTGGCCGTGTGGGCATTGGGTGGTGTGCCCGTGTCCCGGCCTCTGCGGCGTTGCCCTGAGTCAAGACCCCGTGCCTTACCCCAGGAACTGGCCGATTGCAGGGACCTGTGTAGCTGGTGGAGGAAAGTACGAGTGCACAGGCGGGGCGGCAACTCCCTGGCCTAATAGCATTGGAGATGGTCCGGGCACGCCTGGCTTGAACCGCAGGCACACCTGGTTCAATGTCGCGGGGCAGACGGGGTAAAATGAACGTGCCTGACACCTCAGCCCCCCATCCACAGACGCGAGCCACAGCGGGTAGAATGGCGGAAGCAGAGTCCCCAGCTGCTGTGTCTGGCAAGTTGGTCGCGGTCCTGGCTGCTGTGGAGAAACTGGGGGAAACCCTGAACCATACCCGTACTGCCCTGGAGGGCAAAATTGGCAAAGCGATTACCGATCTAACTCTTCTCCATGCAGATCACCGCAAATTGGCGGACCGCATGGAAGAGCTGGAAACCAAGATGGCGGAGGTGTCACCAAGCGTGCAGGCAGCAGACAAGCACATACAACAGCTCCTCAATAGGGTGGACTTCCTTGAGGACAGGGCAGAGGACGCGGAGGGCCGGGCCCGACGCAACAACGTCCGAGTGGTGGGACTGCCGGAGGGAAAAGAGGGGAGGAATCCTGTTGCCTAAGCGGAGTCCTGGCTGCGCACACTCCTACCGGAAGGGAGTTTATCCCCGTATTTTGTGGTGGAAAGAGCGCACCGGGTGCCGACCCGATCACTACCGTCAGGATCTAACCCCAGGCCACTCCTGATCAGGCTACTGAATTATCGGGACAGAGACGACATCTTGCAGGAAACCAGGAAGATGCGCGACGTCCAGGTGGACAATCAAAAAGTGATGTTCTTTCCTGATTATACGATTCAAGTGCAACGACAAAGATACTCTTACATGGCAGTGAAGAAACGCCTCCGGCAATACGAGTTAAAATATTCCCTGTTGTTCCCGGCGCTCCGGAGAGTGGTGGCCAGTGGCAAAACGCACTTTTTTGCTACACCTGAGGAAACGGAGAGCTGGCTGGACACCTATTCCCCAGCAGGGGCTGTGCATCTGCCTGATCATACACGGGACAAACCACCTGGCGCAGCTCCTCGACGTCGGCGTCTCCGCATGCGGAAGCTGAACCAGTTGCACTCCTCACAGACGACGGGACCGGACCCGGACCAGGTGCTGCGAGGCCAGCGCGGCGCCCTTCGGGCTGTGGCGAGTATCAGCGGGTCGCAGATGGAGGAGAGTGAGTCCGTCACTGGCCAGCAAGAACAGGATAGCGATGCCAAAGACCTCTCGGATGACCCTCTCACCACGCAAGACTCTTATGAACTGCCGATTGTCACTCCACATACTGCCGATGATCTAGCCTGACAATTGTTGTTGCTGTTCGCTCCCCCCGATCCATTCCATGTCCTGGGACTTTACACGCAAGTATATGGCTGAAAGTCTTGGGATTTCACATGTTGTTTTGCACGTTACATTGTCATATGTCCTGTTGTTCCATTGTAGTGATGCCCCTCACGATTGGTTTATTTTCTGTGTCATGGAACGGGAAGCACCTCTCACGCGACAGATATGCCCCAGGTCTTTTTATTCGTTTCCACTGGTGGAGATCGCTGGGCGCCTCCGGTGGGCAATAAGTAGGTGGGCCTATACTTCGCTGGTTACGGGGGGGCCCCGGGGACACTCTTTTTCCTCTTGACATTTTTTAGTCCATAGCACACAGTTCACCCCCCTAGACGTAGATTGTACGATGGTTACATATGTGGTTTGGACATTGCCTGTTGCATATTCGCCCTTTTGGTATTTTTCTTCAGTTTGAGTGGCTGCGAGTTGCGTGGTAGTCCATGTGATTTTTTTGTTTTTTTGTTTAATTTTGCTGCTGATTGTTTTACTGCCCTGAATGCCAAATTTTACATTTTGAGACGGGACACCTCTGACACTGCTCCACACTGGGGAGTGGCCTCTAGACTTGCACTCACGTGCATCGCCCTGCCCGCCCCGCCCTCAGGCCTGCCTGGCCCACATATGCCCCTAGCTTTCCAACGACATGGCACTCATTAAGATTGGCACCTGGAATGTGAGGGGCATCCATAGTCCATCGCGTCGCTACCTTATTTATTCCTATTTGAAATGCCACCATGTCCAAATTTCACTCTTGCAAGAAACACATTTACAGAAGTCGGAAGTAGCCCGGCTGCATAGGCGCTGGAGGGGTCAACTGTATGCGATAGGATACTCAGCATATGCGCGTGGGGTGTTGGTGTGGGTCAGGCCGGGGACTCCCTTCCGGGTGCTGGACTCTTGCATAGATGCGGAGGGCAGGTATGTCGTGGTCCGGGGTGTTTTGGATGGGAGGCAGGTTATACTTGCGTCATTGTATGCACCCAACACGGAACAAGCGGCCTTCCTGGAAACGGTCTCTCTCAGACTAACCGGATAGCCTGATGTTCCCATGATTCTGGGCGGGGACTATAACTGTGTCATGGATGTGTCGCTGGATCGCTCCTTCTCTCCCTTGCCTGGCACGGCTACACATGCGGCTGCGAAAGCACTGAATTAGTGGGCCACACATTGGCGTCTTTTTAACGCATGGCGCCACCATCACCCACAAGACAGGGTATATTCTTATTATTCGGGAGCGCATGGTCTTCATGTACGTTCGGATCGCATTATGATATCCACTGACCTGCTTTCGAGCATATCTGGTTCCTACTATATGGGGCGCACACACTCAGATCATAATCCACACATGGTAGAATTGCATTGGAATGATACAGTGCTGCCGATACCTACGTGGTGCCTTCAGCCAGATGTCTTACTCGATGCACCCTCCCGAGACCTCCTGGCCACGACCGTGGCACAGTACTTTGAAGAGAATGCCGGCACGGCTTCCTCGCCCCTGCTTGAGTGGTATGCCCTTAAGGTAGTAGTCCGCGGTCACTGTTTGGGCGCGCAAGCGGGCATTAGAGTGCAGCTGGTGAAAGAACTCACCACTTTAGAGAGAAAACTGGTGACCGCAGAGCAGGTTGCGCTAGGGGGATCCCAGGGCCAGCTTGATGGCTATAGAGAAGAGCATGCCAGGTTGCTAGAACGGTTACGATGTCTCAATTATGCCGCACATTCGGCGCGCACGCATCACATTGGGGACAAGGCTGGGAAATTACTCACATGGCTTATACGTCAGGATGCAGTGCAGTCTCCTGTCACGTCGGTGCGCACGGCGGCTGGGGGCCTCGTTTACATGCAGCGGGACATACACAATACATTTGTGGCCCATTATCAGGGACTGTGTCTCGCACACAGGCTACGACCAAGGAGTTACAGCTTTATTTAGATGGGTTAGACCTACCGACACCCACACGCGCACAAAAGGAGGACTTGAATGGTCCTCTTCTTGCAGAGGAGATACGGGACAGCATATTCTCCTTGGCAAATGGGAAGTCGCCAGGACCAGACGGCCTGCCGACTGAATTCTATAAAGCTTATGCACATATATTGGTACCGCAACTGCTGCAAGTATATGAGTCAGTGTTGGAAGAATCCACGCTCACTGACACACAAAATGAGGCCCTGCTGGTGTCCCTCCTCAAGCCTGACAAGGACCCTGAACTACTGGGGTCCTACCGTCCGCTGGCACGGCTAAACACCGACTACAAAATTTTTGCGTCTCTTCTAGCTAAGCGTCTTTCGCCTTTGGTGCGCTCATTGGTGCACCCAGATCAGAACGGTTTGGTACCCACTAGGAACACCTCACTAAACCTCCATAGATTTTTTAGAATACAGCAGTATGCGGCACAAAGATGTCCCCGCTCTGGATGCCTGGTATTAGACCTGGAGAAGGCCTTCGATTCTTTGGAATGGCCCTATCTGGCTGCAGTGTTGCGCAAATATGAACTAGGTGATCTTTTTTTCAACATGGTACACCTCTTGTATCAGCGCCCCACTGTCCGCGTCCGCACTGGTAGGATTGTGTCTGCTCCTATTAGAGTGAGGAGGGGTACGCGCCAGGGATGCCCGCTGTCCCCGCTACTTTTCTCTCTCACCATGGAGCCTGTGGCGATGCTACTCCGCAGAGGAGGTGAGGAGTGGGGCATACAACTTGGAGATGGGACGCATGCTGTGTCTCTGTATGCTGACGACCTACTACTGTATGTGCGTGATGTCACTGACATACCCGCGTCCATAGCAGATGTGCTGAGGATGTTTGAGGAACTGTCGGGACTCCGGGTCAATTGGGCCAAGTCTGGAGTATATCCCTTCAGTGCGGCAACGACAGAAACTGATGTGTTCATTAACGGTTCGCGGCTCCCATGGTATCCCACCACCTTTCGATACTTAGGGATCCAGATATATCGAACCCCAGATGATTTATTGGAGGGTAATTTGACGAGGGCAATTTCGGCGGTACGAGCATAGGTGCACTTCTGGGGGACACTTCCGTTGACCGTCATGAGTCGCGTTACCTTGCTGAAAATGATAGTTCTTCCCAAACTATTGTATTATTTTTCAAACCTCCCGGTTTATGTCCCAACTAAGACCTTCCGTGAATTGGAGCGTATGTCCCGAGACCTCATATGGAACAAAGGCAGGCCCAGAGTCGCGTTGTGGAAACTATACACCCCCACCTCTCAGGGAGGGCTGGCCGTTCCCAACCTGGAGTTGTATTACATAGCAGCTCAGCTGCAGTGGGTAACGAAGTGGCTCAATGACACTAATCTGGAGGACACGGCGACCTTACAGCAACCATGGACACACACTCAAATATATTACTTATTCCATCCGGCTGCCCGGACCCCACGTCTGCTCAAACTCCATCTAGGCCTCGCCCATCGATGCTATAAAAGGGGCTTATACCTTACCCGTGCGACACTCCCGTACGCTCCGATACTACCGTTCTTGGGGACGCCTAGAGGGGACATGGGTACCTCTGAAGCCGCCCTCCGGCATTGGCACACAGCGGGAATAGACACTCTAGGTGACTTTTACAGAGATGGCACACTCTTAACATTTGAGGAGCTAGCAGAGGATACTGACTTACCGGCAGGCCAATTTCTTCTACATACCTCTCTCATAAGAGCCCTTTCGGCCCTCCTGGGGACTAACGTCCGAACCTCCGACACACCTGTTGTTGCAATATCTACACGTCATGGGGGCGGGCTCTCACATAGTGCACTGGCTGGTGACGGCCTTACTCACGCACACGCTGAGGCCAATGCTGACGCTTCGCGCCCGCTGGGAGGCTGACAGGGGCCAGCCCTGGACAGACAAGGAATGGACCACTATCCTGGCTGGTGCTACATCTATACCACGGAGTTCTAAATTCAAGTTAATACAAACATACATTATACAGAGGGCGTATCTCTCTCCTGACAACATTAACAGATATTTCAACATTGCTACATCTGAGTGTCTGCGTTGTCATCAGCTCGACGCGGATTTACTCCACATGCTGTGGTCCTGCCCCTCCCTTCGACTTTATTGGCGGAGCGCTGCTGCAGCGTTGCCGCTCTGCACTGGCACCTCCCTGCCACCCACGTGGGAACTCTGCATATTAGGAGTCTATGTTAGGTCCAAGAAGAATAGAGTTACATCACGATTCAGAGATTTAGGATTAATAGCTGCCAAGCGCTTAATTACGAAACGGTGGAAAAAGGCAGACCCCCCCCAGAGACGATCAGCTGGACAAACTCGCTTACGATATGGGCACAGGCAGAAAGCACCGCACTTCACAGGGAAGAGACGGCGGGGCTCCGTAAATATCCCATAGCGTTACAATGGGATGCCATACTGTCGGCTTTTAACACTGCGGATACCTGGGAGGGCAATGACACCTGGCCAGCTATTCCATAACACACATGCCAGGGATCCTGGGGGCGGGGGACGGGAACATGGCGACACGCACTCATACCCCACCGGATGTTGCCTCGCAGAGTACGCTTGGTGTAGCGTGGTCCTCACTCCCTCTTGTCCCGGTGCCTGCACTCATGAGGCTAGCTCCCAGCAGTGACACGAGTTTGACTACCACCCCAGTGTGCTGTCCTGTCGTACCTCCCACATTCTATAGTCCCACTCTCTGTAATGTAATGGCTTTCATAATGGTTTCTAGATGGCAGCCCTTTAATTATGTTGTTAATAGTTATTATATTGTAAATATTTACTTTATTGGTGTATTTGCTTTTATCCTCTTTCTTTTTCCTTTGGAAAAATCCCACTGTCGGCCTATCGCACTGGCCACATAAGACTGTTTTCAACATTTGCTAATCTCAGGGCGATCAGATCTGGGTGGCTTTAATGTTATAGGCGATGTCATCATGTGGTATTGGGCACCTTTTTTCTCTCTCCTTTTTCTTTCTGATTCCACGCCTCTTTCTCCACAGTCGCTTAAGTAATGTGGGGAGGAATACAGGTCAGAGGATCACAAAGATGCTATGAGAGACAGCCTCTTGATGATAAGTAGATGTGTTGTAACGCATCGAAATGCGATCTGCTGTTACATGAGTAGTTAATCCACAACAGTATTGTTGCGAAACTGTAATATGTAATTGAAAATATTGTTTTTCTTCGACATTCTGCTATGTCATGTACCTTGGGAAAATGGAAAAATATGAAAAGACCAATAAAGATATTTAAACAAAAAAAAATGAGTAACCCCCACCCCCTGTCTCCACTATTGAGCGATTCTTTACAGGGGAAGGCCTACTGTAAATATGCTGTATCATTTTAATATTAATGGTAAAGTCGCATGCAGACATCGCATTGTAATCTTTCACTGCTGTATCTCATTTAGCAAATTAACACATCTACTTTAAAGAAACACATAAAGCATACACACAAGCTTCTACCTCTGCAGTTTAACAGTCACAGGAGGACTACGGAAAATAATTAATGTCTTGTGAATATCTGTAGAAGAAAAGGTGCCAAGAAGTCTGAAGTGTACACCTGACATGTGTTCTTCTGTATCCAATAGGTTGTGATACTCAAACCAAGTGGGTTTTGGTGTTGGGCACCTATTTGTCCTGGTGAGCGTGCAACACTTTATTTAGTTGTAAGTGGCACTACAACTAGTTGACTCAAAGTCATTAGCCTCCTTTGACATTAACATTTGAATGCTGTGTGATAAACCGTAGCGGTGGGTGGACATAGTTTAAAAAATCCAGTATAGTGTGGTAAGGGCTGGGGCAGGATAAGGCGGTGCACCTTGAAAGTAAAAGGCCCGCTTGTGTTGGCAGCTGTGGTACCTGCGTTACTTGTCTAGGCATAAGATACTGGGTGGTGATCCGTCTGGGTCTTTGTGACCGATCTTAAGTTAACCCCCAATGTTAAAAACCTGGACAAGTGATCACTTTAACATAGTCACCTCCTATGGTATTTGCAGGGCACTGGAATTATGAGATTGTGTGACCGTGGCGATTTGCACATAATTTTAGATTTGCAGTATTTGCCACATAATCCATCATCTGCTGCAAAATGTGCAGATTTTAACAAAAAAAATCAGTTTCTAGCTCACACAGTTCAAAAGTTACTGAAAATGTAGCAATGTGTTGCCATTCAGTGGAAGGCTCTGAGCAAAGGTTGACTGGTCAACTATCTGTTGCTTGTTGCTATATTTGGTTGTTAAACTGGCACTAATGAGGCATAACCAAAGCACAGCCAGTGCTAACATGGGTAAAAATGACAAATAATGAAGTAATGCTATCACAAAATGTGCTGCATTATATATAAGCTGCTACCTATATCATTATCATATGAAATCTCTTTATTGATGACATAACACTTTCATAATTGCCATATAACCTTCATGCTTTCTCAAATTTGCTTGAAAATGCACCATTTGCTAACAATTTCTTTTTACATTTTCTCAGGGGGAGAACCCCCCCACCCCCCGAATCCCCATTATAGCTGTCAGGCTCGCTCGCCACATTTCACTCATCCAGAACTTTTACACCCCGCCACTTTCAAATGTCACTAGCCGCCACTCTGGATGACATTAAAATTATGCCCCTCTCTGAAAAGATTTCTGCGGACGCCCGTGGCCTTCTCAACGCCTAGGGCATAGTAGTCCATCCATATCTGGATGATTTGCTGATTCAATCCCCCTTTCAGACCCAGTCAATGAGGAACACGGAATTAACAGTCCGGACTATGCAGAACTTTGGGTTTCTAGTGAACTGGCAGAAGTTGCTCCTCAATCCATCTCAAATGTTGGAGTATATAGGGGCCATATTCGACACAGTCCAAAAGATGGCGTATCTTCCGCAGTCCAGGAAGATCAAACCAGTAACATAGCAAGAATGCTATGGACCCTGGTGCATGCAAGGAAAATGACCCTTTTGATTGCTGTTGAGGTAGTAAAATACACCAGTTATCAGGGGCTCAATGAACTCCTTAAAGCTCTGGGCCCTGGTAGTACTGCACCTGCTGCACCAATGGTAGCTACACCCCTGAATGAAACTGAGGACCCTGCTATAGTTCTTCATGAGCAAACAAGAAGTCTCAGCAAGAGAGTGGCTTTGGGTTCAGAGAAATATGGCTAAACCATAATTATTGTCCAGGTATTTGATTTTTCTGTGGTGTTTCCGGAAAGGAAAGATACCTATTGCTTTCTGTTTTGTTTCAAAGGCAGCAACTCTCAGTGTTGTTCCAGGGGCACAAGTTCACTTGGGTCCTGTGGTTCTTAATATTCTCAATAACAGGGTACCACTCCAGGAGAATTACGAGGACTCAATTCCACTAATTCCCTCAATTCAGGACAATCTTGTCTAGTCAATTATGCCCAAAGCCTTGAACAAAGGAACCCTCTTTGCTAACCCCAATCCCAAGGGATGTCAGCAGCAGGGGTTAAGATCCAGTGATAGCAGACCAGACTGCTCAGGGTTCACAGGAGGGTCAGAATTGGAGAGATCTTTCAGCTGGAATGTTTTAACAGCTGTTTTTAAAGCAGTTCAGTACTTTGCGCAACTGTTGAGGGGGAAAGCCCTGATGATTCATACCAACAATATGGTAGCAATGTCTTACTTGAACAATTAGTTCAGTTCAGGTTCTACCTCTCGGAATCAGACAGTGCAAATAATTTTCACCTGGGTAGGCCCAATCTACTCGATATCAAGGCCATCTACTTAAGGGGATTCCTAAGAACACAGGCAGACTATTTGAGCAGAACTTCTTGAGCTCTCAGGACTTTGTCCTCAACCCCTTATCTTTCAGGAGATAGGGTGTTCTGGTGTGGGACTTATTTGCAACTTACCAAAATTCTCAACTCCCAAGATTTCCCTCGAGGTTTCAGGCTCAGAGGGCTTTAGGAATATATGCGCTGACCAGCCATTTGCCGGACAGGCTTCTTTATACCTTCCCCCCCCATCCCGTAAATTCCATCTGTCCTTGCAAGACTCCTGAGGGAGTCAGCAGAAATTATCTTAGTTCTGCCATTTTGATAAGCAGACCGTGGTTACTGCTACTGACAAAGTTGGCATTAGAGCAGGAATTGATTCTTCCATTGTGCCCACCCCCTCTATTGCATCCACTTCTATCACTGAGTTCTCTGACCCGTCTAAGACTGACCGTCTGGAGCTTGAGAGGGAGCGATTGCTGAATAGGGTCTCTCTATTTCTGTTTCCACATTGTTACATACTTCCAGAAGAGAATCAATCAAGTAATCAATCTTTATTTGATTACTAAAAAAACAATCCTAAGCAAACAATAGAATACTGAGTTCATAAAAATACAAATAAATCCGTATAATAACCAACATACTAAAAACCACAATAATAGAAAGAAGAGAGTTGACTAATAAAGCTTATAACCACCACTCGGCCTCTTTTGATACTTGGTGCGGAGAGAGATCTTTTTCTCTAGTGAGGTCTTCACTTCGTAATATCCTCCAGTTTTTACACAAGGGCTTTGATAAGGGTTTGAGTGTGGCCACCCTCAGAGTGCAATTGTCCGCTTTAAAGGCATTCAGGAATGAGGTGTCCTCAGCTGAACCTTTAATTTCTAAGCTCTTTAGAGGCTTCAATCTTTTAAAGCCTAGAATTTGAAATCATTTTCCAGCTTGGCATCTTCGCTTGGGCCTATCTTTTCTTTAGAGGACATCATTTGAACCCTTGGAGTAAACATCTGCATAATATCAGAGAGGACCGTCTAATTCATGTCCTATAGGTGGTAAGGGTTGGGAGGGTCTACCTGAAGAGATTAGCTGAATATGGGCTTTCAGATGCCCTCTTTGGGAATTTCGGTCCTGTGAAGAGCGGGGAGAGACCATCATCTTCTACCCTGGCATGATGGATAAAATCTGTTATCTCCTCAGCTTATCAGGATTGTGGAAAATAAATACTGGAGACTATAAACTCCACCAGAGGAATTGCGGCTTCTTGGGCTGAGTGGGCAGAGGTTTATATTAGAGAGATTTGTAAGGCTGCAGCGTGAGCCTCACTTTCTACATTTATTTCGTATTAAAGATTACATGTTGCTCAGGACTCAGAATTAGGCTTTGGGTCACAGATTATTTTGGGATTTACGTCAATTTAGAAAAATGTTTGTTTTGTCCATATTATTTTGGGTACTAGAGTTCCACGTAATGTTGTACCCGACAGGACTGTATGTATGAATTAGATACATCACGACTGTGGAATGGATGATAAGTAGGGCTCCCGGTTTTATGGCATTTATTTTTTTAACATTTCCATCTGTGTTTATGCATATTTATTGTTTGGCCATTTTTTCTATATTTATCCATAATTATTTTGTGATTTACTGATCAATGAAGTTGTAAAACTGTACATTTCCATATTCATTTAACTGATAGACGCGCACTTATACTTTGATGTCTGTCGTATTTTACCTATTTAAGCTGCCAAACATTACATTACAATACATCCACTGGTACATATTAGAATTATAGCACAAATGCATGTTGAAATATGCCGTTGTTTAAAGAAATGTCATCCTGTTTTTAATTTCCCAATCTGTCCATCTGCTCAGCTGTTGGGCTATAATTCATAAAAGACAGCACGAAGAGTCACTTAAAAGAAGCCCAATGTTCTGTATTTATCCACTTTTAAAAATAAAGGCAGACCGAAAACACATTGTTTTCTGTCGGTATTTAGCTGTAAAAATCAGTAAAAAAAGGAAAACTGGGAGCCTGAAAAATAAGTAAAATTATTCGACCTTTACTCACTCTGTTTTTTGGTGTGTTCATTTCGGCTGATGAAGGTATCTGTTAGCTTGGGCATACCTCATTAAGTATGTTTGGGATGAGGAAGGCGAAAAGGAGGTAATGCGTGGATTACTTACCAGAAATATTCATTCTTCCGATTCGTCCTTACTCGTCCCAATACTTATGACCTCCCTCCCACCTTCTTACCTTCATCAGCCATTTCTTCTAGGGTCTTGGTGAGTAGCTAGCAGTGTTAGGAGGGGGAAGGGGATTTATGGGTAAATCCTTTTTCTAGGGAATGGGAAGAGAAAAACAACTTTAGTAAGTGGTGAGCAGTGTTAGTGAATGAGTGAATTTACTCATTAAGGGAGTACTGGGACAAGTAAGGAAGACTTAAAGTATTGAAGATTACCGGTAAGTAATAAGAACATTTTGCAGCAGGAACATTGTTTGCGAAACAGGATTTGTTTGTGATTACGTACATCTGGCAGCAAACGTTTCCATTCCTAGTGCTATGTGCATATGTCTTATTTTCATTTTATTCACTATTCCACTAAACATCTGCTAAGTCACTTTTACAGTGCTTTTCTACAAGCGGATAGACATAGATTTTCACATAAAATATTATTGCTGCAAGACAAAAAATATCCAGATCAAAGCACAAAAAGAAATGGATTCATGGATGGTTCCTCAAGCTGTCTTTTTGCACTACTTGGAAGGCAGACAGCGTGCAGCCTGAGCTTTCAACTGTTTTTCCATGCTCCAATTTCTGAAAGGTTAGCATGTAATTCAATATTGTTTGGCACCAAGAAGGTTGAATGAGCTAAAAATCAGCAATACATTTATAGTTGTTCTGAAATGGGGGGCCTGAAATGTCTTGCCCAGGGCCCAAAAATTCATAAAATATCACTGGACACATTTCCATTCTCATGTATCCGAAGTCTTTGGCCGCACTAAACTTGGGCTTTGAGGGCGGGGTGGGTGGGGAGGGTACTATGGTAATCACAGTGTCCTCCCACATCTAACATCAAATTCCAGTTTTAAGTGTTCCCTGTGCCCCAACAAACTCAGTCAAAGAAGTCTGGTAGGATAAAGGTGAAAGTTTGGCAAGCAGACTGTGAATACAAATGTTTTGGCATTCTGTTTCCCTTCTCTGAAATTCAGTTCCAAATGTCATGAAAAACACAGAAGACCTGTCAAGCAGGTCTTGAAACCCCAGCAGGATCTGGCACCGTGATGTCAATAAGAGGGCCACTGTGATGGAAACTGCAATTTTGGGGGGACAATAGAAGGGTGCAATGCAATCCTGGGTGTTAGCTACATCTGCAAGTGACAGTGTAGACCTCTTTGAAGTTAAGCAAGTCCTTCGGCACAAGCCAACTGTCAAGAGCAAAACAACAGCTCCCTACACACAAGGCTTGTTGTCCATATCCTGGGAGCAAGTTCACACCTCATTCACACTCATTAGAATGCTAATTACTGGCTAGCAGAAGGCAAAGAGCAAAATGGAGATTTAGTTTCCAGGGACTTGAGGCAGGGCAAAGGTGACTTTTTAAAAGTTACTTTTCTGTAATATATAGAAATAAATCCAACTTCACAAGTGAATTGAATTTTTATTAACTATTAAAAATAGTTGTTTAATTATTTTACTAGCTAGCTCCATTCCAAAATTACAGTATTAGTATTTAATATTGCATCCGATTGTTTTCCTATGGAACCGCCAATCCTGCTTCTGTGAAAACAGCTTTGAGGTGCTAGCCACTGTATGGACATGTTTAACATTAACCTTTACAAGTCCTTTTAAATACCATGCATCCTGAGTTAATGGGCAGTAAGGCTAATATATTTAAAAAAAAAGGTTTTAGGCCTGTCAATAGGGTTTATTTTGGCAGGTCGAATTTGCAGTTTGAACCTTCACAGACAGAATACTAGTGGCAGGTATGCAGTCATGTTTGCATTCTCACTGCAGTGGGTGGCACGAGTGCTGCAGCCCACAGGTGACATTTAACTTACCCGTCTGCGGTACGCTTTGGGCACCATATACTAGGATCTTATAGGTAAATAAATTTGCAAATTGGGGTATGCTAATTTCACCACGTTGAAAGGAGGAGCACAAGCTCTTTGCCACTGGTTAGCAGGGGTAAGGTGCACAGAGGTCTGCAGCCAGTTAAAATAGGGTTCAGCAAAAAGGCAAAAATAAATTGAGGTGACCCCGCAAAAAAAGGCTAATTTTCAACACCCTGAGACTAGGATCAGATTATCCTTCCATCACTGCAAATTGAAACTGGATTGTTTGCATTTAAGCACTTCATAAAACCCTTAAATTTTATTTAAAGCAGTCAATGTGAACATGTCCAAGCAGTCTTCATAATGAAGAGAGTCCTTTAGCACTCTTTGACTTTGGGAAAATGCCCTATTCATATCACAAATTAATCTGTTTTTCCATGAGTTTAATAAATATAATTTTATTGAAAGCAGCAGAATGAAGTTCAGAATTCAAGTAAATGAATTTTTTTAATTCATCTTCTTTTACATGAAAGCGTACATGGATCCACACATTCTGTTAGGGTGCTGTCAATCACCCCAATGTATTTTGGACAATCTAAGTGGTCCTTTGTCAGGAGGTTATTAATAATCTTAAAGTGAGTGCTGCGCAAAAAGAAACATGGTAAAGTTCACTACTGTGCAGAGAACACCAACATGGGCAAGAAAAATTATGAGTCGTGCATTCTTTATTTCACAACCTGAGCCTGTGACACATTGACTATTGCATACTGTCACCTCTCATGCTGATAGAAGTAAAATTTACAGCAGAATCTAAGAAAAGAATGCTCATGTTTGATAAAAATAAATATAAAACAACACATCATTTATAACAAAAAACTTCATACACTACAAAAGTGTAGTCATTCAAGAAGAGACTACCAGCAAAATGCTGTAATGTGGTATTAGGAAAAACCTCCATGTGTGAAGGATGCTGAGTAAATTCCATAAAAATATGTCAAAAATGCATCCTATATAGTGTTCTCTATTGTTTACTCTGGTAAACAGATAAAAAAGGAGAAGGGGATGACTACTCGTGGTAGAGCGGTAAAACTCTAAATGCTTCTAAAGTGCAGATAGAAAAGTGCTGTGTTGGTATATGAAACGAGAATACCAAAGGTAGGGAAACTAGCAAAAACACAGTGACATCTTAAGGATTGGTGGGGCCATGGGCAAATATATATGTTTGTGGCCCCCTGTTTGGAGCAACTTTAAATGTATTGCCCCTGTTCAGCTCATCCTTACTGCAATGATTCTGAACTATATTGAATTTAAACCTTAAATGTTAAACCTTCAGAAACGGAAACATGCGAAGCAGCAGAAAGCTCAAGCTGTCTGGTGCCCACCAACCAAATAGTACCTAATGGAAGCTTGAACAAGCGTTTGGCTCTAGATTTGTTTTTGTGTGGAAAAACAACATTTTATATAGAACTTTGTGTATAACCAGAAAGTTACTTCCATTGTGGGAGAAACATGCTAAGGGTGAATTCTTAGATGTTTAGTGGACTAGGGCAAAAGACAAATGTACATAGTGCTTGAAATTGTAGCTATGGTTGCAGAATATTTATAATCCCAAAGGTACCCCTCTTCACGGTTGGCGGTCTTGCTGTAGAGAGCCACCAGGCCTCTACATTACAATGTTGCCACCTGTAACACTCCCTGGGGCGGGCTCGGCCCGTAGAGATAAATAAAGGGGCGTATGACCACACAGGGTCTTCGCCCACAGATAGTAACTGTTTATGCATGTGCCTTATTACAGTGCAGCATGCCTGCAGCCTAAGAGGCCTGAGCGCGGTAACACCAGGCACTCCCCTGTCATACTTGCTTCAACAGAGGAAATCAAAGTGCAGCTCTGAAGATTTCCACCATTCCATTTGTAGAAATCAAATAAAATTCTCATCATTTTTTTTTCAGTCTCTCCTTCCTATGTGTGCACCTCTCTGGCTAGGCAGGTACGTGTAACCCCGCTGAGTAAGAGAAATTGGATGGAGCAAGATACAGGAGACGGACAGAAACTTAAATAAAACATTATAGTGAAGATGTGAAGTAAAGGGAGAAACGAGCAGAGACAGAGAAGGTGCAGAAAGATATGTGAGGTAGAGAGAAGTAAATAAAGAAAGCTGAGGTAGTCAGAAGGAAAGATAAAACGAGCTAGAAATAGGAGGGTTTTAGAGTGCAGTAGATACGTACAGATGGATAGAGATAGAGCTAATGAAATGTAAAGAGAGACGGACAAGAACGGTACTCTAAGGGGTGAGGTAGGGAAAGAGGTAATGTAGAAAAAGAGGTGAATCCAAGAAAATGTAAAGGATGCAGGAGGTGGAGGTAGACAGAGAGGTTAGAGGAAAAACAAAGATATAAAGTAGAGACAAGGCAAAATGAGAAGAAGTATAGACAAAAATGTGCCAGATAAAGAGAGTAGTTAGTAAGAGAGAAAGGTAGGGAGAGGCATGAAGGAAGAAAGAGGAATATGGCGTAGAGCAAAAAGAGGAAGTTGAGAGACATATATAAAATAGAGAACGAGAGGTGGGTTTATACAGAAGTTGAGAGTTGGAAGATGAAGAGAGGCTGAGATATCTATAAAGTTAGAGATTGAGAGAGGTTATTGAGGTAGAGGGGGTAAGTTGAAATGTGGAAGGATGTCAAGAGAGAGTCATGCGTTTGTTTGTGAGAGAGAGAAAGAGGGAGGAGTTGATTAGGGAGTAAAAGGGTAGAGGTTGCAAAATAGTGGTAGCCAGAAAGGAGTGAGATATTTAAAGAGGTGAAGGAAAGAGAACAGAGATATAACCATAAAAAGGGGAGCTGAGGTAGTGAACTAATGGTGAGGTAAATAGAGAGGTTGGGTAGTGAGAGAGGGAGAGAAAGAGAGAGCAGTGGGGTAAAAAGAGGTGGGGTATTGATAGACATGTGAGGTAGAGAATTGAAATAGAGAAGAGAAGGGTAGTGGTGAGGTAGAGCAAGGGCTAAGACAGGTAGAGAGATAATGCAGAGACACAGAGAGATTGAAAGATGCAATAAAGATAGTGAGATGATAAATGTAGTGGTAAGTGAAGTAGGTGAGGAGAGATAAAAGGAGATCAGATGGAAAAAGAGCAGCAAGGTACAGAGAGAGTGAGGAGGTACAGAAAGTTGAGGTTAAGAGAAGGGCTCAAGAGTGAGAGATATTGATGTAGCCACAGGGAGTGATGGAGAGAGGGGCAAGGTAACAAGAGAGTTAAAGTGTGATGAAGTTGAGTGAGGTGTATTGATGTAATGAGAGGGAGGTAAGGTACACAAAGGTGATGTAGAGAGAGGTGTGATAGAGAGAGAAAGAGAGGATGAAGGTACATAGAAAAGTAAAGAGAGAGCAGTCGAGAGAGAGGGTTAAGGTAGAAGAGGGGAGGTGAAGTAAGCAAAGAGAAATCACACAGAAAGATTACTTTTCAATGTAATTGCCACCAACTGCCTTAGAGTATAAGGGTTAAGGCTGGGCATGTCAGACATGCAGAGTTAGGGAAGGTTCTCTATTTATTTAGTGCTGCGCAATGCAGCAACCAAAGTTGCTTCTCTGCGCTGCACAAGTTGGAGAAAGCAGCGCAATGCCATAGTTATTCAAACTTGGCCTGCTTCTGCTGTCATCCCCGCTGCTGGAGCAATTTACAGGCTGTCTAGAGTCACACACAACCTTTGCATTATGTGCAGAGGTGGTGCATGCTTTCCAACTTAGGATTTTTACTGGAAGCATACCCTTTCAGTACTAAATCCTATGCCTAGACAAATTCTGAAACATTACACAGATTGTATGTGTGCTGTGCAGCACATATGTAATGTCCGCAATGTTTGGAGGAAAGGTAACATTTAAACATGTTAGTGTCTGTTTCAAAGAGATATACGTTTTATGCAAAGCCCAGTGCACCGATCTTAATTGATAGGGTTTTGCGTCAAAAACTGTATGTGCTTGTGCTAATCCACTCAAGCTACACCCATGTAACAGCCCCTTGAAGAAAAGTGGTGCAAAACTGGATAAAGTGCTATGTGCTCTGAGAAAAGGGCACCTTCATAGAACAATACAAATTGACCCTGGTTTTTCAGGTTTTGCATCAGTTTTGCGTTACTTTTATTCATGCAGACTTGCCACAAAATCCTTTTTGGTATTTACAAACCAATGCAAATAGCAATTTGTAAGAAAGGTTAATGCAACAAAGTACACTGTGGGGTCTAGCATTACTTTGCATCAGTGAGGTGCTCCATGGGTGGTGCATGGACATTCCTGTGCACCCACCCATGAATTTTGATGTAAATCCTTATCTACAAAGACTAGGATATGTAGATATGGATTTGTGCCAAAATCCTGTGCCTGCCTGAGGCACACGTAATGAGGAGAAATATCTTTTTTCCTCCTTATTTCCTCTTTGCGTGTGCAGCATTCTGCAGCACACATACATAGAGGAAATAGCCTCACAGGGGTCCCTTCCTGCACAAAAACTATCCTGACCACAACGCAGACACCCTTGCGCTATGGTGCAAGGGTGTCTGCGTTGGCTCAAGGCAGCACAAAGCACGCCAGTGCATGCAGAGAGCAGAACAGCACCTTTTCTTTGAAGATATGGTGCACTTCTGCCCTCTCCAGGTGATGCAACGCAGCACAGCAACTTTGCTAGTTGGGCTGCGTTGCACCACTTCTTTGAAAATGTGGCCCCTTCTGTGCTGGAAAGTAAAGTCTGTTGTAATAGTTTACGCTGCTTTGCCTCACTTAGCCCGGAGGCAATCCCTTAGGAAATCTGGCCCTAATTATCTAATAAGCCTGCTCAGCTGTCAAATTAAAAAAGAAGGTAGTTTTTATGAGCAATGTTATTATGGCAGGAATATGACTGTCTTACTCACTTTACCCAGAGGCCCTTTAGAAGGAGGGGCCCCAGCAGGGCCGGCTTTAGCACTGGTGGCGCCCTGTGCGACAATGTTTGTTGGCGCCTCCCCTGGGCACCCCCCAAGGATTCCCTCACTTTAACAGTGCCCCCTCAAGTCTCCATAACCACTCTCTCTCAGATGTATTTAATTCATTATATAGCGCCACCTATACCAGTGTAGGGTGTCGGAACACTTTTCATCACACACACATTACACAGAGACAATCAAGCATATGTGTGTAAATCAGTGTATAGGAAATGTTACATAAGCCAGAAGACTACAAGGTGAGTCACATGTCATCCATACTGGTAGACAGTGTAGTTTAAGAGTGCTTGGACTGAAGAAGCACAAACTCAGAATTTAAAACATAACCCCATGGTTGGGGGTTACATTTAATAAGGATTTTTTTTTACCGAAATGAACCCTTTTTGAAACATTAGAATAAGGAAAGACGGAGGAAAAAATCCTAATGCTCTAATATATATATGCAGTTTGCATGCAGCTCTTTGATGACAGTTATTAGCTCACTGTTCCATGTTAGGATTTTAACATCTACACTGCTAGTAACAAAAGGATCTCTCTGACAAAAGCACTGACCGATTTAAACTATATGCAGTTTGTGATCTGCATGGTACACATTTTTTGCAGCATGCATATTAGCTCTCTGTGCTACCATAAAATGAGGAAAAACTTCCACTAGACAAAACTCCTTCTCTCTCCAGGAAGAACATTAATTACCGGAGTTATCTTGACATTTTTATTGTTAAGTGAAAATTGCCGGAGGCCAGCAATGCAGCAGCAGGTGCTTTTTAAACCATGAAATACTTCCAAACAGGGCGCCCCCTCAAGAGTCAGCACCCGGTGCGGTGGCACTAGTCGCACAGCCCTAGAGCTGGCCCTGGGGCCCAGGCAATTGGCCACTTGACCCAGGCCTTAAAACATCTCTGCAGAAACATATCTGTAGGCGTTACACCCAGGAAAGAGAATTCATCTCCAAAGTATATTCTGACTCTGCATGCCTTAGGGATGCCATGTTAGGTCTACAGCTAGCAGTCCTGTATGTATAACAGGAGGGTGAGTGGTGTATAAGGACCTGGCCCCAGGTTTAGAGAAGAAGAGAATAATAAGATGTTAAGTATGAGCAGCCACAAAATTCAAAAAGAGGGGTGCACCTACTAAACCTAGATAATTGAAATCATCAGGTAGATGCTAGTGTAGAACTACCTGGAATTTAAACTACAAAAATTAACAAAACATGTTATGTTTAACCATAAAAACGTGTTGCATCCCAAACGCAAAATCTTAGTAAACCTGGGCTTTGATGATTATTCGTCCTTACCACTGAACCCATCACTCCTGCTTCCTGAGGGCAAAGTTATGGGCTAAAATGCAAAGTTGGGGGGCACCCACCAAACTATTGGAGGCCATAATCAACTTGTACTCTCACACGTGGGTCCAAATAAAGAAAGGTGACGGGCGCACTGTAACCAAAAAGATTCAAACATCCAATGGACTAAAACAGGGGTGCGTTCTGGCTCCCTGCCTATTTAACATCTATACTGCAGACCTCGAGAAGCACCTCCAACTCATACAAACTGACCCCCCAAAACTGGGCAAAACATCGATACCTAGTCTCCAATACGCGGATGACATAGTCCTCCTAGCCCAAACACCTATAGGCCTACAGCGATCGATATCTCAATTAGGTGCCTATATTACTTCCGCCCAACTTTCAATAAATCATCAAAAAACAAAGGTGCTATGCTTTTCAAAACATCATAAAAACAGGAAAAAAAGGTAAATTTACCTGGAAGCTAGATGCGAAACCAATATCCCAGGTGGACTCGTATAAATACCTGGGGTTTCATCTTGACCATAATCTTAATTTTAAATCACAACTGGATCAAGGAAAAACGAAAGCGAAACAACTCCTCTTCGCCTTTAAAACTGTTCAGAAGAAGCTAACAGGTTGCTCAACAGGACATCTCCTTAAAGTAATCGCTGCTAAATTCCTCCCCTCTATATCCTACGGGTCGGAAATCCTGAAAACAAAAGATGCTACTGTCCTAAATCTGGCACAATCCAGTCTTTTTAAGAGACTGTTTTCAATTCCCCAATATATCTCTCAGGCTCAAATTCGATTGGAATACGGACTCAAAAATCAGATACCTGCTAGACAAGGGGCAATGGCCAAATATTATTGGCGGATGAGGGAAGCTGAAGACAACACTCTGGCCCACTTCTGCTGGGAAGAGATAGAAAAACAAGCCAGGCTAAAGAATTCAATTTTTACCATTTTAAAAGAATCCCTCCTGGCCTTACAGCTCGAGGAGGCATGGCTCACAATCACCACATACCCCGGATTCAAAACCGCAGCGAATAACGCAATTAAACGGGTCTCGTTGCTAAAGGACAAAACTACCTTTGCCAAGAAAAGTCACGTGATACAATTGTATCAGTCGCTGAAGCCCCAAGCGTACTTATCCGAACACTTTCCACAGTACAAAAAGCACTACCTTACGCTGCTGCGGCTGGGCTCTTTCCCTACGAAAGACCTAACTCCGAAATGGAAATTTAGCTGGCCGACCAAAGAATGCCGCCTCTGCGGACAAGGAGAAGAGTCACTGCTACACCTTCTATGCATTTGCCCCTCATTACTAGAAATTAGAAAAACACTGCTCCGTGAGTTATTGAGGAAGGCACAAATAAGGACATGTAGAGGGGCAGTTATACAATGTCTCGGAGGCTTGTCAATTCAACTATCTTGTAGAGCTATAACCTTCTGGAAAATGGCGGCAAAAGAACTGGACAAAAAAAATACAAACGAACTATCTGTAGCAGTCCAGAACTGAACGGCCTGCTCAAATTTTCAAATAACACAGCTATCTGTTATTTTATTGTTCGCAAATTTTTACAATAATATTTTATTGTACAATCTGATACTTTTTAAATCTAATCATCGATGACTGTTCAAGTATTTGATTGTGTCATGTACGTACTTCTTGTATTGTTAAGAATTCCTAACTTAATTTATAATGTACTATGGTGGTTCGCATACCCTTTTATGATTTTTAATGAAATCAAATAAAAGTATTATGACTGACTGAGTGAAATAGGACCTAGCAAAAGAAGAAAACAAAACCGCCTGGAGCTGTTTCAACCGGAAAGTGGCCATGAGGTTTCTTCTGAATTTGGGTGGTATCTCCGCTCCACATCTTCACCTGTGAGAATAGTAGTGAATAATTGTGATAGGGACATCAGTGGTTACAACACACAAAGTCTACAATGTTGTCAATCCCCCAGTGCCTCCTAGAATCATGTGTTATACCTTAAGCCTCCTCTGAACTCTCCTCAGTTGCAATCTATCTGTTTGTTCCAGAGAGGTGGCAAATTGGTTTCTGGTGAAGGTTGGCCTTACCATCCATCTGAATTAGGAATGTTGAATGTACATTTAGCTCAGAGACTGCAGCATGAGATTGTACAAAATAGACCTAAAAACTAGTGTAAGAGTGCACTAATGGAAGATACACCTGCAATTCCGACATCCAATCTTTTCCATTTAGAATTCCCTCTACAGCAGATTTTGCCACTGGTGGAGACTGCCTGGCCTCACGCCATAGGCTCCAGCAAGTATCATAGTTGAGTACAACCTTTTATGAAGGAATTAACTCTATGAAAAAACACAATAGAAAGGATGGCAGATTTTCAGTAAAACATGAGTACAGAGTCACTAACAAGCTGGAAAACACCCAGAGCATGGGAGACCAACTATTTGTACATTGATAATGTATCTCAACTTTGAGGGCAAATTTCTACTGTCTACATTTGGTAGCAGGAATTTGACATGTAGCATGCGTAAGAGAAAATATCCACCAGAAGTTCACCACCTACAGTGGCTTCTTCCATATGCGAGAGAGCCGCTGTGGATGAAAGACATCAGCCACCATAGTGGGGAACTGTAAATGTGGTAGATTATCCTCCCCAGTATGTGGATTATCTAAAATCAATAGGATTGCAGATGGAAAATCTTCCACTCAGCCTCTAATTTATGTGCCAAGTATGAAAAAGAATATAAAGAATAAGGTAAAATACATAAATAGTGAAATGAGGAAACGAAATCTCAAAAATCATAGAAAAAGTTGGCAATGTCTAGAATAAATGTTGCAGAGCTCTTACTAGATATCCAGAATACCGTGCTGATTTTTTTATTGTGTATCAGTGGAAATTTGCAGATAAAAGGCAACATCTTTCTTTTTTTCTTCAAACAACACAGACATTATACTTGTATGTTAAAGAATACATTCTGTTCAGAGGTAAAATAGTGCCTTAAGATAGTGAGAGCTCTCTGACTCCAGAGAATATGTTCTAATGTTTAGGGGGTGTGAGGAAGATTCATGCTAGACCAGTGTTTCCCAAACTGTGGGTCGGAACCAAATTTTGGTGGGTCGTGGAAGTCCAAGCAATAAATAAAGATGCTTTTTAATTCTGTATTTATCTTGTTCACATTTGCTGTCAAATCTGAGAAATTGATGCTTGTTTTTTTTTTTTTAACAAAGGGATTTGTGTTTACAAACTCCTCACACTTTGCAGTCAGAGAAAGAAAAGTAAAGTGAATTATGTGACAATTTTGCTGAGGTACTGGGGGGTGAAAGGAAAGGCTGTAGGATGTCATTTTTTGTAACAAACAAAATGTAAATACCTTTAAATTCACTGCACACATTCAGCATTTAGGAAAGCAAAAATTAAGCACTTTTTTGTAATTCTGAAGTGTGATGGAAACAAAGATTTTAGCAGGATCAAAACAAATCAAGACACTTTACTTGGTGATGCACAAATGATAAATATACACTGAAACCCGATTTCATCACATTATCACCTGTGTACAATATAGTATCAGTAAAACTGTATGTATATGCAAATTTAGTGGCCATTTCGATGAAAAATGTGCAGTCTGTAAATGACAGTGTGCTACCACCCGATGCTTTAGTTACATTAAACAAATTGTCCGGCTCATGTCCATTAAAGCTGGATGGATTGCGAAACTTTGCAGTTCTAAAAATTGGGTTGTGGTTCCAAAACGTTTGGGAAGCAGTGTGCTACGCAATTATTCACACGCTGCAAAATTTATAGAGAAATAGTCGTGGACATTAATTCACCAAAATGCTATGTTAGGCACAGCAGGAGTGACATTCTTGCTTTGATTATTAATGACATCAAGGATTGCACCCGTTACTCCACACTTGGCAGAAGTGAAAAGCGAAGCTCAAAAAGTGACTACTTCAGAATGTGAGCAGGTCTCCTGGAGTTCTGCATGCTTTGTATGCCTGCCACTGTTTTCAGGACCGCTAAGAATAGGCATAGCAAGTGTAGTTTCAGGGGTATTAAAGGGCAAGCTGGAGACTGTAACCACTATCCTTGGCTACTCAATGGTCGTCCATGGAGCCTATGCTCCAAAACTATGCAGCTTCACACTCTCCACAGTGAGACTACTCTGCAAGTCTGTTCGGAATGGATTACTGCAAACAACATATGGTAAAGCATATAAACAAGTAGTTACTCGATAATTATCCCCTACACCCCTGTGATTTTTTTAAAGATTTGCTGCTCGTCCTGAGCAGACCCATAGCCAGAATTATATTTTTATGGGGGCATGGCCCTCAGCTATGACAAAACATTAAATCTGTGCTCTAAAGGTGCATTCTTTCCCAAATACTGGCTGCACACTAAATACCCCCCCCCCCCAGAATATCGTGACAGAATATTGAAAAGTAAGTATATACAGGGAAGTATAGATTTACTATTCTTAACTCTAAGTACCTTGAAGGTATATGTGTAGCGTAGGTACATATATGTGGAGTTAGGTATAGAAAAAACTATATTACCTGTTGACAATTTAGATTCATTGTGCTGTCCTCGATATTCTGTGACTTCAATATTCAGGTGCACACTGAGTGAACCTGTGTGAAGGAATACGTGGCTTTTTGTAATTTACGTATTAAAGCACACTCAATCAAATTTCACAATCCATCTTTAAATTCTATCAATTAGATGGGATTTAAAATAGAAGAGTGTAAAGTTGTAAAGTAGGCTGACTCGCAATTTTGTGTATTTTTTAAACTGTTCAAGCTTTGTGCAATGCAAAGCTTATCAAGTTCTTTTTTTCAAAAAATAAGCTGGCCTCAGCTCGGAGCCCTCCCTCCCACTATCTTGTAGTAGATGTCCAGACTCCACACTCAAAATTGTTTTATTGGAGGATGTCCTATCAGGGATATTCTACCTCAGGAAATTATCACACCTGGAAGTCCCAAAAGGATAAACCTTACTTCAAATAAATCTAGGCAATTTCATCGGATTTGTAAAGTGTGAAATTTCCTAATTCCGACACAATTCTGTGGTGAAGTTTTAATTTAACTTGTCTCTAATTTAAACTAACTTTACAGAGAGCTTAGAGCATATCCATCCAGAACATTTTGGGAAACTAGTCGCAAACAGTGGGTTTTAAACATTTTAGGGCCTCAAAAATGGTGAAAACTAAATAGAATTTAAATGTAATTTTACAAGTGATGTTGGGAAGGTCTCACAATGAATTTCACTATAAGGTTGTGACAAAAGATGGACAATTCAATTATATTTGATCAAAAGCACCAGCCAAAACTGCATGGACTTGAAGCAGTCTCTGACATTGGCATACACCCCTCATAGTTACAGGCAGGTTGTGCGAAAGGTGTTGTACAAAAGGAGACCTTTGTTAAACGTCCACCAGCAAGGTAAAGGATAGGTGATTCTGTGAGCCTGAGATGGGTCTATTTGAGGCCTGTGGCCTGGCTGAGGACATTAGTCTTTTCTCCAACTAGAGAATCCATAGATTAGTAGGCAGCAGCATAATTATGGACATTCTCTACTCTTTCACATGCAGATGACTTCTTGCATAGAATCCTCAAGTATGTGGCTAACATTGCCCGGACGAGCATGCACTTTTTTGAGTGGTGAATGTAGAAAGCATGGAAGCCTGCCATTTCTACTAGAAATGGAAAATATTTCCTTGCAAACGTACTGTTCGGCATTACTACAGGTGCAGATAAAAGTCAAACTTCATGTTATGAAACAGTTGAGAGACTGACATTTTTAAATGCACACTAGAAAGCCAAATCACCTCCTTAAGAGAACCTGAACTTCTGAGCACTGGGTTGTCCTTTCCAGTGACTCTAGCAGCAAATGTAGACATGGCTTATTGTTAGACCTGGTATCCTTGCTGTGGGTTCCCCTGACTTTTTGCCCTACCTCCTGTATTTTTGACCATGTGCTGGATTTTGTTTTTGCTGGTTTAGGTACTCTGGGCACTTTTCCACTGCTGATCAGTGCCAAGGTGCCAATGCTCTGTGTGTACATTATGATATGATTGGTTATCCCTGATTGGCATATTTGATTTACTGATAAGTCCCTAGTAAAGGGACTGTGCATGCCCATGGCCTGTAAATCAAATGCTACTAGTGGGCCTGCAGCACTGGTTGTGCCACCCACACAAGTAGCCTTTCAAATGTGTCTCAGACCTGCCCTTGCAGTGTCTGCGCACACAGTTTTAAACTGCCACGTCGACCTGGCAATTGCACCCACTTGCCAGGCCCCTGGATATTTCCAAGGCAACTACACCACCCACATCCCAGCCACAGAACCTGAAAAGACAGTCACACTATCAAGCTCAATCTTTAGCTTATAATCCACAGGCTGGAAACAACCCAACCTGCAAACTACTGTCGCTAAGCAAGTGAGTTATGAAGGGCTGACGTATGCTTTGCCAGTGTGTTATATAGTTATGTAAGTTCATTCATAACATTTCTGGACCACACTGATACTATTGCCCTAAGATCTAGCAGTCCGCAACCAACTGTAACTTACACCTCTTACATTCAATTGAGGCATATTTCCTAACAGGGGTGTCCATCACCAGTACTGTGCAGCCAATAAACCAGCCATCACTAAATGAACAGACATGGAATCTGTCATATACCGCCAGCCAATCGGAGGACTTTAATCCAGTCCATGACAGCAGGTCCTAAATGTCTATACACTATGACCACTTCTTCCATCTCACAATGACTTTCAGATATGAGATGATAGTAACAATGCACGTCCCAGCAGATCTCTCCACTTCTCTCTCCCACCAACAATGCCAGCTCTAGGCCAAGAACTATACAATGGGGGCAGATTTACTAAGATTTTGCATCAGAGTTGCATCACTATTGTGATGCAGCCCTGATGCAAAATCATTTTTGGTATTTACGAAGCTATGCAAAGCCGCTTTACATGGCTTTGCAAGGTTTAGTAAGTACAAAGTAACGCTAGAGTTATATTGCATTGGGAAGGCATTCCATGGGTCGAGCATGGGTGTTATCATGCATCCACTTATAGATCTTGCAGCTTCAATTTTACTAAAGCTCGTAAACCTGAGCATTTGTCAAAATGCTACGCCTTCCCCAGAAAAGCATAAAGAGGAGAAATATCTTTAATTCTCGTTACTTTCTATTTCTATGTGTGCTGCATTCCGCAGCACATATAGAAAGAGTAATATGTCTCTAAGGATTGTTTGGTGCACAAAGGGGCACCTTCCTGCACAAAAACAATTGTACCTTTAATGCAGGCACCCTTGCACCATGGCGCAAGAATGTCTGCTTTGGCACAAGCCAGCACACAGTGCACCAGCAGAAATACGCTCTATCGCTGTAAATATGACGCATTTCTGCTGCTTCGCTTTCACACAATGCAGCCGAACACGTTAACTTGCTGTGTTGAGTTGTGTGAAATGTAAATCTCAAAATTACTGATTGGACAACCCAGTGTAGTTACTCAGCTAGCTGACTATAATCATGTACTACCATAAAGGGACCTGCAGAGCTGTTTAAAGCTGCCAACGTACCGAAAAAAACAAACTGTGTGTCATCATCCACCACACTGCTACAAGCTCCATCCCATTATACGATAACCGCACCTTGGAGGCCATCACGCATAGCATGGAATCACTTCCTACATAGGGTCACAAAACAAAGACACCACCTTATGGGATGTAGCTTGCTGCCCATGTAGGCAAGTGATTCAGTGCCACACGTAGGGTTAGTGAGCACTATACAAATAAAATACATTATTTATCTGTTGTGCATCACCACAATTTGCTTTGAGCCTATTAAAATATTTGTTTCCATCATACTTCAGAATTATAAAACAAAATGTGCTTCATTTGTGCTTTCATAGCTGCTGGTATATGTGGAAATATTTGTATAGTTCACTTACAGATGTTTACATTTTTTGTGAATTAGAAACAATATTACATCCTACACTTAGCCTTTATGGATCTGTCTTCGGCATATGATTGTGTTAACAGAACCAAGCTCTGGCAGATCATGTTGTCCATTGGAGTAGACAGAGACATTGTCCTGCTTTTAAGGGATCTCTGTAGAGATACCAAGGCGGTGGTTCGCTACACAAAAGATCTTAGAGTTACCCAACAGTTTTTAATACAGAGAGGGGTTCGGCAGGGGTGTATCATGGCCCCTTTTCTTTTTAACTTATATGTTAATAATCTGGAGCAGGTCCACTTGAAGATAAAAGTGGACTGCCCCCAGATGGGTCGGTGAAGGCTGTCTGTTCTATTGTACGCTGACGACGCCCTCCTCATGGCGCGGACAGCTAAGGGGCTGCAAACATTGCTGAATTCTTTCGTCCACTTCATGGAGGACCTGGATTTGCTGGTTAAAAATAACAAATCTTATGTGATGCAAGTGGGAACCCGTCTAAGAAAACCCAATTCTTTTGTGGTCGGGTCCACCCCAGTCCCTAAGACTAAAGTTTTTTCATACCTGGGGTAGTGTTTGATTCCGCTTTGAATTGGCGGCCCCTTATTAGTAGAAAAAAGGGGATTTTGAAAGGGCCAATGCTGCTGTTTTTAATTTTGCTTCTAGACTGGGCAACAGACCCATTGGGGCCCTTTTGCAGATATACAGGGCCAAGTGTCTCTCCAAGGTGAACTATGGTAGCGAGATCTGGGGCCACAGTGAGCATGATGAGTTGCAAATTGTAGAAAACAATTTATTGAGATTGCTTTTATGTGAACCACAGGGTACTTCCACCTTCGTAGCTCATGAGGAATTGGGTTTGGCTTATCTCTCTGACATGTTGGCTTATCGTCCTCTTGCGCTTTGGATGAAAATTTGGCTTAGGGAGGGTATTGATTTAAGCAAGGAAACTTTAAATAACTGTGTGACTCTTAACCATTTCTATCGTATCCCATGGTTTAAATATGTCAGGGAATGCTTTAGGAGCCTGGGAAGGGCAGACATATTTACTAACCCTGAGACAATTTATAGGATGGATTTGTGCTGGGTGGGGGGGTCCTTTTTAAGAAAACAGATGCTGGATAGAGAAGAAGTGGCACCGAGGAAGCCCAGTGCCCATAGGCTCTCCATATTGAAAACTGTGCAAACAACTGGCCCACACCTTCTATGGATTAAAAGTAGCTATGATCGTTTTTTATTGACCAGATTTTGCTTGGACCTTTTCCATTATCTTCTTGCCTACCCGCGTGGGGCGAACAAAGGACAGAGTCTTTTGCCCTGTGGCTGCGACAGAAAGTCTCCACAGGACATGTTGCATTTTTTAACGTTTTGTAGTTTTTATTAGGTACCCAGAAAGTCATATATCATCCCCATCTTAAAAAAGGCAAATTTTAGGCAGGTCAGACCCGCTTTTATCTTTCTACAAATGCTTGAAAGCAACATAGTACTGTATGTTCTTAGTTTTTTAAGGTCTGCTGTTAGGCTTAGATCTAGCTGTAATTAACAAATGAGGGCTAATTTTGACTACTGTGCCTTGATGAAATTTTGTATTCTGTGTATACAAACTCATTTGTTATTTAATTAGGCCCTGCTATTAAGTGTTAATTATTTGGTACCTGAAGGGGTTGCAGCAGATTTTTGTATCGTCAATTGATTTTAAATGATGTACATTTGTTTTAATTTAACTTGACTTTTATTGTTTTCTACAAAAGCCGAATATAGTCTGATTGATTGATTGACATCCTACATTACCTTCTTTCATAAATTTGCTGCATTTTCCACATATTTCATCATCTGCTGTATAATCTGCAGATTTTAATGAAAGCAAACTTGTTTCTAATTCAAACAGATCAAAAATTACTAAAAACGCTGCAACATGTGCTGCCTTTGCAAAAGTGTTGACTGGTCACCTTTTAGTTATTTATAGCTGTATTTGGATGTGGAACTGGTACTAATGAAGTGAAACATTGGCCCAGACATTGCTAAGATGTGTAAAAATGACAAAATAGTGAAGTGAAATTATTATAAAATAAACTGCATAGTTTGTGTTTTCTTGTCACACAATTTAATCAACATTGCCGCATAAGTTAGACCCCTCACTGTATATTTCCATTGGTCCTGTCTGTACCCCAGCAAGATTGGCACATAGTTCACTTTACAAAATCCTGTCAATTTTCAGTGAGGGAAAGAAAAGTAAACAACATTTCCACTTAAAAGTATAGAAAGCAATTCTTCAGAAGTCATAGCCTGACATTTAATCTGTCTTGGAGCATGCAGCAAATATAACAAGGTAAAAACAAAATGAAAAGGCATTTTTATTGCTGAAACACCTTCTGAACTCCTACACCTTTATACTGTGCCAGCTGCCTCGGTCATTTGGTGGGGTCAAAGATTAATTTGGGCTGGCCCGGCCCTCAAATGCCCACCCTTGGCTTTGGCCCTGCCTAGATCGAGGCATAATGGGAGTGCTGACCGAAATAAGTGATCTTATAGAAAATTGTTCTCAGCTACAGCCATCTTGGCGGCTCGCTGAGGTAATGCTGCGGGGCGGGGGCGGGGCAGGGGGGTAGTGGAGTAGTGGAGTCCGACATACGACGGCAAGGAGTAAAGTCAGTAAATAAATAAATAAAACTACTTACCTTGCGCTCGCTGCATCGCAGAGTCGGCGTTGCAGCGAGTGCAAGGTAAGTAGTTTTATTTATTTATTTACTTACTTTACTCCTTGCCATCGTATGTCAGACTCCACTACCCCCCACCCTGCCCCGCCCTCGCCCCGCCCCACCGCCCCACAGCATTACCTCAGCAAGCCGCATGTAAGGTCCCCAAACTTTGGCTCCAAAAAGTGCTGCACTTTAGGATTTGGCACGATACGCCGCGAGAGCTGGTGAGATTGAGCGAGAATAGCTCCATTTTTGTAGTCGGAGTATGGCTTTTGCGCTATGTGCTGTTAAAAGGGAGCTCTTGTTAATTTGGGGATCCCATTTGGCCAGTCTATTTTTAACTAATCCTACCTGGGTGGGGTGAATTAGTTTAAAAATCAATGTATGCAATTGTGTGGAAGGACTTTGGTGTAGATTTTACATACTATATTAATCACGTATGTATACAATTGCGTTTCTAACATTCAAAGAGGTATCTCTAGCTAAGTGTGTCCTGACAGTCAGAAAGAAAGTTTCCAAGGAAATCTGTGCCAATCTCCCCGTTTGGTCTCATCTTTTCTACACAGCCCTGTGTTTTTCTGCCAGGGAACTCAACAATCAGTGAGTATGGATGTGCTTAATGTTTTTGTTCTGTTCATCAAAATAGAGCAAGACTTTGCTGGTCAAGAGGTGTACTAAAGCGTAGGGGCCAGACAAGCGGAACGCCATTTGTAAAGTATTGCTAGACTAGTTAAATGAAGTACAGTTTAAACTCAAGTGTGAGTTGCTATGGAAGAGGTCCAGGAATGCTGCAATGGAATCTGGGTAGTGCTTATGTTTAGTGATTGGGCGTTTTGCTACGAAAGCTGGAGAGAGAGGGATACCGACCAACATTGGTAAAATGGCATTGCTATAGGTAAGGGGTCTTGGTGGTAGGTAGAAGATCAACTTGCATATAAGAGATAAGAATGAGTTTCAAGGGATTCTCCTATGTGTTTTTGTGTAGAGCTCGAGTGACTTGAGTAGCAAGAAATTACTGTGAAGTTGGAAAAACAAGATATTCTGGTAGCCATATACTTGGAGCATACAGGGACAAGTTTATTTGCTAATCAAGTGCACTGCAGGAAGAAAATATCAAAAGAACATGAAATAATTGAAGAATAAAGCCACAAGGTACTGTTAGGTCATGTACTTACTGTAATGCACACTTCAAACTTGTGTCCTTGCTGCACATTGCTCTTACAGAAGGGGGCATGCAACATGGAATGCAGAGGCATTGAGCCAATGGCTATGCACATCAAAGGTATTATTCCCTCAACTGCATACAGCCACCCCCATGCAAATGAGGTAATCCCCCTTTCCGCTGCACATATTCCTGTTAGGAAGCATGCGCAGTGGCAAAGAGGATCCCAAAGGCATGCAGAATTGACATCACCCTTAAGTGACGGACACACAGTCCATTCCTTTTAGACAGGACATGTATGGTCCCAGGAAGACTTCATGAACCCTGCTTCATAAGGTAGGTATTCAGTCATGGACTTCTATCTCCAGGCCATCACCACTTCTAAATAATGTTCTACAAGGAACATAAATACACGTCATCAGTGCAGGCACACCACAGCCCTTAAAAAGAGCTTCATGGCCGGCATTATGGTGGGTGCAATTAAGAGCATCAAGTGTTGACTGATTCGGAAATGAGATGCCCACTTACTGAGTGGCAAATGAAGCCACTGTTGAGTAACCCAGAGCTACACTCTTTCATGCATATATAATACAGTCACCTCTGTACTGTCCGTAAGTGCCGGTGAATGAGCTACCGTTCCAATAATGCGTGCTGAGGTTTGTGGATGTTCAAACAAGTGTATGCACTGATATTCAAGAATGCAGACCCTGGTCCTTAATCCCTGAAGGGGGAGACCATCTGGTAAATATCACCCTATTTAAGGTGTAGCAAAAGCTAAAAATCTGTGTAGGACCTTTCAGATTTATATATTCTAGTTGCCAGGAACAGTTGTGGTTGCATCAAGTCACATTCTATAGTGTAGGCCAAGGCATAAACAATGTGCTGGAACACTCACAATGGTCTGACCTAGAATACCAGCTTTTAGTTTTGGTATTTTAAACTTAGGGCACTTCTGGCTTTAAAGGACGGGGTCACTGGGAAGGTCACTAAAGGCCTGATGGGTCAGGCTTACATGAGAAGTGCCTGGCTCTCATAAAATTATTTAACCTAGGTGGATACAGGAATAACATCATCCTGGTTGCAGTAAATGATGCATTTCCTGAGCAAAATTAATGCAGTAAAATTCTGAAAAATTAGGTTAAAAGAAACATTCCATGGGAGAAAACTCAATGAATGGTGGCCTTTTCACATAAACATTTCACTGCACACTGTTAGACCTGTCAGCCGTAGGGTGGTCTTCTACCAAACCTTTAACCTTCATCCTCTTATTTCGGCTGATCTCGTTTTTGTTGGCCTTAGGATCTGTGAACTTTACCACTACTGACCAGTGCTAAAGTGTTTGCACCTTTGAACATGGTAAAAATGATTTACACCGAATTGGCACATTTAATTTACTTGTAAGTCCCTAGTGAAGGGGTGCAATAGGTACCTAGGGCCTGTAAATTAAATGTTACCAGTGGGCATGTAGCACTCCCCATGCCCCCCACTTAAGTAGCCTTTTAAACATGTCTCAGGTCTGCCTCTCCAGCCTGTGTGTAGTTTTAAACTACCATTCCTACCTAGCAAAATAAACCTTTTGCCAGGCTTAAATCTTCCTTTTTAATACATGTATGTCACGTCTAGGGTAGGCCCTACACAGCCCAGAGAGTAGGGTGCAGTGCATTTAGAAAGTTGGAGATGTACTTTTGAGTTTTACATGTCTGACAGTGAAAAACGTTTACATTTGTTTTTCACTACTGTAAGGCCTACCTCTCCCATAGAGTAGCATTGGGTTACCTTATTGCATTTAATAAGTAATAACTTTTAATTCAGAGCTGGTAGGAATGTCAAGTTAGGAGTCTAAAGAATTGTAATTTAAAAGCCTCTTTAATGGTAAAGTTGGATTTTAAGTAACAATTCTGAACATGCCACTTTTAGAAAGTTGCCATTTTCCTGTCCCAACCATTTCATGCCTGTTTCCTGGATCTCATAACAAGGTGTAGCTGGCACTTGGCCTTTGTATATTACCCAGATAGTGAGACTAAGCGGAAATAGGTGTTGGCAGGATGGGCCACCTCGTACATGATAGGGGGATGGAGCTATTACTTACCACACTTGCACATCATAAAGACTCTGCCTCACCACACTCAAAGTGTTTCACACTAGTCTTTAGTGCCCCCATACAAGCTGGGGCCTGGACAGGGAGGCAGGAAATTCCATACACCTCTGTAAGGGGAGGACTCTAGAAGCTTCTCCCACTTTAAAGTGGGCACCAGGTATAAATAGTGGACCCTCAGATCCAACTGGTCAGATCACTTCTGGACCTGTGGCCTCAGCTAGGAAAACGTTCTGTCCAGCTGTGAAGTTTGCCCTGCTGCCCAAACTCTGCCCTGCTGACCAAGGACTGCTTTGCAGCACCACGACTCTTCAGCTTCTGTGAGCTGCCCTGCTGAATTCAGCCTGCCTGTGTAGACCCAGAACTCCAGAAAATCTCTAAGGGTCAGTGATCTTGCCACCTGTTCAAGCCACAGGGACATACCAGGCTTCTTCGACTTCGACGAATATCTACACAGTTCGGCGTACCCGCCATTGACTCTGGCCCAGCGTGACGCAGCTCGTCCTCGATGCTGATGCTTTTCAGCACAAGTCCTCGCAAGCCCCGGTTGCATCTTCACCGCTGACCGAGACCGGCACGGACACCGGTCCAGCGCGATGCCTCTCATCCCCTGCGCCAACGCAGCGCAGGGCAAGTCTCCGCAAGTCCCACCGGTTCCCTTGATGATGAAGCTGGACTTCGGATCTCAGCTCTTCATCGACAATCATCGACTTCGCCACTGCGTGACGCATTTTGGCGCTGAACCTCGCATCACAGATTCCCTTCGACTGCTCCTTGACATTGGCCCATACAGCTTGACGCAAGGACTTCGCATCTCGATGCCCATACCCAAGGTACTTGTCAGTGGACGGAACTCAGTCCTGTATCAGGCCCGCACTCCATTGCGGTCAACCTGAACTTGTGACTTGGACCCGGTCTACCGCGACCAGATAACCTCTGTTAGTGCTTTTGCCTGTTAGCGCTTGATTTCTACAAAACTTTTTAAATTGCATGTCTTCGGTTCTACTTATTGGATTTTTGTCATTTTGGTCTCAAATAATGTATTAATTTCTTTCTCTATTTTTCTAAATAGGTTTGGGATTTTTCTTCTGTTGTGTTTTCACTTTATAACTGTTGGTGTGTTGCATAAATACTTTACACATTACCTCTAAGTTAAGCCTGACTCCATTTGTGTCAAGCTGCCAGAGGGTTAGGCACAGGTTAATTTGGTGTTTGCTTGTGTTTCACCCGGACAAGAATTGTAGTTGCTGCTAGAGTAGGGTTTCACCCCACTCAACCAGTAATCCAATTTATCACATATCCATTACCATGTAGTATGTATACCTTCAGGCTTGGCTGCTGCATAGGTCAGAGAGTTGGGGTTCTTCCACAATTTTTGACTGGTGGAGGTAGAAACATTATTGCAACAGGAGCCATCCCATTGAATAGAATCCTGTAGAGCGGAGATTAATCAAAACCTTTGTTCACTATTTTCTTCTCTACAATCCAAATCTTACATTAGTATATTTCTTTACATTGCTACATATAGCTCAATAACAGTCGGATGTAGTTATTCTGAAAATTATTTTAGCTGATTACACATTACATCAAAAACCATTTTCAAATGTGTGTTCAAATTTCTTCCAAAAGTCCCATAATTTGCCATCTATGGATATATGTTTGAAAACTAATGATTTCAGGTGGGTCACTTATCACTGTATTTCAATAATCCGAAAAGATACTCATTTGGTCGGCGTGCAAAACTTTGAAAAAGTATAGTTCTATAAATAGTCATACATGGGTCTCTGTGGTTAATGGTTTATGGGACTCGATGGAGAAAAGAATGTGTTTATGCTTCACTGTTTAAAAAGTGTGCAAAAACCTTCTTAGATTAAAACAGATATAGTTTCACAGCTTTTTTAATTCACTCAAAGAAATACACATAGTATACTCCACATATATGCTGTAAGAACATTCCACAGTGTCATTCACCTGCTGTGGCATTTCTTCAATGGACCTAGACAAGAGTGTGATAAATTTTACACTAAAGGTGTTCTGTGTTCTCTCGTTGCTACCCTAATGTCGAGAGAGAAAAAGAACTTCACAAGAATAATACTTCACAATAGAAAGGTTTCTCATAGAGCTCCAGAAGTAGGGATCAACCACCCGTTTAGACAGGGCCGTTTTAACAGCATCATAGGCACCCGGGCAAAGCAGTGCACTGGGTCTGGCCTACACAACGACTCACAGGAACAAAAATGTTTAACAGAAAATGTGTGTTAAATTCTGGTCTGCATAGGGCCCCTATGGTCATGGGGCCGCAGGGCAACTGCCCAGCGTGCCCATGAGTTAAGACGGCACTGCGTTTAGAGGTGAGGTAAGCACAGGGTTTCCAGTGGTGGAACCTCAATAGGCTCTGTCAGTAAAATCCCTTGATCTGATGGCCCATCTACCACTTTACCACTAGGTCACAGAGAGAGTAGTCCTGCCCCATTTAGATCAGGGAGGCATCATCATTATACCCTGCCATTCAGGGATAGCTCATAATGGAGAAGACTCCCTGCATGTCAGATATTCAGTGTTATTCAGAAACAGACCCCCATTTCGAGCTTTGTTCTGAACAAAATAAAACAAATGCTGAATTAGACAAAAGGACCTTGGCAGCGTGCTCAGCATTAGCAGTAACAAAAGTGTATCCGCTGTACCTGTGCATGCACAATTGCAACAGAGATCCCGCCAAGTCATGTGGCAAGCTCTAATTTAGGGGTCTGGCCTGGGAGGCTTGCAGGGTGCATGTCTGGAAGACTCTGTCAGAAACAGGCATTATCCAAAAGAAGAGATTAGGTCATAACACTAATCTTACTCGAGTACCACCAAATAATAAGTCGAGGCACGCCAGCACACCATAGAATCTTGTTCTTATAGGAGGGTTGCTCCTGTGCTATTATAGGTTAGGTCAAAGGGAAATATATTCACCATCATCATCAACAGTAGCATCAGAAGCAGTAAGCAGCATAAATATATAAGTATAGTTGTGTACTGCATATGAGATTAGCCGTCATGTGCTTTGAATTTTCTGCTTATGTACCCCCATTGCATTTCATATACTCATGTATTTGAGTGCACATGTTTTATTTATAAATGTGCTTCATTTAGCTTTATATGAGTGTACAACACATACATTTTACATTATTATATGATGACAGTGCATCAATTATCCATATAAATGCAATAATGCGATTCATAAAGTGTAGTGTAATTTAGTGAATGTGCAACAGCAGTCATATGCTAATTCTTGAATTTTGCATCTTTCATCACGAGGTCTGGTCTTTCCATAATAATCAGAAAGTGCACTTAAGCCTTGTACTAGTATAGACATATATGGGGCAAAGCAGCATCTTCAGGTCTTCCTGGGAGCTTTGTGCGAGCTGTGCTGTAAACAGCTACATCTATTCATATAATCCGCACTAGATTAGGGCATTCATTTTTAGCAAAGGCTTTTAAAATACATAGTGGGGATTTCTTGTGTGCCTCCATAGTGAAAGAGTTTCAGAACATACTAATACAACAAGTGATCCTGTAGATTCACAGGACTCATTGCTGCTGCCCTGTACTCACCATTTTTATTTATTTTTATTTATTTTTTTGAATTTATATAGCGCAAAACTGTCACCCTACGGGTATCCTGGCGCTGTGACTTGCCCAGATGACATTGTGCATAAAGATAGTCTATACGGTATGCTTGTAACGCTAATTCTTAGGGAAAAGCCACGTTTTTAGGCTTTTTCTAAATGGAAGCAAAGATTTCAGTTGCCTGATATTCAAAGGAAGGTCATTCCAAAGTCGGGAGGCTGCTACCCCAAAGGCTCTGCCACCTGTCCTAGTCTTCTTAAATCTGGCGGTGGTTACCAAATACATGCCTGATGAGCGTAAAGTCATCTTCAAGTAATGCATAACATGGTTACTGTAGGCCAGATACCCTGACTCGGGTTGGTAAATTGACTCAGCCTGCACTTTTTCAGAGGGCATAAGATTTCTAAAACTGGGCTTTATTTGCTTATAAAGTTGCCAAAGCATAACTTAGTGGACAACACAAAATTCATATCATGTTTCCATATCCAGTGAATAACGTCACATCTAATTCAGGTGCAGGACTGCACTGAACTTGAGAATGATCAACAATAGCCTCAATTTTCTCAAGTTGGATGGAGAGAAATTAAAACAAATAATATTTTTTTTCCAATAAAAGGAATATGAAAACTTATTCTGGGAATGTCATTAACTTTAAATATATCGGGTTTCCATAATTCAGAGACTCCCTAACCAGATTGTTAGAGAGAAAGGCATGTACCAGAAATGTACCTAAAAATCATATTTATTCTTGACCATATTCCTGAACCTAATGGGAGACTAAAATCGGACCCTAGCGGTATTGCATATACTGCCCAAAGGTTTTCTGCCTAACTGAAACCACTTACATATACAAACTAATTCAAGTGAATTTTCTAAAGCTATGGTATAATCTGATTACAAAATTGACATAGTGAGGTAGAGAGTGGCTCACCACTCAGTGGCTAGTGTTCAATTGAAGATTACCCAGCTCCTGGCTGGCTCATTCATATGACTCACCTATGTTACGTCCAATCAGGCATCCAATAAGAGCAGTGTACAATGAGCCATTTCCACGTTCTCTAAGACCTTCAACTGTCTTAACTATGGTCCCATCGGTTCTTCTGTCTGTGGTCTCAGCTTGTAATTTTGTGGGATACAGCTGTGCTGTCTATTGACAAAGCCAATTTTGTTGTGGGTCATGGATAGATCTTCTGTCTTAGTGAACACATGTGAGATCTGAATAGGCCAGGAGACACCATTGTTATCTAAAGCCAAAAGGTGTAGGTTAGGTGACACTTGAGGAACCACTCTTCTGTGTGTAACCAGTTTTGTAGTTTGAGCGCAAAATATCCTTAGCTCTTCTGTGTAAAAACAACACAAACACAAGTGGGTGGACTAATTTATCCTAGGATAGCTTAGATTATGAAAGGTTTTGCAGAAGTCACATAACCGTTGATTCCATTACTCAATCATTCCTGCTTCTATCAGGACACATCTCTCCTGTGATACGTTTAAAAAAATACTTTAAGAACACCTGCGTTTTCGATGGCACTTCTATGTGTAACTTCATTGAATCGACTGTTGGCTCTATATTGCAACCACTAAATTAATCGAGCTGTTTGTTAGAATATTTGTTTAGATCAACACATGTAGATATTCTATAACGGATACTATTTTTATCCGAGCCCCACTATACTAATCTAGATGTGTCATAATCCTGCATTTGAATATTTTTCAAAACTCTCTGTTCTGTGTACCTATGGAAAATGCTGTGCTGCCCCGGTTCTCGCTAAAATCGCAAAAGTAAAGTAAATAAAACATTGCCATTATTCTCAGAAGCTGAAAATGTGAAAACAGCAAGGGTATATTTATAGAGCAACACAAAATGTTCATGATAAGTACATTTAATACATGTCACTCCAGTCTACCCCACTCCACTTCAGCCTACCACAATCTACCCCACTCCCCTCTACCTCAATCTATCCCACTCTAATTTACCCCACTCCAACCTACCTCACTCCACACTCCACTCCAGTCAACCCCACCCCACTCCCCCCACTCCACTCCAGTCTACCCTACTCAATTCCATTCCAATCTATCCCACTCTACTCTACTTCACTCCAGTCTACCCAACTCTGCTCAACTAAAATCTAAATCAATGCGGACGGGGTCGCTCCCGTCTTGCCCCGCACCTAACCACTTCCGGGTAATTGCTGCCGTGACCTAAACGAGATGAGGTCGGCGTACTTCACATCCCTAGCGGCTGGAATCCGTTTGTGAGCAACGCTAGAAATGACCGCGTGAAGAAGAGCAGGAACTCGCGATTAGGCCGACAAGTACCGACATTCTAGAAATTCAATGCGGAAAGCTCCGCATGAAGAGGAGACATCCAGGGAAATTATACTATTGAGATAGTGTGCTAGAAGAAAGGAGGTGAGCAGCTGGGGGGAGGGAGCCCATAAGTGAGTGAAATTGAGCACCGTGACCCACACGACTAAAAGCCACGGTATTCAGTGCAAGGTGGATTTGGCTCAGCAAGCAGTGAAGTGGAGGGGCTAACTTAGGTGTCCCCACTGCGTTTGGTCCCCGTGGTGACAGTGGAAGGGGCCTTCCTAGGTGAGGGTGCGGCTTGGGGTCAACCGGAGACTAGTACTAGTTCTCACCAGTCCCTTCAGGAGACATTCAGGTCAGGGCTTTTCCTCCCCCCGCTCCCTCACATTGAAGCGATCAGAAGCGCAAAGAGCCACGTCGCCTCCAGGCATCTTCTGGCTGATGAAGTGGATAGCTGGCAGGGAATCAACTGCCAAGGGACGCACTCCTGCTAAAAACAGGGGACCAAAAATGACCAAGGCTAGACCTAATGTAACTACGAAAGGCAGCACGAAGAATCTATTGCACAATACCAACCAAGAAGGAGCCAAAAGTAGCCCTAACCTTAAGGGGCCTGCAGATTGGAAAAAAAATGCTAGCTCCTACAGGATAGGAGCCTCTTCTGAGACTGGGCTTAGCCCTAGTACCAATATACAGGAGCAGGACGAACAGCCCTTATTTATTGCTAACAAGGAGTCTGCAGAGTTAGAGACCGTTCTAGAGGAGGGGAGATCTCCTGTGAATGAAGTTTCCAGCCCAGTAATATTAGATCAAGAGAAGCAATCCTTAGGCACAGATGGGAGATCAACATATCCCTCTTTAGTAGAAGGGGCTCAGGAGGCAATAAAGTGACCCCAGTGATACAAATAGCCTGGGTCAGACTCCAACAGGAAGGAGTCCAACTACTGCCACAAGCGCCTATTAATTCAATACATCAAACACCTCCATTAAGTAAAGAAGCCTCCTTGATGCAACCCACAAGGTCAACTGTGCTCTTAGAAACTTCGGAGACCCCACAGGGGAGTCAATGCGTCAACGCAACTATGAGTCCAGGAGACGATTTAAGATCGGAGACGAGCTCTCAGATGGGCCCCCTACTTCAGTAGATCCTTGATGAACTTTGTGATATGAGGAATGCACATGGCATGGCTAATCTGGAAGTACAACTACAATTTAGTAACATAAATGCAAGCCTCTCCCAGATAAACTCCAGACTGGTGCAGGCTGAATAACCGATATCAGACTTTGAAGATAATCAAGTGAATCTTAACCTCGAGTCTGCTAAATTAACTCAAGAAATAGCGGACTTGCAGATGAAAGTCAATGAAATGGAAAATAGGGCTAGACGCTCTAATCTTAGATTTGTTGGGATTCCTGAAGGCCAAGAATTGGGTCAAGACCCTATAAAGTTTATTGCTAAAACAATCTAAAAATTTGTACTTCCTAATGAGCAAGGATCAGCTGACGATTATTCAATTATGCATGCACACGGGGTCCCTTTTACAAAACCAGCTAATTCAAGATACCCTTGGGGCATTCCTGGGGCATTTCAGCAACTTTCAAACAAAGGAAAGAATTCTATCAAATGCCATAAAATCAAAGGGTTTCCAGACAGAAGAAAAAAGCCATTTAAATTTGTTTCCCAACATGTCCATGGCAGCAGCCCGCCGTAGGCCCGAATTCAGATCCATGATTGATCCACTAAAGAAACAAGTCATTCAAGCTATGGTAGTTCAGCAATCAAAAAATTGAAAGTACTGTTGGACGGTAAATTCCAATTTTTGAACTCAGTAGAGGAAGCCAGTGAACTCCTAAAACCTCAGCATCGGCTGGAACACATAAAATGAAAAGCGAGCACTCTGAGAATATGTATTCCTCTGGAACTATCAACCTCGTTCCAATTTGAAAAGTATAAAGAACTAACCAAGTGGTGGCAATCTCCCCCTTTTGAAGATGGTTCATCAGGGTGCCAATCCAGCACACCCCTTTAGGGGAGAGAGGGGCGCCTTGCCATCGCACCTGGGCACAGGGCGGGGTGCGGGGGGGAGGGAGGCCAGGGGGACACATTGAGAGCAGGGGAGGGGAACCACCCATGGAACCCCAGACGGGGAGAGTTCCAGAGATAAAGGGGGTTCAAGGGAGGAGGGGTTGAGGGGTCATGGGGTGAGGGGGGAGGAGGAGGGAAGAGGGAGGGGTAAAAGCACTAGGGAAAAAAATGTGGCAGCAATATTAGGTCGTGAAAATATGGTTTGGGAAAATGCACACAGTAGCCTTTCAATTTGAGATATGTTGTATAAGTCCCTATAGATAGTATTGTGTAACGTAAACAGGTTTAATAATAGAGTGAAGCGTTGATCTATGTTGTCCTGGTTCAAATCACAATAATTATCAAGGTCGGGGTAGTTCCTCATAGGCCAGGTGGTCACAAAGGGTGGAACCACGTGGCTGTTGCTGCTGTTGTGGGGAGACCTAAAGGTCAGTTCTTAATGCTCTCACACACCTGTTAGGGTGTCATGCTTCATCATTGGGCGCTCCTCGTCTGGCCGGCGCAGCAATGCCTGACGGGCCTGGGGACTCTTTGTCGGAGATCTTTTGACCCAAAGACGCCGTTTAGGTGAATGCATGTAAGAAGGCTTAACAAGAGTGTAACAAGTGAAAAAGTGAAGGGTGTCTAAAATAGGCTCTGGTATCCTAGAAACAATTTTTTTTATAGGAAGAGGGTACCAGGTCAAAGTAAAAACAGTGGTGCTATTGTGTGGTCTCAATGTACCAAGATAGCTATTTACAAAGTAAGGTCAACATGTTTCGTGCCTGGAGAGCCCTTCATCATGACCAGAAATATAGTGACTTGTTGCCCCAGTCAGGGGCATGAGACGACCTTTCTAATCAAGGATGGCCATTCAAAGTTAATGATACTGCACCTGGATGGTTGCAGATCAACAATTCCACCTAGAGGAGAGCGAGACAAAAGATGGAAAAGCATATGTGACAGGATGTTAAAAATACGGACCAGTATCCACCGCATCAGTACAAAAGTTAATTGACGAAAAACACTCAAAAGTAGTGGTGTGAGCCTGTTTAGCTAGAAAGTGAGGTGAAAGTTTCTCAAAATAAAAGCTGAAGAGGCACTCATCAAAAATTCCGTAACACGTAGAGGCACCATATAGATGATGTCGAGGACTCAAGCATCAGACAAATTCACGTGGTACGATCGCCGTCAAACATACTCACATGATGTGACATAAAGCACGTTCATGTGCAGTGTCAACTTACCCCAAGGTGAGCAGAGTAATGCTTCTTAGGCAAGTTGGAGGGTCCAGGACAGACTGTGGGACACCTTGGTTAAAGAGAAAGAAGAGCGACCAAGGTCACTGTTTAAAACAAGGATGTGCCCAGGACTTACAAAAATAAACATGTGGAATTCTCCGACGGGTCCTCTCATATGGATTTGCGTTATTGTGCTATGTGCTTAAGGATAAACATGAGCCCCAGAGGCTACAGCTTACTGCTCGTTCTTTAGAAGTGTGTGGTTACAAATGGGGGCAACAAGGTTATGCTTGTAACCCCTGTGGCGGTCAACAAAGCCTAGTTGGTATAGGTGTATTTTGCCAGGTGCCCACTTAAACTGTGAAACTGATGATCATATTATCATATGCACAATGCTAAAATCAAAGTTCAGAATGCCTGCACACATTGCTATGCGTGCTCCATTTTACCATGATAGTTAAAAAGAGAGTGGTCACCAATGGGGGCATCTAGGATATGTTGAAGCCCCTTTTGCAAGTATCAGTGCCTAGATGGTGTGAGCATAATGTACAGAGTGTCCATACGGTTGTTAAACCAATGATAATATGCACAAAAGTAAGTCATAGTTCCGAATGCCTATACCCACTACTGCTGCACCCATTGAGCTTCGTGTGCTCCAGCTAACCATGGTAGTAAAACCCATGGACTAATGATGCACACGTCCCGACCGGCCCACATCAGCCACAGTCCCCAGCCCTGGAGCTCATTTGGATTGTAATGATAGTATTGCCGTTTGGCAGCACTCACCCTACGATGAAGTGATCGGTAAGTGGAGTGTGGAGGGAGGGGAGGCTCAATAGTAATCAATACCCAGAAACAAAAATGTAGCCCTTATTCTCTAACAAGCGTGATCCCCACTCCCATTCACTTACTTGCGAGGTGCTCGGGACACTGCCGTGTGACCTATCCACCTCCAAACAGCCTGGAAATGCCAAAACAGCGGGGCGGCGTCCTTCTCGTAGTGCCGGTCACGTGATCGCGTCATTAGCGAGGTGTGCACGATTCCATGTGTATGGATGGCCGACACGGTGGTCATGTTGGTGGAGTAAGCCCCATAAGAAATAATATAAATCTGAACAATGTGGTCCAAGTCTGTCGAGGGGCACAACTGAAAAGAAGTACAACGATTGTACAATGCCCTACCCATGTCGTGGAGTGACTCGGTGCAATAAGGCCAGACATAGATAAAACAATGCACAAGGCTGATTTTAGGGATATTTTAACATAGGCTAACTCGGCAGCCATATTGGGAAAGGTAGCTCCATTGGTGCTACATGGGATACAGTGTTAGTCAGTGGGTGGGCTAATGCATATCATATTGAAATATGACTCGATGCGGTAAAGCGAAACTTAAATACAGCAATACAAGAAGCAGGTTATTTGGACACTTACATTTAGTCAACACTGAGACCGTGTTTGGGAGGGGTAGCTCTATTAATACTATGTGGTATTAAATAATAGTCCATGGGACAACTAATCCCAAATTGAAACTACAGTGAACAAGTAGGATTAATACTGTGTAATAACTCATGCACGATGAATGTAGAGAACTGACAGAAGCTGGTGTTAGATAACAAGGGACTGGTTGGTGGACCATATAATGTCCTTATTACGCATCCCCTAAGGAGTTGAGGGAATAACACCGGGGGAACTTATCCTATAATATAGGGAAGCAGAGTCCTAGTGGAAATTATAACGTGTTCAATTATCCAGGTCTTGACTCCTCTTGTGGTCATGCCAATGTATCTCCGGGAGCATGGACAATTAATAAGGTATATGCAATTTTTGATATTGCAATTTGTGTGTGTGCGTTGCGTCCAGATCTGATTATTATTCAGGATTACTTCTTTTGAGGGTTTTGTCAAATGGCACACTCCGCAGGGATAATGTCTTGTAACGGGTGTCATGTTTCATAGTGTCCTTTGTGATGGTTTGCGCTTAATTGGTGGCCGGGTGTGGACAAACATATCATGGAGGTTGCTTGTACGTTTGAAAGCAAAACATGGCATCGGAATGTTCAGGTTCCCCGATTGTACAATCCGCCAGTGTTTCCGTATCACTTTCTGTATCCTGTTGGATTTGGGTGTGTACGTCGTCACACAGGTGATTATGTCTTCCTCCTCTCTACTCCTTGGTTCCAGTAGAGCCTCTCTGTTGTTTCGAGCCCTCTTGCGAGAATTGTTTATAACAGAAGTTAGATAGTTCCGGGTTTCCAGGTTCTTGCTCAGTAGTGTGGCTTCTTTATCAAAGTTGGGGATAGAGCTACAATTCCTCCGCAAGCGTAGGAACTGGCCGAAGGGAAGATTGTCCCGAAGTGCCTTGGAATGATGGCTATTGTAGTGCAATCTGTGGGTTTCTTGAATGTGTTGGTCGATAGCTGGACATTCCTCAGCGTGATGGTAAGATGTAGGAAGTTAATCTCTGTAGTCGAGATTGTACGTGTGAACCTTAGAAAAGGGTTTAGAGAATTAATCCAATCATAGAAGGAGTTGCAGGTTTCCTCATCTCCCTTCCAAAAGATGATGATGTCATCTATGTAGCGATGCCATGTCATGATATTAGTCGAATAAGGGTTACTGTTGTAGATGTGGATGCGTTCAAACTCAGCCACATAAAGGCATGCCAGGCTTGGGGCAAAGGTGCTCCCCATGGATGTCCCCTGGATCTGGTGGTACATGGTGTTCTGGAACAAGAAGAAATTCTCTCGCATGGCTATGGTGGCACACTCCATGATGAAACTAACAGGGGTTTGTGAAGTCCAGTTCTCAGCTGACAGACACGATTCTACCACAGTCAGAGTGGCTTCCTGGGGGATGTTGGTGTATAATGCCTCCACGTCTAAGGTCTTCAGATAGGTAATCTTGTCACTTCTCTCGTTTTCGGCAATCATGTTTAGAACATCTTTTGTGTCTTGGAGGTAGGAAGGAATTTTCTTCACAAGGGGTTGCAGAAAGTGGTTGCAAAATGTACTCAGAGGTTCGAAGAGAGATCCTATGCCTGAGACAATGGGGCGACCAGGAGGCGGTAGGGCCCCTTTGTGAATCTTTGGTAAGATGTAAAAATACATAGTTCAAATCACTACAGGCAAATATAATTTTAATACAAGAAACACACTATAAGGAAAGGTCCCCAATTGGGAAAACTCTGGGATTCATCCAGCATGAGTTTTATGCTTCATCTAGTGCAGACAACAGGGGTGTAGCATTGTTAGTAGCTAAGAATTTACAGTGTGAAATTATGATGGTTCATAGAGAACATAGTGCTAGGTGGCTATGGGTGCAGATGAAGATTTCAGAACAGCTAATTAATATGGTGAGCTACTATGGACCCATTGATGACTCACCTGAAACTTTGCAATCGCTCTATGATTTTGCAACAGCACAATCTGGGTTTTTACTGATAGGCGGTGATTTTAATATGCTGATTGATCCAATTATAGACTCTTCATGGGCCCATAAACCGCAGAGAAAACCTAAGTCGAAAAAGCTTTTACAAGATTTAATGCACAATTTTGCCTTGGTTGATTGCAGGAGAAGTGAATATCCATGCAAAAGGAAGTATTCATGTCATTCGGGTAGTTTCCACTCTTCCTCCCGTATTGACTTTTTTCTTATTTCCCATGCACTTTAAAAACCGAATCAGAAATAATTGAGAATCCTTTCTCAGACCATGCAGCAATCACAATCAATTTTAAAATCACAACCCAAAAAAAGACTGAGAGGAGATGGATTTTTTTTTATAAATCTCTATTAATTGATAAGCAGTGGGTTACTCAAATGCGCCAGGTCTTAGAGGAGTTTTTAAAATGTAATATCAATACAGCGTCTGAATTCTCAGTATGGGGTGCCCTAAAGGCCTTTTTTAGAGGTGAAGTGATTGCTTATAGGACCTTTAAGAGGAAGAAGGAAAATGAAGAAAGATTGCAGTTACAAAAGAAATTAAGTCAGGCAACAGCAAACTACTTATCCTCACCTACTCAAGAGGGTAAGATTAAGTTAACTAGAACTAAATATAATCTTCAGGATTTTTTTTACATCTAAGGAAAACCTGACTTACAACTCGGTTTTACAAAAAAGCTAGGAGGAGAGTGACCATATAGGGAGATATTTGACCTGGTCAGTCAAACGCAGGGGTAATTCCAATTGTGTTAAAAAAATAACAGACCCAGTCACAGCAAGAACTACTTCACATCCCCAAGAAATTGCTGAGATCTTCCTTAATCATTATAAGGAGCTATACTCTGAGTCGCATAATATCACCCTAGAGGAAGCTGTAAGGTGGCTAGGAGGGCTAAATATCCCAACATTAACCACTGAGCAGAGAGAGATTTTGATCTCTTCGATCTCACTTGCGGAAGTTACTCAGGCGGTGAATACATACCCTTCTGCAAAAGCGTGTGGGTTAGACGGAATACCTATAGAGGTGTATAAGGTCTTTTTTCCTCAACTGAACACTTTTTTAGTGTCAGTATTTAATGGGATTTTTCAAGGGGGCTTAGTTCCAGACACTTTCACACAAGCGGCTGTGGTTAGCTTTGTTAAAAAAGGGAAATCTGAGGTAGAGGTCAATTCCTACCAGCCTATAAGCTTATTAAAGATCGATTACAATATCTTTTAAAACAATTAGCGCACCAGTTTGCACATGTTGCTCTCTCCATCATACACTTCGATCAAAATGATTTCCTCCAAAGCAGGCTCCTGGCAACCAACACGCGCTACTTAACTCAGGCCATTGATTATTACTCTACTAATGAAATTAAAGCATTATTAATAATGTTGGATACGGAAAAGGCATTCGATAGAGTTCAGTGGAATGTTCTTTTTGCAGTCTTGACAAAATTCACTGTGCCATCTAAATTCTGTCAGGTAGTGCAAAATCTGTATTATAATGCTAGGTCGTCTATAATCGTTAATGGAACTATGGTAGGTTCAATCTCAATCAGCCGGGGGACTCGCCAAGGCTGCCCCCTATCCCCTGTGCTGGTCTCTTTATTTATCGAGCTTTTGGCGTGTGCTATTAGGCAAGATTGTACCAATCAAGCTCCTGTCCTAGAATCCGCAAAACTTAAACTATTCACGGATGACATGGCTCTATACCTGTGCAAACAATATTCACAAGAAACAATAGTGACCCATACGTCCTTGCGAACTGGGTGTTGCTAATTAGCAAAAATCAATGTTCACAAGGAACTCGTTTATCTGGTAAATACAGTTTCTACAAGATTTGGTATGACTTGCGTGAATAAATCAGAGACTAAAAAAACATTGCTGGGGTCGCATAATTCTTGTTTTGTGTACGATGAATACTATGAATGCAAAATAAATTATACACATTTCGGCTGAAGTGAGTACAGTTTTGATAATTTTCTGTGGGCTTCTACTCCTACAAATCCATACAATATTGTTTGACTGAATTGAATTAAGGTCCTACTCTAAATGTTTTTTTTAGTCTCTGATTTATTCACGCAAGTCATACCAAATCTTTCAGAAACTGTATTTACCAGATAAATTAGTTCCTTGTGAGCATTGTTTTTTGCTAATATGGCTCTATACCTAGCAGCAGACAAGGATAATATATCTCGAGCCTTCTCTAAAATAAGCAAATACACGGCAATAGGGGGATACAAAGAAACCACTCAAATATTACCATCCTCTATGAGGGCACCCTTTTCAACAACTACTGCCATAAGATACTTGGGAATATTCGTGACCACAAGACTGGAAGATCTATTTGCACTAAATTTCATCTCCACATTAAAGAAAATGCGTAATCTTTTTAAACAAGAGCAAAATCTTCCCATATCAATTATGGGGTGAGTGGCACTTATTAAAATGAGCACTCTCCCACTGTTTCTATTCGTATTTTCCAACATAATGATTAAGGTCCCTCTGTCTTTCTTCAATGCTATGAGCTCGGAAGTTAGACAATTTATATGGCAAGGAAAAGGCCGAAATTGAGATTACAAACTCTACAGTTGGATGTGAAAGGAGGAGGCGTTGCCCTCCCCAATTTCAGAATGTATTACCAGGCTTCACTTCTCAATTGGCTAAATTATAATAACCCTGCGAATTTGCAGGCAGCTAAATTCTTTTTAAATATAATGGTAAAGGAATCTGAGATCGGCATCTTCCCATTCATACAAACCTCTAAGTTACCTAAAAAAATCAAGATATAAGATTCCTCGGACCATAATGATCCGATTTCAAAGAATGTAGGGATTATATGGAATCCCTTGGCTTCACTCATAGTTAAGTGTTTCAAATTGTGTTCACTGAGGCTACGGTGGTCTCAGCAGACTTGCCTTCAGTGGTCTAGTCTAGAGTTTCATGGAATAGAAGATTTTTGGGAAACAAGAATTTTTTACATGGCAGGAAATAGTAGACCAAAACATTAACATGAGTATCCATCTTTTCTTTAGTTATGTCCAGATTAACTAGTTTTGCTTAGGAATAACAGGCAGAGAAGAAATTAATGGAATGCATCTTGGGAGAGCACACTTGGTACTAAGAACTGAAGGGCTGGGGAATTGGTAGAGATTATGTAAATCTGCAGATAATAAGCCGGAGATCTTGGATCATCTAGAGAGAATTCAAACGTCCACGGGCTGCCATTTTAATATCCAATACTGGCAGGGATATAATAAATTGAGCTGTAAGGCAGTAAGCGCAGCTAATCTAAGTAGGATGGCGTTATTTAGCAAATGGATAATCTATTTCACCTCTGCCAGACTCCACAAAATGTATCCTGGTGTGGATCCCAAATGCTTCAGATGCAGACAAGCAAATGGAGACTGGCTACATGTTGGTTTTACATGTAATGAATTTTCGGCAAAATAGTTTTTTAGAAATTGGTAAAAAACTATCATTCAATTTTCCTCTAGAAGCTTCGGCTGCTCTCTTTGGTAGAGCAGAAATAGTAGAAGAGTTAGCCATTGGTCAGCACCAATTTATCTTTATTGCTACCTGAGTGGCAAGATCGTTAATTCTAGCAAATTGGAAATCAGTGTCGTGTCACCAACTCCTCGGGATCGGTACGATGCTCAAAATGGTCCACCTCTCGATACCTTCAAGTCTGCATGCTATTATAGCACAGATCAGTGAAGCGATCAAGCGAGGGAAGGAAAGGGTGGGGACAGCGGGGAAGGAGACCTGGAATGACAGGAAACAGAGAACCTATGAGTAACAGGTTATATTCTTCCTACGATACATATAGATGCTTATATAATCAATAACTACCTGTAAAGGAAAGAAGGTTAACGTTTCAGATGAGCTCACAAGGAAGATCGTGCTTCTATTTACCCAACACAGTATAATAACCAGGAATCTTCTTGTATGGGCCCACTATGATGACAGTGCAGGGAAACACAACGAACAGATTACCACAATTAGTACCAGAAAACACTTCTAATGAGGTGTCAGGAACCAGGTGACGACGGAGGAACTGAATGGCCCCCTGACGCGATTAACAGCATCCTATTGCCTTACATGCAGGCCGGTGTGGAGCCCTTTAAGGAATCTCCTTCGGAGGAGTCCCCGGAGGCGTGGCCCATGACGCATTCGTCCTCCATCCAATCGACGGAGTCAGCAATCGGAACAAGAGAGGCGAGCCTCCGCACATATGTGGAAGAAGTATCCCAGCGGACGAGAGAGCTAGAGGCGTGGAGGTCGGAGAACCCAGACGGACGGAGAGGAACCGAGAGAGGAAACGTGGCCCCAGACGAAGACGTCAAGGCAGGAGGCCAACGAGACCGTGTTCCGCCCCGCCGCCCTCCAGGAGGAGGGTGGCTTGACAAGGTACGGGCGAAGCTGCAGGGGTTTCCAGGGCACGGGTAGGGGGAGGTGGTAACCGAGAGGGAGGTCACAGAAGGGATCGCACGGTGGTGGCGTTCGTGGTGGTGCATCATCCCTCACTCCCCGCTCCCCTGTATGAGGAAGGAATCCGCTTCCCCACTGACCCCATTCCATTTCTCTTTGCCTTTTGGGTGTTTTGACTGTTCCGGTATCTGGACCTCGGACCTGGGGAGAAGTCAGGACGACCTTGTTTCACACGTCTTCCAGGGACAAAGAGGCGACTCCCCAAAGCTGCTCTATCCAGGAGAGAACTCTAGTGCACCGAACTTTGTGTTCAGAAAAATAAAGACTTGTTTCACCTCATACTGGGTCTCCTTGTTGATTAGTGCCCCTCCGGATAGCCTCCCGTGACATGAGGCAATATATTTTACTCTAAAATAATAGGTTCTTGAATGGTCCGAACCTACCCATATATAACAATGCCTTGCGTCACAGGGTTGTCAGAGGTGGTAGCGAATGGCTCTTCCACAATTCCCTGTTATAAAGTGAGGCCTGAGCATAGAGAAGAATATATATATATATATAAATCACGTAAGGCTACTGATTGTAAACTAAACACAATTCACTCCTCTCTTATTTCTCAGTGAGACATCTGTAGTATTTACAATCGTTATATGCCCATAGCATTATACACGTCATGCCATGTTGAAGTAAACTTCAAAATACGACAAGGATAACACAAATAACAAACAAACACATAATATGGGTCTGAGAATAACAGCGCACTTGTGGTATCTGCACCAGATGATACCCAAAGTACTGCGCTCAGTTTGCTTTATACGGTCTTTGGTTCAATGAAACAATAAGAGCCCAACACTCCCCTCGCATGAATCCATGACACGTGAATTTGCCAACGAAGGAAATAGGACAAAATTGAGTCACAGTTTTGCCCGGTAGAGCCTCCTCCTGGCCCGGGTAACTCGAAAAGACAACAAGTTATCAGGGAAAGTATTATAGTACAAGCAAACGCCGGTATCCCTACCACCTGCACGAGACAACAAACGTGTATCTCACCAACAGGGAGGGACACCGCGGTATGGAAAATATGTGAGGAAACTGACTCGTAGGAAAGTTCCACTCTCGGCGTAGCTAAATCCACACTCAACTGACTGCGGCCAAAGAAAGCAATGGTGGTGCCACGACACCCTTACCGGACCCGCCAAGGAGCAATCCCGAGCGGCACTCGAAGTGTCCGAAAATCCTTCCTGGATACTCCCAGAATAATCGGCAGCGCTGCGGGGAAGCGGATTTGCTTTTGACCATTTCCTCTCTCCCCGACGGCAACGTGCCTTTGCATAGGCTCATGGGACATGTAGTTCGCCGCGTCTCGGCAAACGTTTCATCTTCGAAGAAAAGAGGGGGGAGAAAGAGTGCTCTGCCCGTGACAAGGTGAGACAGGGTTCATGAAAGCGGGGGAGGGATATGACAATCAGAGATGATTCTGACAGTCTCTCAATGGCTCACTAAAATGCAAAGAGTCTTTATCCGGGAAACTATGTATGCAGAAAAGGGTTGGCTCTTTAGTAAAATAAAATAAAATATGGAAGAATTGGAGCGGAGTATCAAAAAAAGATAACCGACGATAAATGTACAAATTTGGAGAAGCCTTTTAACATCGAGAGAACTGTGGTAGCACTTTATAAATAACTCTTAAACTGAATATAGTATTATGAAGCACTTTAGTGTCAAAGAATAATCACGCATGCACTTTATAACTAATTGCTCTTTTACTGGACTATGAAATCTTCTTGATGAATTTACTTTTAATAGAAGCCGGGGGCGGGTGACTGTCTGAGCGAAGTAATTACTCTATTTATATAGAGGATAAAATGAATCTGAGGACTGGAATTGGAAATTAATTTTAGAAGGGATCTGCATTAGTGTTTTTGTGTTCTTCTTGAAAAGCAAAAAAAAAAATGAAATATGATATGTATGTAATTAATTCCTTTTGCTGCCACATCGATACATCAGTCCAGTCAACCACGTTCTACCCTACTCCAATCTACCCCAATCAGATCAACCCCACTCCATTCCAATCTACCACACTCTACTGCACTGCACCCCCATTTCAATCCACGCCAGTCTACCCCACTCGACTCCACTATACCCCACCCCACTCCACTCTATACCACCCTGCGCTACTCCAACCTACCCTACTCCACTCCACTCCAACCTAATCTATCCTGCGCCACTCATTCTACTCCAATCCTTTCCAATCTACCCCACGTCACTCCAGTGTACCTCAGTCTACTCCACTCTGCTCCAATTTACCCCACTTCACTCCAAACCCCACTCCACTCTACTCTACCACCCCCAATCCACTCCAATCTACCCTACTCCACTTCAATCTACTCTACTCCAGTCTGCCTTGCTCAAATGTACCCTTCTCCAATCTATCCCACTCCACTTCAACCCAATATACCCCACTCCACCCCAACCTACCCCACTCCACCCCAATCTACCTCACTCCGATATACCCCAATCTACCTCACTCTCACTCCAATGTACCACAATCTATCCCACTCTAATCCAATCTATCCCACTCTAATCCAATCTATCCCACTCTAATCCAATCTACCCCACCCCACTCCAATCTACCCCACCCTGATCTACCCCACCCCGATCTTCCCCACTCTGAACTATCCCACTCTGATCTACCCCACTCTGATCTACGCCATTCCACTCTACGCCGCTCCACCCCACCCCACTCCAATCTACCCCACACCACTCCAACCTACCCAAACATACTCCACTCCTACCTACCCAAATATACTCCACTCCACCCCACTTCACTCTAGTCTACCCCACTCCACTTCAGTTTACCCCAATATACCCTACCCCACCCCACCCCCCCTTTCTACCTCAATCTTTCACATTCCAATTTACCCCACTCCAACCTACTGCACTGCAATCTACCCCACCCCACTTCTCCTAATCCACTTCAGTCTACCCCACTCAACTCCTTTCCAAACAATCCCAATCTACTTCACTCCAATCTACCCCACTCCACTCGACTATAATCTATGCTAATCCAATCAACAACATTCTACCCTACTCGAATCTACCCTAATCTACCCCACATCAATATACAATAGAGAAATAGGGTGGCAGGGTATAGGATGCGCTGAGTTGTGCAAAGTCACAGCTAACAAATAAGAATGCTGAAAGGATATATGTCACGGCCACCTGCCGTCACCAGTCGCGTAGAACAGCCCACACGTATAGCCAAAATAGGGGTTAATATCCTGAGCAATAAATGTCCAAAGTATTGAGAACAGTCCACAATTGTAGTTGTCACAGAATTCTTCTTCTGTTCTTTATTTTCATTTGATACAGTTCAACAACGATGTGGATTCTAGCCAACACGTGTTTCGTCTACTTGGAGTAACTCAAGTAAACTTTGTCAGGTACGAAGTATAAGAAACGAAGGTGCACTCTTCACGACGACTGACATTTAATTCAGATATCGTTCTGTGACCTGTGATTCAAAATTGAAAGTTTAGCGCCTTGCTAGTGGAGCTTTCTCACTTTCTTGATATACAATTGCGTTTTCTGTTGCGCTTTCCAAACATAATTGGAGTAACTCATATGGGTTTTGCACCTTTGTTTCTTATACTGCGTACCTGACAAAGTTTACTTGAGTTTGCCCTGAAGAAGTCTATGGTTTACTCCAAATAGATGAAACACGTAGTTGGCTAAAATCCACATCGTTGTTGAACTGTATCAAATGAAAATAAAGAACAGAAGAAGAATTCTGTGACAACTACAATTGTGGACTGTTCTCAATACTTTGGACATTTATTGCCCACATCAATTTACCCCACACTAATCAACCCTACGCCACTCCAATTGACCACATTCCACTCCACCATACCACATTCCACTCTGCCTCAATCTACCCCACTCGACTCCACTTTACCCCAGTCCACTGTACCCCACGCCACCCCAGTCTACCCCACTCCAACCTACCCCATTTAACCCCACTCCAATCTACTCCACCCTAATCTATCCTTCTCCACTCCAATCTACCCCACTCCTCTCCAATCTACCCCACTTCATATTAGTCCAATCCACCTCAATATACTCCACTCCAATCTACCGCACTCATCTACCCCACTGCACTCAACCCCAATCTACCCCACTCCACTCTACCTTACTCCACTGCAATCTACCCCGCTCCTTTCCAATCTACCCCACTCCACCCCAATCTAATCCACACCACTCCCAATCTAACTCAGCATACCCCAATCCAGCCCAACCTACGCCACTCCAAAGTACTCCATTTCAATATACCCCACTCCACTCCAGTCTACCCCACTCCACCCTACCTCACTCCACTCCAATCTACCCCAGTCCACTCCACCCCTATTTTCCTCAATCTACCCCACTCCACTCCAATCTACCCCACTCCACTCAAATCTACCCTATTCCACTTCAGTCTACCCCTATTTGCCCCAATCTAACCCACCCCACTGCACTCTACCCACTCCACTCCACTCTCCCCCACTCCACTCCACTGTACGCCACTCTGCCCCAATCTATCGCACTCCACTCTGCCCCAATCTACCCCACTCCGCTCCAATCTACCACCCTCCTCTCTAATCTACCCCACTCCACTTACCCCAATGCACTCCACTCCAACATACCCCACTACACTACCCTCCATTCTATCTCACCCCATTCTATCCCACTTCAATCTACCCCACACTGTCCCAATCTACTCCACATCAATCTACCCCACTCCAGTCTACCCTACTACATTCTGCTTCATTCCACTCCATGCTACTCCCCTCCACTCTTACCCAATCTACCCCTCTCCAATATACCCCACTCCTCTCCAGTCCAAAGCACCCCAATCATCTACGGAACTCAACTCCAATCTGCCCTATTCTACCCCACTCCACTTCAATATGCCCCAATCTACCCCACTCCACCCTAATCTACCCCCTCCACCTCACCCCACCCAACTCCATCCAACACCACCACACCCCTACCCCACTCCCCTTCCACCCCACTCCCACTCCACCCTCCTTCACCCCAGGTCCATACCCTTTAGCCATTCTGAACAGCATTCACACTGGTGTACAACATGGCTAAAACACAATGCCAAAGCCAATAACTCTTGAAATGGCGATGCTGATTGTCTTTGCCAATGCTTGTTCTTTTTTGTTTTGGGGAAAACTCCTGTATTCTAAGGTTACCTCTTCAGTTTGTGCCTTTCTCTTTGTTTTTTCTTTTTCTTTTCTGTACAGCGCTAAATAGTCCTGCATACCTTTTTTGTCCCATCCCCCTCTTCTTTAACTATTAATGTTTTCCTTTTCTCATCGCTAGCTACAAATCTTGTTTTTTCACATAATTAATTTTTGAAATTTTGAATACTTTCAACTTTTCCTTTGAGAACTGTCACTGTTGAAGAATTAAAATCCAAAGTGACAATTTCTCAGTTTTCAGGTAAGACTGTCACACTGGCCCCTCATTTGAAAGCCCAGTTGAGAATGCTCCCTAGCTGAACCGAGTCCAAAACGTCACTATCCCTAATTCAAATCAAAATAACGGTTCGTAGTTCAAGATTCAGCCAAATGCAAAAACTATTATTGGTGAGAAGGGTGCTCTCTTAACACTCAAACAGATCTCTCAGTGATGCGACAACACAGTAATGTGTGTGTATATTTAGTCGAGGTCAACTTTCAAATATATAAATATAGAGAATATATATATATACACACATATATGTGCATATATATATATATATATATATATATATGCATATATATATATATATATATATATATATATATATATATATATATATATATATATATATATGTAACCAAAAACGCCCAGAAGCTTGGAGGCCGCACACAGCTGCAGGTGAGTTACAAACTCCATTTGAACCAAGCAGGCAGCTTAACATCCCTTTGAAGTCCATGGCCTGACGCGTTTCGATGCCGCTGTTTGCATCTCCTCAGAGGCCGTGTCAGCGGAGGTGATTTATGGCTGCCGTATTTCCCTGCGTGTTTGGGGTTAGTGAGCTATCAGTGCTCCTCCCTTGGTGGAAGTTCATTTTCAAATGCACGCTGGGATATGAGGTCTCATTTTGCCAAATAACGCCCTCTGGTGGGTTACCTCCGCTGCAGCTAATTATGGACGATTATTCTCAGCCCTCCATTGAGCCTTGGATGATACTCTGCCGGCTTCATTAAAGGTACCCTGCAGCTTCGGAAAGAGGAATCTTCCTCTCCCTAGTCCCGTTGGTTGCGGGCTGTGCGATCCCTCTGCGGCCTGAACCGCCGCATAATATGTAACCAAAACGCCCAGAAGCTTGAGGCCGCACACAGCTGCAGGTGAGTTACAACTCCATTTGAACCAAGCAGGCAGCTTAACATCCCTTTGAAGTCCATGGCCTCAAGCTTCTGGGTGTCCTGTCCCCGCAGATCACAAGGGAAACCTTCCCCCTGTAAATTCAGCGGCACACCGGAGGCCAATTTTATTGAATCAGCATGCAGGGAACAATACAGTTGCACGAATGTAAGCTGCTCATGTCTGCCTCTGAGGAAAGGGAATGATTCCCTGAAACGCGTTAGGCCAAGGGACAATTACGGAATGGGAAGCAGTTTGTTTTAAATAAAAGGTTGTTACCTACCTGAACTCGGAGTGCGGCTTCAATTTCTGGGCACCTTTGGAAGTATGGACACACGGCGGCTCCAGGCCGTGGAAGCGACGCACCGCCCTTAAAAAGATCTGGGTCTGCGCAGGGGGAAGGTTTCCCTTGTGATCTGCGGGGACAGGACAAATCATTAAGCAAACTGAGTCTTATTCGGAGGCTCAATATGGAGCTGCAACATTGGTCACTTCAATTTGACATGAGCAACTAACCCACTGGAGGGCTGAAAAGTGCTGGATTGAACTGCAGGTTCCTGCATGCGGCGTGAAAATAAATAAATTCAGCGGCACACCGGAGGCCAATTTAATTGAATCAGCATGCAGGGAACAATACAGTTGCACGAATGTAAGCTGCTCATGTCGGCCTCTGAGGAAAGGGAATGATTCCCTAAAACGCGTTAGGCCAAGGGACAATTACGGAATGGGAAGCAGTTTGTTTTAAATAAAAGGTTGTTACCTACCTGAACTCGGAGTGCGGCTTCAATTTCTGGGCACCTTTGGAAGTATATATATATATATATATTCACTGAAAAAACCATAGGTTTTAGGGACAGTTATAGTTAGTTGGACATTTCACTCGTACAAAACCATAGAAATTCCCCGTTATAGTTAGTTCAGCTAACTATAACTCGCGCCCGCAATGCACTGCTGATGACGCCACATATTACATCACTCATGACATGGTCAGTGACATCACTGATGACATCACTGATGACATCTCAAATGACATCACTGATGACATCATGCAGTGACTGTGTGTTTCTATAGTGTATTGAATAATGAGTGGGTGTATAAGTGTCTGGATGGATGATTTAGTAGGTGCGTGACTGACTCTATAAGTGAGTGATTAAACGTATCTTACTAAATGCATGGGTTAGTGACTAAACTGTGTGAATGTCTTTATCCGTCTGTCTGTTGGTGTGTAAGTGGCTGCATGTGTTTGTAAATAGCTACATGAGTGTCTATGAGTTATTGATTGGTTGTCTGAGTATCTGTATGGGTGCCTGAGTGTTTGTGTGGATGGGGTGTGTGTGGCTGCACATAGATGTATCAGTGGGTGATTCACTGGGTGCATGGTTTCAAGAGTGCATCTGTGATGGACTGTATGGGTGGGTGAGTGTGTGTATGGGTGTGTTAGTGAGTGAATGTATATCTCAGTGGTACATGTGTGAGTAACTACATATGTGAAAGGCAGTATATATGTGTGTTCGAGTATATAAATAGCTAGAAGCGAGAGTGTGTGATTGTGATTGTAGAGTGACTGTATGGATGAGTGTGTGCTTGTATCAGTGATTGTATAAGAGCGTAAGATTGTGCTAGTATTTGTATGAGTAAGTGAGCTGGTGTGTGTATAACTGTATAGGTGAGAAAATGGCAGTGTGATTAATTATTTGCATGACTGACTAGGTGTGTGAGTACCTCTATGGATGAGTGGCGTGTGTGTGAGTGTCTATGTAGGTGTATGAGTGCATATGATAGTCCTGTACTGAGTGACCGTAAGCATGAGTGACTGTACGGGTGAGTGAGTGGATGTGTGTGTAGACCCAAGAAACAGTGAGTGGGTATGTAGTTATTGGTGTTGGAGTGTCTCATGGTTTTGAGAATGGCAGTCTGTAATTTACAGTGGGTGTATCAAAAGTTATATTAGGGTGTGAGAAGATGCATGAAATTATCACATGGATAATGTCATCAGTGATGTCATCAGTGATGTCATTTGAGATGTCATCAGTGATGTCATCAGTGATGTCACTGACCATGTCATGAGTGATGTAATATGTGACGTCATCAGCAGTGCATTATGGGCGCGAGTTATAGTTAGCTGAACTAACTATAACGGGGGAATTTCTATGGTTTTGTACGAGTGAAATGTCCAACTAACTATAACTGTCCCTAAAACCTATGGTTTTTTCAGTGAATTTCAAAGGTTTTTTAAATGCTAATTTCTAACTATAACGTGTCTGAAACCTATGGTTTTTTCAGTGAATTTCAAAGGTTTTTTAAATGCTAATTTCTAACTATAACGTGCCTGAAACCTGTGGTTTTTCAGTGAATTTCAAAGGTTTTTAAATGCTAATTTCTAACTATAACGCCCTAAAACCTATGGTTTTTTCAGTGAATTTCAAAGGTTTTGTAAATGACAATTTTTAAATGTATTAATTTGTTATATTTATTTTTTGATACTGATTTACTACATTTTTAAAACTATTTATTTTTAGATATTTTATTTATTAAATTACATTGTAATTACATTATACATTACATTACAAAATATACTTTCTCAGAATGAATTACTTTATCAATCAATCAATCAAGCATTTATAAAGCGCGCTACATACCCGTAAGGGTTCCAAGGCGCTGGGGGAGGGGGGGGCTGCACCTAGTGGTCGAAGAGCCAGGTCTTGAGTAGTCTCCTGAAGGTCTTCCGTCTTCCGTCTGCCGAAGGTGGAGAGGGAGGGAGTTCCATGTCTTGGCGGCGCGGTAGGAGAAGGACCTGCCTCCGGAGGCGGTCCTGTGGATGCGTGGGACGGCAGCCAGGAGAGGTCGGGCGGAGCGGAGTCTCCTGTTGGGTGCGAGAATGATAGTCGGTTGTTGAGGTATGCCGGGCCGGTGTTGTGGAGTGCCTTGTGTGCATGGGTGAGGATCTTGAAGGTGATTCTTTGTCGACGGGGAGCCAGTGTGAGGTTTCTCAGGTGGGGGTGATGTGGTCTCGGCGGGGGATGTCGAGGATTAGGCGTGGCAGAGGCGTTCTGGATTCTTTGGAGTCTGCTGAGGAGTCTGGCAGGGGCTCCGGCGAGAGTGCGTTGCCGTAGTCGAGCCTGCTGCTGATGAGGGCGTGTGTGACGGTCTTTCGTGTGTCGGTAGGGATCCATCTGTAGATCTTGGCGGAGCATGCGGAGGGTGTAGAAGCAGGCTGAGGAGACAGCGTTGATCTGGTTGGTCATGGAGAGTTTCGAGTCGAGGATGACTCCCAGGTTGCGTGCGTGGTTGGTAGGTGTAGGGGCGGCGCCCAGGGAGGTGGGCCACCAGGAGTCGTCCCAGGCTGAGGGGTTGGGTCCGAGGATGAGGATCTCTGTCTTGTCTGTGTTGAGTTTGAGCCGGCTTTCTTCCATCCAGTCGGCGACCGCCTTCATGCCGCAGTGGAGGTTGGCTTTGGCGGTGCGGGGTTCGTTGGTGAGGGAGAGGATCAGCTGGGTGTCGTCGGCGTAGGAAATAATGTTGAGGTCGTGGAATCTGGCGATGCGTGCGAGCGGGGCCATGTAGACGTTGAAGAGCGTCGGGCTGAGGGATGATCCTCGTGGGACACCGCAGATCGTCTTGGTGACTCCGGAGCGGAACGGGGAGGCGCACTCTTGGGTTCTGTCAGAGAGGAAGGAGGTGATCCAGTCCAGGGCCTTGTCGCTGGATCCCTGCGGTCGAAGAGGCGTGTGCGCAGTGTGTGATGGCAGACAGTGTCGAAGGCCGCGGAGAGGTCGAGGAGGAAGAGGGCCGCCGTCTCCCCGTTGTCGAGCAGGAGTCTGATGTCGTCTGTGGCGGCGATGAGGGCGGTCTCGGTGCTGTGGTTCTTGCGGAAGCCTGACTGGGAGGGGTCGAGGATGTTGTTGTCTTCCAGGTAGCGTGTGAGCTGGGTGTTGATGATCTTTTCGATGACCTTAGCTAGGAACGGAAGAAGGGAGATGAGCCGGAAATTCTTAAGGTCGCTCGGGTCCGCCTTGGGTTTCTTTAGTAGGGCGTTGATCTCGGCGTGTTTCCAGCTCGCAGGGAAGGTCGCGGTCTTGAAAGAGAGGTTGATGATGTTGCATTGGTGGGGTGCGTTGGAGCTGTCGGCCTTGTTGATGATGTGGTGGGGGTGGGGGTCGGACGGGACGCCTGAGTGGATGGAGCTCATTGTTTTGCTGGTGTCTTCGGTGGTTATGCTGGTCCAGACGGTGAGGTGGTCGTGGTTGGAAGGTATCGGTGGGGCCGGGGTGGTGAGGTTGGCGGGTCCGTCTGTGGATTGAAGCTGTCGTGAATGTCTGTAATCTTGCTGTGGAAGAAGGCAGCGAGGGCGTCGCACAGTGCTTGTGATGGGGGTATGTCGTTGGTGCAGGAGCTGGGGTTTGAGAGTTCCTTTACGACGTTGAAGAGCTCCTTGCTATTGTGTGCATTGTTGTCTAGGCGGTTCTTGAAGGCGGCTTTCTTGGTGGTCCTGATGAGGTGGTGGTAATTGCGGATGGCGTCTTTGAGGGCAGCGTGGCTGTCGGGTGTTTTCTCCTTGTGCCAGGTGTTTTCCAGTTAGTTCCTTTAGTTTAAATAGTTTGCAAATAGGCAATAGAGTTTTAAGTACAGTAGTTACAGTTGTTGCAATGGGCAACACAATTTCAAACACAATGCAACATTGAGCTCAATGTGAATTTCTAGTTAAATGCAATTAGTTACTTTATAGATTACTTTTCTAACCACAGGACTGGATCCTAGATTCAGTCCTGGGACATCTCCTGTAAACAGTTGAGTAAAAGCGTTTTGGTTACAGTACTGATTTTTAAGGAATATTATTGTATTTTAAAAGTTGACACTTAGAAACTTTTCACATAGAATCACCAATGTTATCCTATGGGAGGAAATTCACTTAGCAGGTAAGTAGTGTTATTGTTACTTTTTCTTACTCAGTGTTGGATCCTGGATCCAGCACTGGTGCATCTCCTGTAAACAGTTGAAAGAATGCGTTAAGTCATACAGGCGATTTTTAAGGAATATTTGTAGTTTGTGAAAATCGACACTTTGAAACTTTTCATGCTGAAAACCAGACAATGGATTCCTATGGAAGGAAATACAAGTTACTGGTAAGTACGGTTAAAATTACTTTTCAGGATCAGTACTGGGCTGAAAGATGCAGCACTGAGGTCTCTCCTGATAACAGGTGAGTAAATCGGAATTCGTAGTTCGGCTGATTTTAGAGGAATATTATAAAGTTCCAAAACTCCACACTTAGAAGAATTTCCAAGTGAAACCAGTCAATGTTAGCCTATGGAAGGAAATTCAAGTTGCTGGTAAGTACGGTTAAAATTACTTTTCAGGATCAGTACTGGGCTGAAAGATGCAGCACTGAGGTCTCTCCTGATAACAGGTGAGTAAATCGGAATTCGTATTTCGGCTGATTTTAGAGGAATATTCTAAAGTTCCAAAACTGCACACTTAGAAGAATTTCCAAGTGAAACCAGTGCAATGATATCCTATGGAAGGAAATTCAAGTTACTGGTAAGTACGGTTAAAATTACTTTTCAGGATCAGTACTGGGCTGAAAGATGCAGCACTGAGGTCTCTCCTGATAACAGGTGAGTAAATCGGAATTCGTAGTTCGGCTGATTTTAGAGGAATATTTGTATGTTTCAAAATCGACACTTAGAAACTTTTTCAGCAAAAAGCAGGCAATGATATCCTATGGAAGGAAATTCAAGTTACTGGTAAGTACGGTTAAAATTACTTTTCAGGATCAGTACTGGGCTGAAAGATGCAGCACTGAGGTCTCTCCTGATAACAGGTGAGTAAATCGGAATTCGTATTTCGGCTGATTTTAGAGGAATATTCTAAAGTTCCAAAACTCCACACTTAGAAGAATTTCCAAGTGAAACCAGTCAATGATATCCTATGGAAGGAAATTCAAGTTACTGGTAAGTACGGTTAAAATTACTTTTCAGGATCAGTACTGGGCTGAAAGATGCAGCACTGAGGTCTCTCCTGATAACAGGTGAGTAAATCGGAATTCGTAGTTCGGCTGATTTTAGAGGAATATTTGTATGTTTCAAAATCGACACTTAGAAACTTTTTTCAGCAAAAAGCAGACAATGATATCCTATGGAAGGAAATTCAAGTTACTGGTAAGTACGGTTAAAATTACTTTTCAGGATCAGTACTGGGCTGAAAGATGCAGCACTGAGGTCTCTCCTGATAACAGGTGAGTAAATCGGAATTCGTATTTCGGCTGATTTTAGAGGAATATTATAAAGTTCCAAAACTCCACACTTAGAAGAATTTCCAAGTGAAACCAGTCAATGATATCCTATGGAAGGAAATTCAAGTTACTGGTAAGTACGGTTAAAATTACTTTTCAGGATCAGTACTGGGCTGAAAGATGCAGCACTGAGGTCTCTCCTGATAACAGGTGAGTAAATCGGAATTCGTAGTTCGGCTGATTTTAGAGGAATATTTGCACAATGGTGAAGGGAGGGGGCGGGGCCTGAGGTGACATCTGTGCAAACGCGCCTGTGGCGCGCTTTAGGTTGGGGGATTAAGGCCCTTGAATCATGAGGGTCCCTGGGTCCAACTAGCCCACCCTGTACCTCCAGTATGCGCCAGGAAGCTGCGTTGCAGAGAGGTGTTCAGAGGCCACGCCCCTTTACACCTCTCTGCAACGCAGCTCTGTGGCGCTTTTAGAAGTACATGGTGGGCTAGTTGGCCCCCAGGGACCCTCAGGATTGAAGGGGATTTAATTCCCCATCTTAAAACGCGCCACGGGCCTGTTTGCACACATGTCACCTGAAGCCCCGCCCCTCCCTTCACCACTGTGCAAACGCGCCCGTGGCGCGTTTTAAGTTGGGGGATTAAGTCCCCTTCAATTCTGAGGGTCCCTGGAGTCCAACTAGCCCACCATGTACTTCTAAAAGCGCCACAGAGCTGCGTTGCAGAGAGGTGTAAAGGGGCGTGGCCTCTGTACACCTCTCTGCAACGCAGCCTCTGGCGCATACTGAGGTTCCTGGTGGGCTAGTTGGCCCCCAGGGACCCCAGTATTCAAGGGAATTACTTCCTTTCTAAAACGCGCCAGGGGCGCGTTTGCAGAGTACTGCAGGGAGGGGGCGGGCCTCCGGCACGATGCCGGTCGTTTTTTTAATTTATTTATTTTTTAATGGGAGGGGGCTGCGTGGCCCCCTTCCCTTGCCCACTTTTGGCCCCGGGACCCCATCCCCGGGGCCTGAGCATTTTATTTTATTTTTAAATTTAAAAAAACGGGAAGGGGCCGCGTGGCCCCCTTCCCTGGGCCTGTATTGGCCCCGGGACCCCATCCCCGGGGCATGCCCTTGGTTTTTATTTTATAGATTTGGAGGGGGCTGCGTGGCCCCCTCCTCAGGCCATTTAAGGCCCCGGGACCCCATCCTCGGGCCGGCCTTGCACTTTTTATTTTTATTTTAATTTTTTAAATTTGGGGAGGGGGCTGCGTGGCCCCTCCCTGGCCACTTATGGCCCCGGGGACCCCATCCCCCGGGCCTGGCCTCTGGTTGGGGACTGTGGGGGTCCCCAATCCCCCACAGTCCCGCCGGCTCCCGCGTCCCTTGGGAGCCGGGCATTGCTTTTCCACATGGGGAGCAGCTAACATGCTGCTCCCCGTGTGGAAAGCAATCAGCTTTGGATATTGAAGCGAGAGCAGGTTTCCTGCCTCTCTTCCAATATCCAAAGCAAGTTTGCAATGACAGGACGGGAGCCGCGAGGCTCCCGTCCCTGCCATTGCAAACTACAGTGTCCCGGGTAGGCACCCCGGGACACTGCAGGAGCCAGCCCTGGGGGTGGCGGTCCCCAGGGCCATCAAGGGCTCCAGGAGTGGGGCCGCGTGGCCCCCTCCCTTGAATTGCACAGCCCCGGGAGGTGGTGGTCCCGGGCTCTGGGTCCGTAACGGACCCCCACATTTATTTTCTATGTGCCCCAGGGAGGTGGTGGTCCCCGGGCATGTGGGGGCTGGAGCCCCCACACGTTATTAAAATTAAAAAAGAAGCCCCGGGGTGGCGGTCCCGGGCAGCGGGAGGGCAAAGAGCCCTCCCGCACCATTTTTATTAAGCCCCGGGGTGGCGGTCCCTGGGCTTGGGGCCTTAGAGGCCCCCATATAAACAATAAACACACTCTCCGCATGCCCTCGGGACTTGGGCCACCCGGGGCCAATTTGCATCGAAGCGCGGAGACCGCGCTCGATTTTTTTTTCTGGCAGGATCCGCGCACCCTGAGCGCATCCTGCCGATTTTTTTTTTAAATGCTTTTTCTGCCCAGGGGTCCTTGTGGGACCCCTGAGCAGACCTAGGGGTCAGGTGTTTCTACCCTGCCCCCTTTGTGCGTTTTGCGCACTTGTTTCTGTCCCTCGGTTCTACCGAGGACTAAATGGCTGCCAACACTTCCTGGTTTGGAGTGTTGACAGCCAATTAGCATGCAGCTCGTGGATCGGGAGGGTGCGCGAATCCAACGCGGCCATAGATATATATGTGATTTTCATTTTGATTTTCTCAGGAACTACTGAACGGATTTACACCATTTAACAAAAGGGTTCTTTCTGAACCAAGAACTACCTCTTTGCCAAATTTGGTGTAATTCCGTTCAGCAGTTCGGGCTGTAGCCGCGTCTAAAGTTTCCTATGGAAAAGTGCATGGGAAAACACGCTTGGGACCCCCTTTTCTCGGCCCCGCTTGACGAATCACCCCGAGACTTTCAGGATAGGAGCGGACCGGAGCGCGCCACAAAGTTTGAAAATTTCGCGAAGATTCGTCAACCGGCAAGAGAGTTATTTCAAATAGAATGTCGCGGATTTCCTATGGAAAATAGGTCCTAACTATAACTATCTACTGGCGACCGCCAGTAGGTGATATATATATATATATATTATCTACTGGCGGTCGCCAGTAGATAGTTATAGTTACAACCTATTATCCATAGGAAATCCGCGACATTCTATTTGAAATAACTCTCTTGCCGGTTGACGTATCTTCGCGAAATTTTCAAACTTTGTGGCCCGCTCCGGTCCGCTCCTACCCTGAAAGTCTCGGGGATTCGCTAAGCGGGGCCGAGAAAAAGGGGGGTCCCAAAACGTGTTTTCCCCATGCACTTTTCCATAGGAAACTTTAGACACGGCTACAGCCTGAACTGCTGAACGGAATTACACCAAATTTGGCAAAGAGGTAGTTCTTGGTTCAGAAAGAACCCTTTTTGTTAAATGGTGTAAATCCGTTCAGTAGTTGCTGAGAAAATGAAAAGTAAAAAGTTAGTGATATCTATGGCCGAGTAGGGTCCGCGTACCCTCAGCGCACCCTGCGCGCACCGTCCCGATCACGAGCTGCATGTTAATTGGTTGTCAGCTGGCTGTCAACATTCCGATTCAGGAAATGTTGGCAGTTATTTTGTCCCTCGGTAGAACCGAGGGACAGAAACAAGTGCGCAAGCGCACAAAGGGGGCAGGGTAGAAACACCCTGACCCCTAGGTTTGCTCAGGGGTCCCACAAGGACCCCCTGGGCAAAAAATAAAAAAATTTTAAAAATCGGCAGGATGCGCTCAGGGTGCGCGAATCCTGCCGAAAAAATCGAAGCGCGATCTCCGCGCTCGATAGTCAACTGGCCCTCGGGTGGCCCAAGTCCCGGGGGCATGGTGGGGGGATAATTTAATGTGGGGGCCTCAAGGCCCTCAAGCCCCGGGACCGCCACCCCCGGGGCTTTTTGAAAATGGTGCGGGAGGGCTCTGAGCCTCCCGCAGCCCCGGGGACCACCACCTCCCGGGGCTTTTTTAATTAAATTGTAAAACCTGTGTGGGGGGCTCCAGCCCCTCACACGCCCGGGACCGCCACCTCCCGGGGCACTAAACATTTTAATATGGGGGTCCGTTACGGACTCCCAGAGCCCCGGGGACCACCACCTCCCCGGGCTGTGTACTGAATGGGAGGGGGCCGCGCGGCCCCCTCCTGGAGCCCTTGATGGCCCTGGGGACCACCACCCCCAGGGTCGGCTCCTGCAGTGTCCCGGGTGCCTACCCCGGGACACTGTAGTTTGCTATGGCAGGACGGAGCCTCGCGGCCCCGTCCTGCCATAGCAAACTGCTTTGGATATTGGAAGAGAGAGCAGGGAAACCTGCTCTCTCTTCCAATATCCAAAGCAGATTGCTTTTCCACATGGGGAGCAGCATGTTAGCTGCTCCCCATGTGTAAAAGCAATGCCGGCTCCCGTAGGACACGGGGAGCCGGCGGGACTGTGGGGGGATTGGGGACCCCCCCACAGTCCCCAACGGAGAGGGCCAGCCCCGGGGATGGGGTCCCCGGGCAAGTAGTGGCTCGGATGAGGCCACGCGCCCCTCCCCAAAAATGAAAAAATAATAATTAAAAAAATGGAAAGGCCGGCCCGGGGGATGGGGTCCCGGGCCTTAAATGGCTAGAGGAGGGGGCCACGCTGCCCCCTCAAAATAATAAATATAGAGGCCATGCCCCGGGGATGGGGTCCCCGGGCCAATACAGGCCCAGGGAAGGGGGCCACGCGGCCCCCTTCCCGTTTTTTTTTTAATTTAAATTTTAAAAGGGTGTAAGGCCCTGGGGGATGGGGTCCCCAGGGCCCAAAAACAGAAAAAGGAAGGGGGCTACACAGCCTCCCTTCAGGGGACACAAAAATAAATTATAAAACGATCGGGCCCGCAGGCCCCGCCCCTTCCTTCACCACTCTGCAAACGCGCCCTGGCGCGCTTGCAGAGGGGAACGATCCCCTTGAATACTGGGGGTCCCTGGGGCCAACTAGCCCACCAGGAACCTCCAGTATGCGCCAGGGGCTGCCTTGCAGAGAGGTGTACAGAGGCCACGCCCCTTTTACACCTCTCTGCAACGCAGCTCTGTGGCGCTTTTGGAGGTATATGGTGGGCTAGTTGGACTCCGGGGACCCTCAGGATTCAAGGGGACTTAATCCCCAACTTAAAACGCGCCACGGGCGCGTTTGCACAGTGGTGAAGGGAGGGGCGGGGCTTCAGGTGACATGTGTGCAAACAGGCCCCGTGGCGCGTTTTAAGATGGGGAATTACATCCCTTGAATCCTGAGGGTCCCTGAGGCCAACTAGCCCAACAGGTACATCCAGAAAGCTCCACAGAGCTGCGTTGCAGAGAGGTGTAAAGGGGTGTGGCCTCTCTACACGTCTCTGCAACGCAGCCCCTGGCGCATATTGGAGGTTCCTGGTGGGCTAGTTGGCCCCTAGGGACCCTCAGGATTCAAGGGGACTTAATCCCCAACTTAAAACGCGCCACGGGGCGCGTTTGCACAGATGTCACCTCAGGCCCCGCCCTCCCTTCACCATTGTGCAAATATTCTTCTAAAATCATCCGAAATACGAATTCCGATTTACTCACCTGTTATAAGGAGAGACCTCAGTGCTGCATCTTTCAGCCCAGTACTGGTCCTGAAAAGTAATTTTAACCGTACTTACCAGTAACTTGAATTTCCTTCCATAGGCTAACATTGACTGGTTTCACTTGGAAATTCTTCTAAGTGTGGAGTTTTGGAACTTTAAAATATTCCTCTAAAATCATCCGAAATACGAATTCCGATTTACTCACCTGTTATCAGGAGAGACCTCAGTGCTGCATCTTTCAGCCCAGTACTGGTCCTGAAAAGTAATTTTAACCGTACTTACCGGTAACTTGAATTTCCTTCATAGGCTAACATTGACTGGTTTCACTTGGAAATTCTTCTAAGTGTGGAGTTTTGGAACTTTATAATATTCCTCTAAAATCAACCAAAGTACGAATTCAAATTTACTCACCTGTTATCAGGAGAGAACCCAGTGCTGCATCTTTAGCCCAGCACTGACCCTGAAAAGTAATTTTTACCGTACTTACCAGTAACTTGAATTTCCTTCCATAGGATATCATTGCCTGCTTTTTGCTGAAAAAGTTTCTAAGTGTTGATTTTGGAACTTTAAAATATTCCTCTAAAATCAGCCGAAATCCGAATTCTGATTTACTCACCTGTTATCAGGAGAGACCTCAGTGCTGCATCTTTCAGCCCAGTACTGATCCTCAAAATTAATTTTAACCGTACTTACCGGTAACTTGAATTTCCTTCATAGGCTAACATTGACTGGTTTCACTTGGAAATTCTTCTAAGTGTGGAGTTTTGGAACTTTATAATATTCCTCTAAAATCAACCAAAGTACGAATTCCAATTTACTCACCTGTTATCAGGAGAGAACCCAGTGCTGCATCTTTTAGCCCAGCACTGACCCTGAAAAGTAATTTTAACCGTACTTACCAGTAACTTATATTTTCTTCCATAGGAATCCATTGTCTGGTTTTCAGCAGAAAAGTTTCAAAGTGTCGATTTTCACAAACTACAAATATTCCTTAAAAATCGCCTGTATGACTTAAACGCATTCTTTCAACTGTTTACAGGAGATGCACCAGTGCTGGATCCAGGATCCAACACTGAGTAACAAAAAGTAACGATAACACTACTTACCTGCTAAGTGAATTTCCTTCCATAGGATAACATTGGTCATTCTATGAGAAAAAGTTTCTAAGTGTCAACTTTTAAAATACAATAATATTCCTTAAAAATCACGACTGTAACCAAAACGCTTTTACTCAACTGTTTACAGGAGATGTGCCAGGACTGAATCTAGGATCCAGTCCTGTGGTTAGAAAAGTAATCCATAAAGTAACTAATTGCATTTAACTAGAAATTCACATTGAGCTGAATGTTGCATTGTGTTTGAAAATGTGTTGCCCATTGCAACAACTGTAACTACTGTACTTAAAAGTCTATTGCCTATGTGCAAAGTATTTAAACTAAAGTAATTCATTCTGAGAAAGTATTTTTGTAATGTAATGTATAATGTAATTACAATGTAATTTAAAAAATAAAATATGTTATAAAAAATTGTTTCTAAAAATGTAGTAAATCAGTATTAAAAAAATGTATATAACAATTAATACATTTAAAAATTGTCATTTACAAAACCTTTGAAATTCACTGAAAAACCGTAGGTTTCAGACATGTTATAGTTACAAATTAGCATTTAAAAACCTTTGAAATTCACTGAAAAACCATAGGTTTCAGGGACGTTATAGTTACAAATTAGCATTTAAAAACCTTTGAAATTCACTGAAAAAACCATAGGTTTTACGGACAGTTATAGTTAGTTGGACATTGCACTCGTACAAAACCCGTGAAATTCCCCGTTATAGTTAGTCCAGCTAACTATAACTCGCGCTCCCGCAATGCACTGCTGATGACGTCACATATTACATCACTCATGACATGGTCAGTGACATCACTGATGACATCACTGATGACATCTCAAATGACATCACTGATGACATCACTGATGACATCATCCGTGTGATAATTTCATGCATCTTCTCACACCCTAATATAACCTTTGATACACCCACTCTAAATTACAGACTGCCATTCGCAAAACCATAGACACTCCAACACCAATAACTACATACCCACACACTGATTCTTAGGTCTACGCACACATCCACTCACTCACCCGTACAGTCACTCATACTTACGGTCACTCAGTACAGGACTATCATATGCACTCATACTCCTATATAGACACTCAAACACCGCCACTCATCCATAGAGGTACTCACACACCTAGTCAGTCATGCAAATAATTAAACACACTACCATTTACTCACCTACACAGTTATACACACACAAGCTCACTTACTCATACAAATACTAGCACATTCTTACGCTCTTATACAATCACTGATACAAGCACACACTCATCCATACAGCCACTATCACAATCAATCACTCTCGCTTATAGCTATTTATATACTCCAACACACATATATACTGCCTTTCACATATGTAGTTACTCACACATGTACCACTGGGACATACATTCACTCACTAACACACTCTTACACACACTTACCCACCCATACAGTCTATCACAGATGCACTCTTGAAACCATCCACCCAGTGAATCACCCACTCACACATCTATGCACAGAGTTGCACACACCCCTCCCACACAAACACTCAGGCACCCATACAGATACTCACACAAGCATTCAATAACTCAAATAGACACTCATGTAGCTATTCACAAACACATGCAGCCACTTACACAGCAACAGACAGACGGATACAGACATTCACCCAGTTTAGTCACTAACCCATGCATTCAGTAAGATACGTTAAATCACTCACTTATACAGTCAGTCACGCACCTACTAAATCATCCATACAGACACTTACACACCCACTCATTCTTCAATACGTCTTTTCCTATATATATTAAAAATATTTAAACTTTACAGAAACACACAGTCACTGGATGATGTCATCAGTGATGTCATCAGTGATGTCATTTGAGATGTCATCAGTGATGTCATCAGTGATGTCACTGACCATGTCATGAGTGATGTAATATGTGACGTCATCAGCAGTGCATTGCGGGGCGCGAGTTATAGTTAGCTGGACTAACTATAACGGGGAATTTCACGTGGTTTTGTACGAGTGCAATGTCCAACTAACTATAACTGTCCGTAAAACCTATGGTTTTTTCAGTGAATTTCAAAGGTTTTTAAATGCTAATTTGTAACTATAACGTCCCTGAAACCTATGGTTTTTTCAGTGAATATATATATATATATATTCACTGCCAAAACCAAATGTTACAGGGGCGTTATAGTTAGGCTCACGTTTCACTCGTACAAAACCAGAAAATTCAGCAATTCTAGTTAGCTGAGCTAACTATAAGTTACTCCCCCGCAATGCACTGCTTATGACCTCAAATAGTACATCACTCATGACATATATATATCATGTGTCAGCTCTTGCTCCCCTAACCAACAAAATTTAGTAGCGAAAGTTGACAGTTTCAGTCTAGACTTCACATGTAATTTATCACAATGGCGGTAGTAAGCCTGGATTTGTGATGCATGTTAAAATTCGTTCTGACCTGACAGACTGGATTACAATGCTGCCACACATTTTGTCAAGCACACACAACGCTATGTTAATATTCAGGACAGGACTACAGCAAAAACAAATTCTGCAGATGTATTACATGGATTTTTGGAGATACTTATGTAGCACAAATGTAGCTCTGGAGCAGTAATGAGCAGAGCAGAGGTTAAAACCCAGGATAAAACTTGTGATCATTTATAGTAAGGTAGACAATAAAAGTTTCATATCTTGAAAGGTGATCATGTTTTTGATTCTTTCTTTCTGCTGAGTGCATCGCTAGAGAAGGCTTGCCTCTCTTGTCTTTTCTCCTTTTCTGTTTGTCTCAGTCTGGAAGTGTTCTGACTCCTGATCAAGTACAGTTTGCTGGAGATGGGTTGATTCTTGGCCACGTATGTTGAGTTGTTATTTCTGAAGACCATGTAGCACTTGCTACTGGTCTTCAAAATGATGCCGGCCTGAAGGGGAAGCCTGTGTAGTTCCTTTAGTGTGCAGTGAGCATATCACCCAGCTTCACAAAAGATGCCATGTCTCCTTAGATGCTCATTGTTCCCCAGCTGGGCACATCATGCATATTAGAGGGGCAGGGCAGCACAACGTGCCTGAATTCATCGTCTCTCGTGCAGTTCTTGCAACACTGAAGTTGCTATGCTGCAGACAGCACACCTCTCTCCCAGTAGAGGAGTAAGAGTCAAGATTCTGCACCTTGGTTGCCCATTTATCCAACTACCCGGTGATTTTTTTGTAAAAAATATAAATTGATAGAAAAACATGAGGCCCTTGAGGTAATTTTTGGGAAACAACCATGACTACCAACAGCCACAGCACAAGCCAGTTCTGCCTGAATGCTGGTGTCATTGCTACATAGTAACCTTCTCGCTCATACAAGTGGGATATTGTGGACTTCTCCATGCCACCTGATGCTGTAATGATAAAAGTGACTTGCTGGTTTTGTTATCGTGCTGATTTGTTTAAGCGCCACTATGTGGTGCACTGTGATAACCACCGGCACAAATTAAGAACTGTACCTCAGCCTGGTTTCTGTTTATCACTCCAAAACACGTAGGAACCAGGCTATATATTTGTTCACTTGCCCAATTAGTTTGTGGTATACTACAGTAGCTTGAAAGTGGGATGAGCGTGTGGAAATGTGCCTTTGAGTGGAGACACACTGGTGCAGGGTCACCCTATCGTCCACGGGGTCCGGAGACAAACAAAGTGAGATCGGCACTGGAGTTGGAAACAAAATACAAGTTTATTAAACACTCATGAGTGGGACCACGTCCACACAACACCCTCAAGCGCTGTGGGAGGAGGTACATTGGGTTCAGAAACCACAGCCTTTTTATACAATCTTTGTTGCAGTGTAAGCATGTTACAGAAAAAGAAAGACACGTTTAAACACAAGAATAGTTGTCGGCAAACAAGGGCAGATGGATGATCACTTAGTCAGCAAATGGGAGGGGGGAGCAGGAGTGTTTACTACAGCAGATAAATGGTCGACAGATACATCTGAGACCAGGTGCCCTGGCAGCCACAAACTCCCCAGCACGTACATTGCTTTAGCCATGTCAGGAGGTCAACTAAAATAGATGACACCAGCAGAGTGAAAAGACGAACGGCAGAGGTCGAGAGAAGTACGAAGGAAACAAAAATGGAGGCCATAGCTCAAATGACCGCAGCATATGCTAACGTTCAATATTTCACGTTTCTACAGACGACCCTTTTAGCATATGCTGAAGACATTCTCTATGCCTCAAAAGGGGTACGATAGTTATCACGGATATCAATTAGCATCAGGTCATCAATTTCTCGCTTCATTGCTATACGATTATTCTCATTTTGGACCTTCGCTTTTAATGGCAAACAGGTAGCACAAGTGGAAATACAGAGGGAACAGAACATTGGCCCACATTGAATGCATAAACAGCAAGAGAAGAGAATCGCAATAATTATGAATAAGGCTGATAATAGTTTAAAACCCCATACAGAAAATATATTCCAGAACCACCCAGTCCAAGTCCATGTTCCTTGGTCCTGATGTATCTCAGTTGCTATTTTTTGCAGTTTAGTAATGGCATCATAAACAGAAGGGGCGTGGTCTGGGATGAACACACAGCAGCTGCTTCTGATGATGCGACATGCTCCACCACGGTCGGCCAGGATGACATCGAGCACCATCCTATTTTGCAAAGTCACAATTCTCGTAATTTGGAGCTCTTCTGTGATATTTCCAAGAGCCATTGCTGTCTGATTAGTCACGGCCTCTACTACATGTGTAAGCAGTCGAATCTTTCTGCTGTTTAGAGCCGCACCAACAAAGAAAAAGAGCCCCAAATTGAAATCAACATATTGCTGTAACGTAGTGTCAGTTTGATCCACTTCATCAGAGTTTATAGTTCTTTTAAATCGATTCAAAGAAATGTCATTAAACAGTTTCTGATCTTTATGATATGATGCAGGCGCTAAAAACACAGGAGGAAGCAAAAAGGATACGTAACAGGTTCCTTACCATCCAATTGGCAGATGATAGTATCCTTTACTTCCACAAACAAAATAAGTGTTATGCGATGATAAAAAACAGCTATTGTTCGTTCCATCAATGTTGAATACTAAAGTACAGTCACGTTTTCCCACTGGGATACTGCCGAAACTGTTCACACAAAGACTTGCTCGGGCTCTAGTAACAGTAATGACAGGAAGCCCATTACCCTTGACTGCTCGAGTGTTAGGGAAAACATATCCTGTGGAGGCATTTCCTTTGCGATACTCCTCCATTTCCCATACAGTTCCTTTGGCTTGTGGGTCCCCTTCCTCATCGGGGTAACAAACTTTGTTCAGTCGTGCATTGAGTCCTCTTACATCTGCTAGAGCAATTTCACTAATTTCAGAAGCACACAACAGTGCGAACCAGGCTCTACAGGAGCCGTTGTGCGAGAATGGCAGTGGAATGAAAGGTGTTCCTCCCTTTTTCTGATGAGCTGGCACCATTCCACATATCCAGCAGTTGGTAATGTTCGTAGCATTATGGGTATGATGTAACATTTGAATGAAAGTGTTATTGAGGTAGGGCATACGATGTTTCCTCTCATGATAAGGAAGAGTAAAATAATAATGTTCTGCAGGGACAGGAGTAGTGACAATCAGTGAGTTTCGAGCCGGAGTCACTTCCTCCACAACCCACATCGTTACAGCGATGAAGACAACAGTCAAAGTCAATCCAGCAACAGACATAGTGCTCTTATTACAGATCTTTGCAGCACTTGATTTCTTCTCCTCAGGCATGTTCATTTCGCTGGCAAACAACAAAACAGATGGTGCCCTAATGTCACACTCACCTGGAGTCTACGGGCGATTGCTTCAGGGCGCGAGGCGAGCGCAGTGTCAGAGTTCGCTCGCGCCACCAAAGAACTCCATTCCCCAGGAATCCTGCTTCCGGGTAGGCGCGCGCGCGTGCTGATGACGCGCCTACTATGAGTTCTTTTATGCAGGGCGGCGGCGGCGATCAGTGCTGCGAATTCTGTTCGGCCGGGACGCCGGATCAAGGAAGACCCGCGCTACGAGAATCCTTGACCTTTTGGACGCTTTTATGAAGGGGCGGTAAGGGTGACGTTGTCACCGCTCTGGGGGCATAACTTGTATACTCACGAGGAGGTGATTTGGATCTATGTGCTCTATTTATTAGCATCTAACCTTATAGTAGAGGAGGAAGCTATACCTCCAACATGTACTGTGTCTGGATTCATGGTGTTTACGCCTAAAATATGCCTTATTACTGGAAGTGTTATGCATGACATTGGCTGTGCTGAAACAGCAGAAGAGTGCTAGGCATGAGAGGTTAATGCCGGTACCATTTATTTCGTTTTCTGATGATGAGTATTACTAAATACTTTATGTGCTCTTATGATCTTTCTTCCTAGCAGGGGCTTTGGTGTGAGTTATGCTCAACCCCTCTTTGATGCAAGTACCAACAATCATTGTGGTGGGTACAGTATGAGTGAGCATTGAGTGGGAAGTTGTGTATACCCATAGTGTGGTGAAACTCATGATATGGTGTGTTTTTCTCATTTTTTGCATATAAAGAGCCTTCCTAAGATACGATACCTTCATCAAAGACTTGGTTGCAAGAATGCTCGTTCTTTTTTTCCTTTACAGGTAGTTATTGCTCAGTATAAGTTATGAGTTTAGACATGTATTACAGAAAGTGGAATAGGCCTTTAATTGTGTTTTTGTGTTGTAGGTCTCCCTCCCCGCTGTCCCCATCCTTTCCTTCCCTCGCTTAATCATTCCTACCCTCTGCGCTGGTATAGCATCAGAGAGTGGAGCGATTGAGAGGTGTCCCATTTGAGCGACGCACCGATCCTGGGAGTTTGGAATAAAACCTTGACAAAATTCGCAGCATAAGAATTTATTCTCTCCTGATCGGTGTTTGGTTGATGATGGCCACCTTAGACGATGTAATGGCGGCCTTGGTTATGGTTCAACAGGAATTAGCTGCCTCTAGGGCAGAAACTGCGGCCTTACAAGATCGAGTTGACAAATTACAGAGGAACCCGTTTGATGTGAGCGCAGGAAGAGGTAGTGGTGCTACGTGGCCGTCGGGTTCCTTTGCAGGAGCAGCACCACCATTGTCGGTGAAATTTCCCACACCTATACCTTTGGCGGCCCCTGAAAGGTTTACAGGGGATGAGAGCAAAGTACAGGTCTTTATGACACAGGTGTTGTTGCATTTTACCTGTAAACCTCGGGTATTTCCAACTGACCAAGCTAAGGTAGCCTTCCTTATTTCGTATTTAGCTGGAGATGCCGCTTTGTGGGCTGTCCCGTTTGTTCGTAATGATGATCCCTTGTTGTACGATTGGGACGGATTTAGAAAAGAGTTTGAGAATATCTTTGATAGACGATCCCATAGTCTCACAGCCGATAGGAAGTTATTGGAACTAAGGCAAGGCAATAAAGATCTGCTTGTGTACTTGAATACCTTTCAGCGATTGATATCAGAGACTGGATGGCCGGAGGATAAGAGAGCAGCTTTGTTTCATCAGGGATTACGAGATGAGCTCAAAGACGTGATAGCTCAGGTAGATCCTCAACCGGCCACGTGTACTGATCTCATTAATTTGGCCTTGAGGTTAGACAGTAGGATGAACGTTCGCAGGACCGATAGGAGAAGACCTGATAGGTTTTTTTCTAGATATGAAAAACCCAGGTTTTCTAAACCTAGCACGGCCGGAGGGCCAGAACCTATGGAGATAGGTACTGTTAGGGCTCCTTTATCACAGGAGGAACGAGAGCAGAGACGTAAGAATGGATTATGTTTGTATTGTGGCAAGAAAGGCCATTTTGTAAGGGATTGCCTGGCTAAACCCAAGAACAAACCAGGGTTTGGTAGCACGAGTGCGTCCGTGTCCCCTAAGTCGGAAAACTAGAAGGCTCAAAGGTAACAGGAGGGAGCTTTTTGAGCGGCTTAGTAATCCCTTCAACTCAGGACATACAGGCGATCACATCAGGACATTTTAGGATCCCTATCAGTATTCAGTTGCCAGATGGGTGGAGAGACATGGAAGCTATGATAGACTCAGGGGCCACTGGGTTGTTTATGGATGAGAATTTGGCTGCTGGTTTACAGTTGTCCTTAGTTAAAAAGGATGTGCCTGAGACTGTCTTGGCCATAGATGGGAGGGAATTGATCACAGGACCAATCAGTTTCTCCACAAGTGCGTTATTAGTACGCTGTGCGCCTCAACATGTAGAGTCCCTAACCTTCAACATAATACGAGCACCTCAGTATGGTATTATTCTGGGGTTACCTTGGTTGATTAAGCACAATCCTTCCATAGATTGGGTTGCCAAGACTGTTCTATTTAACAGTCCGGAATGCAAGGATCATGGCAGTCAGGAACACAGTGATCTTCCAGTAAAAGCCTTAGCCACTCTTCTTCACATCGCTACCACTGCAGAGCAGGATATTACCTTACCCCGGAATACGAACAATACAGGGAAGTGTTCAATGAACAACAAGCCAATGTGTTACCCCCTCATAGGTCTTACGACTGTCAAATTGACCTAGTGCCAGGTGCTGTAGTACCATGTAGCAGGATCTATGCTCTCACGGACAAGGAAAACGAGCATCTCAAATCATATTTGGATCAGTATTTGGCGAATGGCTTCATAAGACCATCTAAGTCTCCTGCAGCCTCCCCTTTGTTTTTCATACCGAAAGCAAACGGGAAAAACGTGCGTGCATCGATTTTAGGGCCTTGAACCACATTACCATTAAGAACAGGTATCCCTTACCTCTCATTCCAGTTCTCTTAGACCAGGTGAAAACTGCTCAAATATACACACGGCTGGACTTAAAAGGTGCTTATCACTTGGTCAGGGTAAGGAAGGAGATGAGTGGAAAACAGCGTTTCGCACTCGTTTTGGGTTATTTGAGTACACCGTGATGCCATTTGGGCTGTGTAATGCTCCTGCTGCTTTTCAATTCTTTTTGAACGAAGTGTTGCGGGAGTATCTGGATGTTTTTACAGTAGTCTATATTGACGATATTTTGATTTATTCTGATTCCGTGGGCCAGCATTATCAGCATGTGTGTTTGGTCCTGCAAGCCTTGCGTGACAATGGATTATTTTGCAAGCTAAGTAAATGCGAATTCCATGTTCAGAGGGTGGAGTTTTTAGGAGTAATTCTTTCACCTCAAGGATTGGAAATGTCTGATCGTAAAATAAAAGCTGTAAAAGATTGGCCACAACCAGTCAATATGAAGGAAGTCCAATGTTTTTTGGGATTCGCTAATTTTTATCGAAGGTTCATACCCCAGTTTTCAAGGGTGGTGACACCGATAACAAAACTGTTAAGGAAAAACGTTCCGTTTGAATGGACTCAAGAAACTGAAGCCTCCTTTACTCAATTGAAAGGAGCCTTTACCTCCGCCCCAGTTTTGGCCCATCCAGATCCTGAGAAGCCGTTTATAGTGGAAGCTGATGCGTCTGACATGGCGGTGGGTGCAATTCTGTCACAAAGGAATGTAACGACAGGACAGCTACATCCAGTAGCCTACATGTCTCGCAAGCTCAATGAGGCTGAAACAAGGTACACCATTGCGGAAAAAGAGTTAATGGCCATCAAGGATGCTTTCACTACATGGAGACATCATTTGATGGGGGCTAAGCATGTGGTCACAGTATACACCGACCATCGTAACCTCCAGTTTATGAGGTCTGCCCGTATGTTATCCCCTAGGCAAATGCGCTGGATGTTGTTTTTTCCGAGTTCGATTATATTGTCACCTATAGACCTGGTGCGGAGAATGGGAAAGCGGATGCTCTTACCCGACGGGAAACAACGAGTAGCCCGGTGAATAAACAAACCCTTTCTATATTGGCCCCTGATCAAGTCATAGGCGTTGTGCACTCTGAACAATTTTTACGATCTGTGGCTCGTGCAAGCACAACGCCCATATGGAGGAAATGGCTCAAGGAACATCCTCAATGGAAAATGAGACAAGGGGTGCCGATCAGAAATCAACAAATGTTGATTCCCTCAAAAGCATTACAAGAAAGAGTGCTTCATTGGTGTCATACGGTTCCCAGTGCAGGTCACAATGGCATCGACAAGACATTAGACAGAATCCTGAGATATTTTTGGTGGCCTTCAGTAAAGACAGACGTGGCACTTTTTGTACAGAAATGCGAAACATGTGCCAAGGCAAAACCAGATCACAGAAAGGCTCAAGGGTTGTTGTAACCGTTACCCACACCCTCGATTCCATGGAATACTATATCCGTAGATTTCATAGTAGGGTTGCCTAAAGACCAAGGGCACACTGTTATCTTGGTAGTAGTAGACAGTCTCACGAAAATGGGACATTTCATAGCCTGCAAAACTCTACCTACTTCTGGGCAATTAGCCAAGATTCTTCTGAGTCAAATAGTGCGATTACATGGCGTGCCATCCACTATTGTATCCGATCGTGGATCCCAATTCACGGCTCATTTCTGGATGGTGTGGTGTGAGGCCTTGCAAATAAAATCAGCAAAATCCACAAGTTACCATCCACAAACGGATGGGCAGACTGAGCGTTTGAACCAAACATTAAAGCAATATCTACGTTGCTATGTAAAAGAAAACACTGATGAATGGGTGGAACTGTTGTGGGTGGCAGAAACAGCTTACAACAGTGCGACCCACCAGTCCACCAAGCACACCCAGTACTACAGCAACTATGGGTTTCATCCTAGATTCTTGCCTTTGGTCCACCCTGGGATGGATCATAAATTACCTGAGGTACAGGACAGAGTGAAACGAATACAAAGCACTATCAAAAAGACGCAGTTGAATCTTCAGAAAGCTAAAATAAGCTACAAAAGATATGCAGATGTACGCCGTAGGGAATGTCCGCCATACATGCCAGGCGATGTGGTCTGGTTATCCACGAGGAACATCAGGTTTCGCCGATACAGTATATTCAACCCTCGTTATTTAGGGCCCTATAAGGTGATAAAATGCATTAACCCAGTCTCAGTCCGTTTATCCTTGCCAAAGACCATGAAAATACACCCAGTGTTTCATGTATCCCTGCTGAAGCCCTCCTACACGCCGGTGAAGAAAACGCCCCCCCCCCCAGTTTGGGTGGATGGTGAACCTGAATATGAGGTTTCTAAAATATTGGACTCAAAAATGAGGGGATCCTCTTTATGGTATCTGATTTCCTGGAAAGGATATAGCATGGAGGAAAATTCCTGGGAACCCGCAAGGAGTGTTCATGCTCCCAGGTTGATACGCGCTTTCCATACGCGGTTTCCCGGTAAACCGCGTCTTCGTCGGCCCCTTTAGGGAGGGGGATGTACTGTCACACTCACCTGGAGTCTACGGGCGATTGCTTCAGGGCGCGAGCGCAGTGTCAGAGTTCGCTCGCGCCACCAAAGAACTCCATTCCCCAGGAATCCTGATTCCGGGTAGGCGCGCGTGCGTGCTGATGACGTGCCTACTATGAGTTCTTTTATGCAGGGCGGCGGCGGCGGCGATCAGTGCTGCGAATTCTGTTCGGCCGGGACGCCGGATCAAGGAAGACCCGCGCTACGAGAATCCTTGACCTTTTGGACACTTTTATGAAGGGCGGTAAGGGTGACGTTGTCACCGCTCTGGGGGCATAACTTGTATACTCACGAGGAGGTGATTTGGATCTATGTGCTCTATTTATTAGCATCTAACCTTATAGTAGAGGAGGGAAGCTATACCTCCAACATGTACTGTGTCTGGATTCATGGTGTTTACGCCTAAAATATGCCTTATTACTGGAAGTGTTATGCATGACATTGGCTGTGCTGAAACAGCAGAAGAGTGCTAGGCATGAGAGGTTAATGCCGGTACCATTTATTTTGTTTTCTGATGATGAGTATTACTAAATACTTTATGTGCTCTTATGATCTTTCTTCCTAGCAGGGGCTTTGGTGTGAGTTATGCTCAACCCCCTCTGTGATGCAAGTACCAACAATCATTGTGGTGGGTACAGTATGAGTGAGTGTTGAGTGGGAAGTTGTGTATACTCATAGTGTGGTGAAACTCATGATATGGTGTGTTTTTCTCATTTTTTGCATATAAAGAGCCTTCCTAAGATACGATACCTTCATCAAAGACTTGGTTGCAAGAATGCTCATTCTTTTTTTCCTTTACAGGTAGTTATTGCTCAGTATAAGTTATGAGTTTAGACATGTATTACAGAAAGTGGAATAGGCCTTTAATTGTGTTTTTTGTGTTGTAGGTCTCCCTCCCCGCTGTCCCCATCCTTTCCTTCCCTCGCTTAATCATTCCTACCCTCTGCGCTGGTATAGCATCAGAGAGTGGAGCGATTGAGAGGTGGACCCATTTGAGCGACGCACCGATCCTGGGAGTTTGGAATAAAACCTTGACACCTAAGGTCCTGGGCAGGTGTTGGTTTCTTCACTAACGTTGAGACGAGTAGCCACTAAAAGGCTACCCCCCTTTGAAGTCAGTCTTTAACCACCCAGGACAGTGGCTCAAACAGTCTCTTTCTTCGATGAAATGTCTTTCTTCCTGGATCGAAGCAGATATCTTGATGCACCAGGGATCGTGTGGTCCGGGAAGACTTCCTCAGGTCCTTCAGGTGACACAGCTCGTCCTCTCTCGGTGACCAGGATGTCGCGGTGATCTTTCAGCGCAGTAGGTTCCACCAAGGTGAACGGAACCTTCTTGCAGTGCGTAGCGTGGACCCAGTTCTTCTTATTGGTCACTCGGACTGCAGTTCTGGTAGCCAGAAGAACTTGCTCAGGGCCATGCCAGCGAGGTTCCAAACTGCTCGACCGCTGAAATATCTTCACCATCACTTGGTCACCAGGCCGCAAATCATGGCCATCACCTTGCGACCTGTCTGAAAGAGCTTCTCGCACCTGCTGATGAATAGAAGACAAGCTGTCAGTCAACTGAGACAAATAGTCACTCATCAACACATGGGGTACCTCGTGTATAGGGCGAGGTTTAGGGACCCCCCAAATGTTCATGGGCCTGCCAAACACAACCTCGTAAGGCGAGATCGTGTATGAGGTATTGATCTAATGAAGAGCAAGGCTAGGGGCAGTGCATCAGGCCATTTCAAAGACGTGGAAGCCTGTATTTTAGCTAGCTTCAGTTTCAAGGTGGAATTGTAACGCTCCACCAGGCTTGCTGACTGTGGGTGAAAAGCAGCATGGAACTTCTGCTTAATCCCCAAACCTTTCAGAATATACTCCACAACTTGCCCAATGAAATGAGGTCCATTGTCACTCTATAAAACTCGACAAATGCCGAATCGGGGGAAGAACTCCTTTAAGAGAACTTTCGCTGTCGTGAGAGCTGTATTATCCTTCGTAGCATATGCCTCCACCCATTTACTGAAGGCGCAAACCACTACTAGGACATACTTCAGGTTGTTACAGCGCTCAAGCTGAATGTAGTCCATTTGCAGGACCTGAAAAGGTGCAGTTGGTGTCGCAAACCCTCCTATTGGAGTTCGCGTTCCTTTTCCAGGATTATACTGGAGACAGATCAGACAAGACTGAACCATCTTCCTAGCAGTGCCGGCAATTTCAGGATGATCCCAAACTTGCATAAGTTGTTTTGCCATTGAGGATGCTCCAACATGTGCTGGCCCATGTGCCATATGAATCAGAGGATATAAGTATGCTGTGGGTAACTTCCATTTAGTCATATCTTGACTCCTCCAGCAGCCCTCATCATCCAGTGCTCCTTCCTTAGACCATTGGTCTAGTTCGTCAGCGGAAGTAGATCGTTGCATGTCCAGCACTTCTTGCCTGGCATCATGCCAACGTTCAGCTTGTGACTTTACCACGTACATGGATGTGGTGCATCGCTGCATTGCGTTTCACGGGCTGTGTGATCTGCAAAGGGATTGCCTGCTCCTATTTTATCAGTCACTTTCTTGTGTGCACTATACTTAACAATTGCCACTTTCTTAGGATAGAGTTAGGGCGGTGAGAAGATTGTGCACTGATTCTCCATGCACTATCTGTGTCCCATGTGAGGTGAGAAAGCCCCTTTCTTTCCATAGCCGCCCGAAGTTATGTGCCACCCCAAAAGCGTATTGGCTGTCGGTAAAAATGTTGACAAGTAGGTCTGTGCTAAGCTCACATGCTCTCGTTAGCGCAATCAGTTCAGCCGCCTGGGCCGACTTCTGCGGAATACGAGCTGTCTCAACTACTGTCTGAAGTGTCGTAATCGCATAGGCAGCAGATGTAGTGCCATCAGACAACTTCAAACACGACCCATCAACCCATAATTCCCCATCAGAAATGGAAAGAGGAGTATCTTGAAGGTCAACACGACCCTTTGTTTGTTCTTCAGTGAGGAATATACAATCATGCGACTCTTGTGACTGAGACTGAGTATCTGGAAATGGCAACAGTGTAGCAGGGTTTAGTGTCAAACATCTTTTCAATGTGATATGAGGGGCAAAAAGTGTCAATTCATATCCTGTCAGACGAGCACTAGTCAAGTGTTGTGTTCTAGTTTGATTTAACAAAGCATCAACTGAATGGGGTACTAACACAAGTAGCTTATGTGACAGAACTATTCCCTCACTCTGACGTATGGATACAGCCGTCGCTGCCACTGCTCGAAAACACCCAGGCAAAGCGCGGGCGACTGGATCAAGGACAGCTGAGAATATGCACAAGGACGTTGCTTATCACCGTGTATCTGTGTTAAAACTGAGAGCGCACAACCTTCCCTCTCGTGTACGTAGAGTGTGAAAGTCTTAGTATAGTCTGGGGTTCCTAATACTGGTGCAGAACAAAGAGCCTGGCGTAACTGTTGGAAAGCATCCTGACATTCATCAGTCCATGGGAGGGGCATCGGTGTGTCTTTAGTCAAGAGGGCCAACAAAGGTTTAATAATGTGTGAAAAACTAGGGATCCACTGCCTACAAAAGGAAGTGAGGCCAATCAAGGCACGAACATCCTTCTGAGTACGGGGCACAGGAGTATCTAAAATGGTCTGAATGCGGTCTGGTGTGAGTGCACGTCCCTCCTTAGACAGGAGGTGACCTAAATAGGTAACCTGCTGTCTACAATATTGCAATTTCTTGCAAGAGACTTTGTGATTATGTGAGGCAAGGAATGATAACAATGACAATGTTCCCTCTTCGCACTGCTCAGGAGTATCTGCAGCTAACAAAATATCATCAACATACTGGATATGGGCCACCCCTTTTGGTACAGGAAAGGAATCAAGCTGTCTCTTTAGTGTCTGACTGTAGATACTAGGACTCTCTGTATAGCCCTGTGGAACTCTGCAGAATCGGTAGGATCTATTGTTCAATGTGAAACCGAACAAATAACGGCTTTCAGGAGCAATGGATATTAAGAAGAATGCATTTTTGAAATCTATAACTGAAAAGGTAGTGGCAGTAGGAGGGACCATAGTGAGAAGGGTTGTGATATCAGAAACTACCGGATATTGGGGCACCACAATTTTGTTGACATCTCGCAAGTCAATGATGAATCTGTAAATTTTAGTATCAGTGTCCTTTTTCAGAATAGGAAGGATAGGACTATTGCAGGTGTTATAAGGGAATTCTTCCACTACCACAACTTTAATCAAGTCCTGAACAATGTGTGTCAATGCTTCTTCGCCTTCTCGGGATATCTTATATTGCGGCAAACGAGGCAATGAGACACCTTCTTTTACTTGAATGTGCACAGGTGGAATAACCCTTTGACCCACGTCAGTATCTGATGTAGCCCACAAAGTACAAGGCAGGGACGCCAGAGCAGTATCTTCATTAATAAGACAGGATCTTTCAACTGTTGGATAATTATCGTTCAAAATAACACGCACACCTTCTGGGGAACAACGTATTATAGCACGAAAGTATTTAAGCATATCGATACCCACAATGTTGTCCGGCGTGTTAGGGGAGAGCAAAAATGGACATGCTGCAGTGAATTTGTCAAGTCTAAAATCAAGTGGCTGAGAAAGCGGGCTAGGTGTAGGAGTTCCATCGAATCCTATCGATGTGATCATTGTGCCGGACAGGGGAGCCCTAGGAACCAATTGTTTAGACAGAGCACTACGGGTAGCTCCTGTGTCAACCAAAAATCGATCACTAGATCCCAAGACATTTGCATTAACATAAGGACCCATTTGATCTACTGGCACCTCAACCGATTCCTTACCCCATCCTAGGCATTCCTATGCATAATCAGAACCTACAAGGGCATCAGCAGAATAATCAGACATTTGATATTGATTTTGCCTATCAAAAGTATTGGGATAATTTGGTCCTTGTTCAACTGCCTCGAACTTAGGGCGAGTGTCTGCACCTCCCCTGCTTCCTGAATTCCCTGGGCGTCCTCTCATACTTCCCCATCCCCGTTGGTACTGCTGATTTCGCAAAAGAGGGCACTCAGAACGCCAATGTCCAGTCTCTTTACAATAAGCACACTGATCAGGGGACAAATTTGCATGAGGAAGAGGGGGCACTCCAGGGGTATATACTGCGCGTCCGCCTCTTCCACCTCCCCTAAATGGTGGACCATATACTTGAGCCGGCATAACCTTCGTCTTTAAAACTTTAACCTTCTTATCCTCCTTGCCTTTCGCTTCCTGTTCTTGTCGCTCGTAATATTGAGCCATAGTTAGGAGAGAAACTGGAGAAGACGTAGTCCATGAACTCTCGCTAGCTTTTAAGCGACTAGCTATTTCGGGCAACATATTAGCGACAAATGTGTCAACAAACAAATGCTTACCCGTATCCTCAGCTAATGACTGACCGCTAAAATCATGGAATGTCTCCTCAAACCTAGAAAAGAAATCAGAGACTAACTCATCCTTTTTCTGTTTGCAAGACGCTAACGTGGTCCAATCTATTTTCTTTGGAGGTATAAGAGTTTTCAATTTAGTTACAATAGCTTTAGGAAGATCTAATATCTCCTTCGGAGGTTTCTGTGCAGGTTCCCTGTCCGCATCTATATCTTCTAAATTTCTCCAGGTATCACTATATGCTACATTATCATCTATTTTACGTATCGTTCTCCACATATCAGGGGGCAAAATAAGTCCAAAGAACATATCAATGTCTGACAGAGTCATAGTGCAGGAGCTGATGGCTCCTTCTACTTCCTCATAGAAGACAGCAGGATTTTTCCGGGGGTCAGGCAAAGCAGCTTTAAGAGCCATAACATCTGCTCTACTCCAAGGAGTATAAACCCAATTATATATAAAATACCCCTTTGCATCATCTGAACTTTTATCATCACTAGTTCCCGCACCCTTCGGGGGAACATACAAAGGTGCAGCTTCACGCATGGGTTTCATAACCGCTACACTATTACCGGATTCATTCTCATCTACCGGGACATCCACTTTCTTCGTCTGGGATGGGACCTCTTCTACAACTTTACCTTTTTTAGCTAATTCTTGCTCCTTACGTAAACGTAATGTTTCATCTCGTAATTTGACCACACGTCTAATCATATCAGGTAAGTTTGAAAAAGGAAAGTCCCATCTACTAACTGTTTATAAACAGTACTTATATCATCTGGCTCTGTTTCATTAGAAACATGCCGCCAACCATATATTACCTCCCAAGAGAATTTCTCTACAAAATAAAATTGGGCTATATCCTGCCACTGTTGAACCATAACTACAAGGAGTGATGCAGTGGTAGTCCGACGAGCTTCGTCTCTTGCAGCGGATTTTAATGTATCTTTTTCTTCTCTAGTCAAAGTAGAGCGAGTCCGCCGCCCACCTTGCTTATCAATATCTTTATCGTCTGAAGAAAGACGCTCCTCATCAAAGCCTCGTCTTCAGGAGCAGTAGGGAATATATACGGAGGTGGAGGTCGTTCTAATAGGATGCAATCATCCTGAGGTTTATTAAGTATAGGATAAATAGGACGCCTAATAGGGTACTGGCCATTTACCTCTAATCGGCGTTCCCTATCTTCTTTTTCTTTGCTTCCTTCAATTCTTTATTTTTTAATTCCAACGCTTTTTGATATATCGTTTTCCGCTGCGCTTTTTCTGCTAAAACTTCCGCTCTCTTCATTCTTTCTCGCACTTCTTTATCCCACATTCGTACACAATCAAACATATTTTGTCGACTTTTTCTCTTAAATAAACACTTCTCTACATATTGAATCTTTTTAAGATCAAATGACCCATTCACTGGCCATTGTAAATCAGATTCTTTCTTGGTGTATTTGTTCCACAATGTACCATACATTATGGGAGAAATACCATATGTAATGTACATTTCCCTGTTGGGGGTTCCTTCTGGAGGAGCCGGCTGACTCTGTTCTAAATTATTCTTGGTACCACCAGAACAGCAACACCACCTACGGAGTGTGCTAAAAACAGGCATGCTTCCAAAATATGTAAAATATTACGTCTCAAAACCAAACTTTTCCAAAGAAAAGGGAGAAAAATCTCCACATTACCTGCCTTCGAACTTTGCAAAGCACGAATACCAGATAAGTCAAAATCTTGGCCAAGCAAATCAAACAAATCAAGAGTGCCGCTTCAGCGACCTTACCAGACAAAAGTCTCGAACTCCTACCTGCCGATCTCTGGTCGACCTAATGGTCACTACAAAACTGAACGCCAAAGAAGCCCCAGTCGAGACCGGCCATCACCCGGAGGGTCAGATCAGGAAAACCGGAAAACCACGTTGGTCTGCAAAGACAAGGGTCTCCTCATGCAGGGTACCTCCTCAGTAAGTTTTCAATCTTCCGTTGAGACCACTCCTTTGGACGGCCGCGTCTCTGATGGGGCCCCACGTGAGGGCGCCAACTGTGGAAATGTGCCTTTGAGTGGAGACACACTGGTGCAGGGTCACCCTATCGTCCACGGGGTCCGGAGACAAACAAAGTGAGATCGGCACTGGAGTTGAAACAAAATACAAGTTTATTAAACACTCATGAGTGGGACCACGTCCACACAACACCCTCAAGCGCTGTGGGAGGAGGTACATTGGGTTCAGAAACCACAGCTTTTTTATACAATCTTTGTTGCAGTGCAAGCATGTTACAGAAAAAGAAAGACACGTTTAAACACAAGAACAGTTGTCAAACAAGGGCAGATGGATGATCACTTAGTCAGCAAATGGGAGGGGGAGCAGGAGTGTTTACTACAGCAGATAAATGGTTGACAGATACATCTTAGACCAGGTGCCCTGGCAACCACAAACTCCCCAGCACGTACATTGCTTTAGCCATGTCAGGAGGTCATCTAAAATAGATGACACCAGCAGAGTGAAAAGACGAATGGCAGAGGTCGAGAGAAGTACGAAGGAAACAAAAATGGAGGCCATAGCTCAAATGACCGCAGCATATGCTAACGTTCAATATTTCACGTTTCCACAAGCGTTTTGTCCAATATATGCAGATTCTATAATTTCTTAGTCCACAGAAGGGTATGGTTTAGCGGGACACCTTTCATATGCCATTCATTTGTGCCTAGTTGCACATTTGCCTAGTTGTGCAGGGGAATATTTAAGTACATATATGCAAGTTATGCTTTTGCTTCTACTGTCTTTTATAAAAGAAACACCTTACTGTGTATAAAAGAGCTGTGTGTGCTTACACAAGAATATAACAAGCATTTGCAATGCAATAGGTCTTGCATTTGTTAGACCTATTAGCGCTGTAAATGTAAATATTGTGTACTTATGTGTTGTGGAGTGGATGTATGTGGTGTGCAGTAGAATTATGTGGATAGTAATTATATGGTATGTAGTGTATTGGAATTATGTGGAGTGGGATTTTGTGTTATGGAGAGTAATTATGTAGTATGGTATTTTGTGTTGTGGAGTGTTATGTAGTGGAGTTTATGTTGAGGGCTGTTGGTTTTTGTGGTGTGGATTGTATGTATGTGATCTGTTATGTAATTGTGTTGTTGCTAGTGGAAGAGACGAAAAGAGAGTAAAGAAGGGAGGAAGGGAGAGAGGAGGTTTAAGGAAGAAAGAAAATTAAAGGACTTTTTGTGAGAATAGAAGGAATTAGTGAGCGAGAAATAGAGGGAGCATGAGAAGAAGAGAGTGAGGTAGAGGTGATGTAAGTAATGAAGCCATTGTAAGGAAGGAGTACCTGATGGAAGGAAGGACGGACATAAGGTGGTAGGGCGTGGATGCAGTGGAGAAGAATGAAAGTGAAAAGAGGACTAGAGGTTTGAATCAAAGAAATGCAGGAAGGGAGTGGAGGCTGTTTCTGTGTCCCTGAAGAACAATAGCGAGTATGGATTGCTACAGCAGAATGTGCCATCCCAAGTGGCTAACGTGCCTCAGTACATTTGTAACTACTAAGTTGTAACCACTTAGGAAGGGTCTGCTCTGCCTTTCATCTTTCTAAGGTCCGTACAATAAATACCATTGAGTTCATAATTACACAAGTCGTTAGCAGTGCTGTGAAGCTACTGTGTGGTGATAACGAGGGTCAAACAAAACACAGCCCATTTATCTTCTCAAGTGTAATCTCAGAAAACTCTCAGCATAAAAAAGGTTAATAGCTGCCAGAACTATTGGTATGTGCATGCCCACTTATGAGCGGTTATGCTATTTTGACTAAAACATTTGTATTACCATTTCCAAAACATCAGATATGGGGAATTTGTTTTGCCGCCATGAGATTGTGGAAGTTACCTTCTCCCATGTTGTGTGTAATTCGGCCTGACTGCGGGATGTGCCTGGTAGCTTGGAATCTGTATGCCTAGCCAGGCTTAGGGAAAGGGTCTGACTGTCAGCTGCTATCCACGATGAAGGAAACAGAGTATTATCGAGTGAAGTTCACTGGATAGCCTATGAAATTGTATGTAAAAAGTTCATTGTTATGGCTATATAATTGACATCACCATCTGGGGGTGGATTATGTGCAGTAACAGAAGGCCAAGTGCCGGACAGGGGCCCCTTTTGGCAGCAGTGGTGTCTTCTCTCCACTTGGGGCACTGTGTTAGAAGATCCTGTTACAACAATGGCGGCAACAACAACTGTTCCCCATGGTCTCTAAAGTTCTCCACATTCTTTTGTTGGTGTTACACCACACAGCACCAGCCCAAGCACCGCATCATGGCATCACGGGGGGAATCAAGTGGCTGCTGACATGGCGGAAGAATCGGTGGTCCTCTGTTGTATCCTTCACTATTATTGTATCCTTATATATTGTACACCTTATAGGCGTTTATATATTGTTTACTGTATGATTTACCAGTGTCTCGTGAGGTTGTAAGAATGTTGTGTGTTAGTGTTCACTGCGACATGCATTCCGTTTCCAGCCTCGACTGGTACGGAGTTGACGGTTGAAGGGGATTGCGTGAGCTCGCATTATCCACTTACTCTTTTACCGAAGAAAATAAAAGGAATTGAAGAACTCACTTTCTGTCATGTGGATGATTACTCACCACTACATATTGGCGACAAGCGGAAGGTGTTATCAGCACTGAATTTTCCTACATTCCTGTCACCTATTTGATTGATCCTGCGATCCGGCGAGTTGGGGGAACTTAGAGTCTCAAAGGAAAGGAAGAATTTGGGAGTAACTGAGCCAAACCGGTTGTGACATGTTGGCAGGCTGCGGTGGACAGGTCAGGCTGCGGTGGACAGGTCAGGCAGCGGTGGACAGGCCAGGCAGCGGTGGACAGGTCAGGCAGCTTCTAACAAAACCGGAAAGCGAACGTCAGAAGCATCTATGGTTCAGGCAAGGAAAAAAGCAACACGATCTCAGTCTTTGAATGCACAGCACCCCGCCATGTGCTCCTGCACGACGCTCTTCACAGCTGGTAGGCGGACTGTGTGTGAGCGCTGCAGCCATGTCAGAGGAGCACAAAAAAAACAGCGACGGGAGGTGGTGGTGGGGAAGGGCACCACATGGGGAGATTAGGTCGCGAGAGCAGGGGCACCAAAGCCCGAGCTGGGCTTATAGGCAGAGAAGGGCTGCAGAAGAAAAAGAGTTCTGCCAAACAACAGATAAGCCCTTTGAATCAAATAGGATACTTTTAGTGCTTCATTCCATGCTATCCTCCTCTAAATCTAGTCCACACCACTATTTAGACCACTGAATGTGTTCAATTAGTATTTGTTAGCTATGGAACTAGAAGGAACTGGACTGACAGAAGTTACCACCCATATTGGAATTTATTGGCCAATTTCAAATGATGACCTAGGTCGGAGGTTTAGCTCTTGGTAATAATTTATTGTAGCAGATCATCTGGCTCGCTTGGCAGCCTTTGTCCTGTAAAGCAGTAGTAGTTGATGACTGCACGTATTTTGCATAAAGATAGTTGAAAGGACCAGCAGAGTTTGTTTAGGCTGATTCACAAATGCTTTTATTTACATAGACTAGCCCTTAGGAGACATGTTTTTTAAGCATAGGTCGTAGTGCCCACAGTCGATGATCTGCAGAGACTGGTTGATGGCCGAGAAGTTGGGGTGCTGTGGTTACTGCATTTGTCTGCGGTCTTTGACATCTTCAAATATTCCATTCTTACCACCAGATGGGCAGACCTCTCTGGTTGTGTCTTAAACTTGCTAATATCTTTTCTGAAGCAAAGGAAGCATTTGGTCAGTTATGTGGAAACTCAGAGGAGATATCAGCTGCAATGTCTCATAGGGATCCATAGTCTCCCTTCCCTTACTTTGATAAACTGCAGCTCCTGGCTGGCAGCGCTTTCATCTCTTTTAATACAATGCACTTATCCAACCTGGAAATATATGCAGAAACCCAGTTAGAACTTATAAGCAATAGAGAGCACTCCATACATCTGGCCTCTTCATCTAACATATATCCTTCATCTAACATATGTCCTTAATCATAGCAGGTCAGTAGGAGGAACCATTCATCAAGGAATACATCTCGATGTTCCTGTAGGGAGAGTCCAGCAGAGTTAGGATTAAATTCCAATAAATCAGATTACATTCATCAGTGGGTAAGAGATAAGGGAGAACCTGTTAAACAAAGAAAGTTGGACCATCAGCAATTGGCTCTTGACTGGCATTAGCTGTCTGTCATCAGCACATACATAGAATTTGGCATTCACAAGATGGATATATTCAACAGCAGCTGTTCGCCACAGACCATCTTGATCTCTGAGCACCACATGCAGTGCTATCACTTTTTAACCATTCCAAGAAGGTGGTCTGCAAGTGGACATTGCCAAAGGCATCTTTAAATGTATTTTGTTATATTTTAAGGAATCTCATTCATAGAAGACTGCCACTGGTGCATGTGCTTTCATATTTAATTGCAACAATTGTCCCCTGGGACTAATTTAAAGTAATACTTCTTGTATCTCTCTAAGGTATGCAACTTAATTGTGCATTTCATATACCCTAATCCCATTCATGTCTTATAGTATATCAATAGAATAAACCCAGGACTATTTTCTCTTTGTCTCACATTTAGTTAATTTTTCTTTTGAAAAATAAAGTGCAATATATACAGCATATAAATAGTGCAGAACATGACCTGCAGAGAGCACAGCTCAAACGATGAGAAGCAATCAGCGCTCAGTGTTCATGAGCTGTGAATCCACTCGAGCATTAACACGGGCAAATTCTGAGTTAACTGTATTTGCTTTGGACAGTGTAATAGCGGCATAAAAAGAAGCTCACTGACCAACAACATCAGGCTCGCCCGGGGAAGATCAAGAACTCTGGGGAGAACCCAGGAGCATAAGGCGGGCCATGCAGTGCACGGGGCACCTTTCAGACCACCCCGTTCCAGGCCCAGCTCTATGAATCAAGGCCAGACTAGCCGCACCGGGCATCAGTGTTTCCTTGGGAGGATCGAAGGCCGGTTTTGTTACTGGGAGGCTGGTATTGCAGTGCTGCACTGTCGGCCCCCAGTAACAAAACCAGCAGACCAGCATAACTAATACAGCACTCACTTTCGTTTCCAGCCTCCCTGCGTTTTTAAAGCAGTAGCTGCAGAGTTCTTTGTATATCAAGCATAATAAACTTGTCAAGATATCTCTGGAGATTAATCTTTCTGCTAGAGTTTTGTCTAGTGGCAGTTTGAACTCCTCTATAAGGTAGCGCAGAGGGTTAATATGCCTGCTGCAAGAATGTGCACCATGCAGATCACATAAATGTATTTTATGTGCATAGCTCTGTGGGTTACTGCTTTTGTCACAAAAGATCCTTTTGTTTCTGTACAGTTCATATGCTACAATAGTAATCTAGCTCAGTGAGCTATGAACTGCCATCAAAGAGCTGCATGCAAACTACATGGTACAGGTTAGAAAGTTATGTTTTTTTCAGTCTTTCATTATCCTAAAGTAATGTTGCTAAAAAGGGTTTGTTTGGGTAGAAGTAAATTCTTATTTGTAAATGTAACCCTAACCACTGGGTTTTACGTTTTGAACCCCAAGTTTGTGCTTCTCCAGCCCAAGCACTCTTAAAAAATGCCTACACCTCGTAGTGCCCTTGGTCTTATGAAACATTTTCTATACACTGACTTACACATATATTATTCATTGTCTTTATGTGTGTTTGATGTAAAGTGCTCCAACACCATAATCTGGTATGAGAAGCACTATAAAACAAATGAAATACATGAGAGAGGGGCTATGGAGAGATGAGGGGCACTGTTGGAGGGTGATAGTGAAGGAACCATTGAAGGGATCCATTAAAGATTGTTCTATCCTAGTGCATTGTAAGCTTTTCATTTACTATGCTTTAACACTTAATACAATTGAATGAGAAAACCCCCAAACCCTACTTGTGGTCGGGCTCACTCGCTACGCAAACTATGGGGGCTGGTGTGACGAAATTTGCCAGGGCTGCTTTGGGTCCCCAGTCCGGACCTGCTATGAACAGGGTCGGATTGGGAAGGTGGGTAATTGAGCGATGGGCTGGTGCCCCAGGGTCACCCGTGGGCCGGTTTTTTAGGGCCTCTGTAAACCGGCCCAAGAGACTTACCCTGCCAGGCCACTATAATGTGTAACCTTCCCTGCCAGAAACTGTGTCATCCCCCTCTGGGCCATCACGTTTAGGCCATGGCAGGTGTGGGGAGGGTGGGAGTATGCAGGGGCCTCGCTGGGGGGGCCAGGGGATGTTGTGCCTTTGGGCCATTCTCACCTGAGACTCAGCAGCTGTGTGCTTTTCTTGACCATGACCCATCCCAGGTCATCGCCCTAAGGCTATAGTGAGCTGGGGAGGAGGTAAGTAAGAGAAGTAGCCTCCATAGGAACCGGGTGTTGTCACCTCTTTTGGGCCTTGTTTGGGAGGGATGGGGGGAATAGGGAGCTCTTGCAGAAGCCTCGCTGTGAGACCACCTTTTCCAGGGGAAAAAACAAATTGAATGTTGCTCATAGTCAGAGCTGCTGACGGAACGAGGTGCAAGTCCCGGCGTCAGCTCAACTTCCTGTGATTCTGGGCAAATCATGTAATCTCCCTTAAAATAAAATCGCCTCACCTAAAAGAAAAATAAATTGGATCTTGTGTAATGTTACTGGTGCTCATGGACACTGCCCCAGTGCCAGTGGGCTGAGTTCACGCTATATAAAACTACAAAAACATTAACAAAAAATAGCCGGCCAGATTCCAATGAGACTAACTAGATGGTGTGATTCATGAAACGGACGATCCGGGAATGTGGGCCAGTTTTTTGGGAGTACCCGGGCCTAATCCGACCCTGCTTATGAATCTCACTGAGAGACTGGAGTCTCGGTGGTCCCTCACCACATTCTGCAGAGGGGCCCCATTACTTTGCGTCAGGCCAGTAGCAGTGGCGGCTGCTCCATTAGGGCGTTGGAGCGCCGCCCCACTGCTTTCTCGCAGTGCGAGAAGCAGAAAATAAAATGGTATTTAAAAATACCATTTTATTTTCTGCTTCTGCGCTGTGGCAAGCAGACAGCAGGGGTATGCCTGGTTGGGGGCGGGCGGGAGCAAATGCCTGGTTGAGGGCTGGCGGGTGGGCGGGTCTTGGAGGAGTGGCTTGCACCACTCTAAGTGCCATGGCTGCTTGGTCAGCCCTGGGGCCGACCAAAGCAGTCATGCGCACTGGCCATTTTCTCTATGTAGGCTGCAGCCTACATAGAGAAAATGGCGTCCCTACTGGTGCCTGGCTGGGCGCCGTCCGGGACTCCGCGCCAGCGTTGTGATTGGCTTTTACAGGAGGGGAGGGAGCTGCAGCATGCCTGTTCCGGTCTAGAAAGCGGGACCCCGGCCCAGGAGCAGAGGCGGCGCGGATGGACCCGGTCAGGTAAGGTTTCTTTTTAACACCCCCCCGCCATTATTGCGAGCCACGACTGTGTGAACCTAGTGTACTCGTCATTGTGTGTACGTAATATGCGAATTACAAGCAAGAACAGCAGAGCCGAAAACAATCAGTGAAAGTGGGACGAAGAGAACGGTCCGGTGTCTGCGGGTAGAAACTCCCGGGTGATCCATGGAGCAGTCGGGGTCAAAACAGTCCTTGAGGTTTCCAAAAGATTCCGAGTCTGTGTGCGGAAAAATCCGGTTTCTGTTGCCCACTTTTAAGAAAGTTGCTTGGAAGTTGGAAGAAAAGTGGCTCTGAGGCGCTGCACTCGTTGTGAACACGCAAGCAGCACCCGGGCAGGCTGTGGACAGTCACTGTCCACTCCGAAAGTGCTCGTCCCACTTGAGGTGGCTGGTAAACCGTGGCCTGGATCACTGGAGTGAGCGGACTGGAAGAGATGGATGCATCGAGCGTTCAACGGGACATGCAGAAGTCGCTCTCCAGGGCAAAGGTGAAGGGCGCACAAAACAGACTTCGCTCACCGAAGCTGTGTTCCAGCACTGTAGGCTCCGGTCCGAAACTAGTAACATTTGATAATAGCGCTTCAAAACATCAGACGTGTGTTACTTACAAAGCGCTATATACAAATAAGTTATTTTGTGCCAACCTAACTAGCGTAGATTGTTGAACACCACTGATTTTTGAGCGGGTTTTACTGTCTCACAGCACAAACAAGTGGACCTCGAGAACCCCAGGCCGCTTTAAAAGATTCTTCCCGGCCTTGCTGGGTTTACAGACCAGCTTTCTAGTAGTCTGTGTTAACAAAAGAAGTTGCCCCCAAGCTGCGCCCCATTGTTGGCCATGTCCGGTTCACCTTCGTTTTTAATCTATCGCTGAACATCGGGACAGGGGGTCTGACTGTTACCAAGGGGGTGGGAAAGGGGAGGCTGCTAGTGGGGGGCCTGACTCCGCAGTCCGCAGACTTTCAAGGGGGTTATATTAATTTATGGAACCCCTATACTCACCATCTTGGAAAGACAAAGTTTACTCATCCAAAGGAGATCTCAGACAACTCGTTAACAAAGCACATATCAGTTGTGAAAACAGCCTGCGCCTGTAGTGTGTATCACCATGTAGGACATAACGAGGAGCCTAGCATGGTGGCTGAAAAGTAGGCTTAACAAAGTCCTACTGCCCTGAGATAAATTAATATTATTAATTATATTATTGGTGAGTTATCTCACACCTCCTTAGTGTAACAAATAAACCTCCAGTTCCCACACTATTGATGATTTCATATATTCAAATCCACTGGAATGATCAATTATGTGATTCTTTGATCGCGACGTTTTCCGCACAATTATGGATTTACCGCATTTGCCACAGAATCCATTTTCTGCTGAATGATATGCAAGATTTTAACAAAAAATATCTTTCCAGCCCAGATGGACCAAAAGTTACTATAATCACAGCAACACGTTTTGCCATACAGGTGAATGCCCTTTGGAAATATTGACTGTATGTTGAAGTTCAACTGGTACTAGTGAGGTAAAATTGTGTTAACTTGTGCAAAAATTGTACAACGATTCAATAATACTATCACAAAATGTACTGCATTACGCCACATACTTTGCCTTTTCTTGCCGCATAACACTGCCACATAATTTAGTTCTCCAAGCCATATAAATCCAGTGACCATGCATACATTGCAAACATGCTCTAATAACTGTATTACTTGGATTAAGGTTTAAGAATTTTACCATTTATTTTGAAATTATGGCTTTGTACAGAAAAACTGATTTCAAACCATGCTGAGAGCAAGCTTGATTTTAAGATTGCACAATTTTGCGAGATGAAGGCGCGGATGCTTTGGGCGATGAAGTGGCTACGCATGCTTAGGTTGGCCCAGTGGAGAAGGCAGGATAAGAAAATGTACCTATAAAGTGACAGCCCTTCCTGTATGATGTGCACTGCCCTCGTTGCCACCAGACGTTTTAAAAACCCCAGACACGCCTACATAGTCCCACTTGTCTTGTAGGGACCCCCTCAAGCGTGGCGGCCGCTCATCCAAATGTTGGTGAGAATGAGTGAGAATGAGTGTTTCGATGACTGGAAGGAGCTGCGTTATGGTGAGTGTGTGACTGAAGGAGAGAACTGAGTGAATGGTAGTGTGCTGGTGAGTGAGCGCCCTATAGTGACAGAGGTGACCACGGGGAAGAGCGTTGGTACTCGTTGGTGTGGTGTGTATGGATGAGCGATGAAGGCTGCATGACTGGAAACCTGTGGGCGAGTGGTGGTGCTTTTGTGTGCGCCTGTACTGTATGCATGTCTGTATGTGGCGCCGCGGCCAGGGCGACTGACGCTGGAATCTGGGGCTCACGGTTCGATCCCCAGCACCGGCGGCAGGTCAGCCCAGCACCATGTGACTCTGGGCAATAGCTTGCTTAATCTTCCCGACGGCCCACAGCGCCGGGATGCCTTCGGGTAGCTGTTCGCGCTTTACAAATACTGGATTTACATTTATATTTATATATTGGGACCTTTAGGGTTCAAACTTGGCCGGGAAGCCAAGGACTGCTGCACAAAGAACAATGAATACGTCATCTTTAGTAGTAGCTAGTACGCATGTCCACGATTAAAGTGAGTAAATCCGAGTGTGGCAGTATGAAGGTGCGAGTTTGGAGGAGGAGGGAGCTTAGTGGTGGTGTTGAGTACTGTGTGTGCTTGTACTGTATGCACGTATGCATTGGAACCTATAGGCAAGGCGACTGGAATTATGCGATTGTGCAGCCGCAGCGATTTTCGCATAATTATAGATTGGCCACATTTAGGGTGACCAACTGGCATGGATGCAAATTCAGGACGGTCAGTGCAGGGGAAGGCCCTCTGAAAAGGCTGAAAAGCTACATTTTTGTTGCTTATTGTTATGTTTAGGTGTTAAAGTGGTACTAATGAGGTGCACCCAATGTCCAGACATGAGTAAGGTGTCTGAGTAACACCGTGAACGGGGCAGTGTGAAGGCGAGAGTGTGGCGGTGGAGGGAGCTCGATAATGGCTGACTCCCAGCAGCAGAAAGGCACAGGCAGTGCTTGTGGTTCTTGTGTAACATTGTAGCTGCCTCCCAGAATCGTAGTGTTCACGGATAGCACGTCTTGTCTTCTCGCCAGTGAGCGTAGAGCCCAGGACTAGAGCAGATTGGTTCAGTCCCAGCTCCAGTACAGGTCCCATCATAGTTTCAGATCATCAGATAACCCTTTAATCATCACTTGTTCTACTAAAGGTCTGACTACCACAGTACAATGCTGCATGTATGCGTGCCTCCTTCTGTGTTGTTCCTGAAGTCTAAAATTGGAGCCCACCCCTCGCGAGAGAAGCCTGACTTCCAAGGCGCCGAGAATGAGTGGGCTTCAGAGGCAGATTCCCTCTTCAAGCGCTTTCTTTAGTTTAGAAGCTCTTGGCGCTGTCAGGCGCGCGCAGCAACACGAGAGCCCCAGGGATGCAGCACAGAACACTGTATTTTTTAACCACGGTCTGGGTTTCTGCATGGATCATTCATCGGCATTGTTCAGGAGAAAACTAATTACCACGCAGTCATCAATAGGAGCACAAAATATATTTGAGGCAGTGTTGAGATACAGCCATGCCATGTATATAACGCAAAGGGGATTAAATGAACACTACTACTTTTTTCCTCATCACATCATGTGAGGCATGTTCTCAAATTGTCACGCATGTTTTAGCTACTTTCCTCATGGGCGGCTGATTGCTGACAGCACTACTAGGTTGGGATCAAACATGCTGCAGGCTAGCGCTGGGCCCTAAGGAGTTAAATTCTGTTAGCATTCAGTGGGAGAGGTGATGTTATGGACACAGGCTAGTGCTATGCCTTTCTCAGCTTCAGCAAGGCTGACTGTCTGATGACTATGTAGGGCTCCCTGTCTGGAAACAGTATCGGATACATTTTTTGCTTATTGGCATATTTAATTCTTAACATGGATCAGGCATACTGAGATGGCACACAATTTTCTCTAGATTTCGGTTCCATTGAATCCCATTAATATTTACGTTTATTAAATGGTGAGCGTTATTGCTTTTCACAGATGCCATCATTTACTCTTCCATTTGCAGCCATAAAATGAAAACAGCGAGTCTATATGCGTTTCCAAAAGTAACCAAATGGCCTGATTATTCTTTATTATGGCCCCACATATGTTTCTAGTACTATTGTGGTAGAAAAGTTATTCCTCCTACATCGGTTAAATCCACTTGAGTTCCGCAGTTGAGAGCAACTTACAGTGACACCAAAAATGTGTGACAAAAGTGTTGGGGAGCTGTCTCACCCTTTCCTAGTTGGCTCAAATTGCAATCTGACTCCCCAAAAATATTTCAAACAGATCAGTGGACTGTCTTTGCATCAGAAGAGCAGCAAGAAGACTAATTTATAAGACAAAGTGTATGTCTGCCACCAACAGACAGATGCGAAAGGCTGGCTGAATGTTCAGAGCACTCTTACAGGGTGATGACGAATGCCTACTAGGGTATCTACAAATGTCTGTTAGCGAATTGAATGTGGTCATCACAGCCTGTCATTTTGACAAGAAAACTGTGATGGAGCTCCCATAATCCCTTGCTTTCCAGGAAAAGGCAGCCTTGGTGTATCCTGTGATTTTCATGCATTTGAAGTATGGCAGCTGCCATGATCCTTGTGTGACAGCCTTCACTCTGAGAAAACTGTGATGTAGGAAAAGCAGCAGCATGCATTCATGCAGACAAGGAGAAGTGGCAGCATGTCTTGTCAAAAAAGGTGCTGCTGCTTGCCAGGGAAATAGCAAAGCAATGAACAGAACAGAGAGAGATATGCAGGACCTTGCTTCTGTTTGATAGGGACATAGCAAGGCGATGAACATAGAAGAGAGACATACAAGGTTGTGCAGGTGTTTGACAGGGACATAGCAAGGCAATGAACATAGAAGGGAGATGTACAGGGGTGTGATGCTGCTTGACAGGGAAATAGCAAGGCAATTAACAATTGCTTTATTAACCTTCCGGCTTTCTCAAATTTGCTTGAAAATGCACCATTTGTCCACTCTTTTTTCAAAATTTTCTCGGGGGGAGAAACCCCCTGAACCCTCCGTAGGTTGTTCGAGCTCGCTCGCTGCAGTGCAGTGCAGTACAATAAGTATTTCGCCCCACCAGTTTCAAATCTCACCAGCCGCCACTGGCCAGTAGTTAAACCGTGGCATCACTGTGACCGTGACTCCCCCGTGGCCCTGGATGCTTTCGGTTTCCTCTCTCCACCTTTGCCCATTTTAGGTGAATTCCAAGGCCAGAAATGTCGCTGCAGCCTCTATGTGCCCAAAACAAAGGTTGACTTCCATCTGGACCCTGCCAGGCATAACTCCCGCGCTAGGCACTGCGCCGGGACACTGGTCTCACCGCGAGCCGCTATTATTATTCAACAGCCCCGGCTATAGCTGAAACTAACCACAGTTTGACATTAACCCCGAGGCCAGGAGGCCTGAAATATTTCTGCATCGGGTGAGTTTCAGCCTGTCGCCTTTTTACTCAAAAGCACAATGTTTACTCAAAAGCACAGTGTTAACAAAACAGCATGTCCGTGCTTCAATAGCAAAGTTAAATTATTAGTTTACTTATGAGTTCATATTTTTAATATAGTCTGCAAAACAAATGCAGTTTTTGTTCTGACAAACTTGTGTTTTTTTTTTATAGCACCGAGGACTGTTTAGTATTAATGTGTGTTAAAATTCTGCAGCGCTCCACAGTCTGACTACGTTCACTGAAGGGGCAAGTACCTGCCGTACTTTAAACTCCAGTGCCAATGCACAGTAGGGCCAAAACCGAGGATGGGAGTGAGGGTAGTAAGTGACCCTTCAGCGCACAAGGTCTTAATCTGAGAGAAAACAAAACAAATTCATATTTGAGTGGGGTGCTTTTTTCCCCGCCGTGGGACAACGTCAGATCTCCCAACACCTTTCTATATCTGAACAAGTCACTGCTTCCGAGATGCGAAGGAGTCTAACGGGCACTTAACTAACTGTCTCAGCCCTAATCTCGCATCCTGTAACGGTAACGTTCAGCCAACCACCACGCTCAAGAAAATCAACTGTTGGCTACTTACTGGTTACCAGCTGCTGCACGACACGCAGCTTCAAATAGTAGTGCTGAACTGCCTGTGGGTCATGCGTGTCCTCATCATAAGGCGGGCGGCGGTTTGCAATTTTAAAAAGGTCACGCACGCTGCCTCGGCTGTCGCAGCCCCACATGACCAAATCCAGCCCAATCAGTGTCCTGCCCACCGGCAACACTGACTGAAGGCATGGATTGATTATCGGCTCAGCTCTTCACGGAGACACAGAGACAGAGTGAGAATGTGAACACTTATTTTCTTGTGTGACACGCTATGCAGTCGCACTCAGGTCTAGACCCGGCCCTGATAAATAAGTGCCGGTGCTAAGCACCGGAAAGCACCGGCCCAAATTAAGCACTGCCCCTCTAAGCATCTGATCTTTGTCCAGCCACCTCAAGGGCACAAGCTTATTCATTTGGTGCACTTTCTAACCAGGCTCCCACAAATCTAGGCATGCCACCACCTCCTGTGTGCAGACTCACGTTGGTGGATGTATAACTATATTTGAGGTAAGTAATTGTTGTGATCTATGTAAGATAACTCAATATTCACTACACTAAAAATTATTTCGAAATATGTGCAAACACTATGAAGATTAATGTGTCATATCATCCGCCTTGCACCCTCCTCCTGGCCAAAACTAATTGTCATTATCTCAAGTTAAAAAGGCAATGGTTTTGAAGACAAATGAAAACATGGATTTGTGTATCAAACAATACTACTGACTTGTGATTGTCTTTAAAACCATACAAAATGCTGAAAAATAAACCATACAAAAGGCCTTATTAGTTCCATTTGTCCTGCTAAACCTCCACCAGTTGACCTAGTGGTGCTGCAGCACTTACTACACCCCTTGTTCCAACACCTATGAAAAATAATTTTTTTGTCCATGTATCATAAGATGCGAAAACGCGCAATCAAGAAACACCAAGGAACAAGGGGACCAATCTTTGACGGAGGTACAAACTTGCCCATCAATTAGCTCTGTATGGATACAGCTATTATGCACCATGGAAACTAATGGATCTGCCACGACATATCATGCTGACAAGCTAGACACCCAAGTCGAGCTACTAAACGTTTTAGCTATACACATCCAGGGATAGAACAAAAGTTGCACGTTTTAAACACCATGATAACGAAGGTACAACAAGAGCGGGACATTACATATCATACATGCCACTGCCCCCAAATAATTGATAAACTTGCAAGGGTCCCAACCATAATGTCAGAGCTGTTGGGGGCAGTTAGGGAAACAAAAACAAATCCCACATCTCCTACGGAAAGAGTCTCTAAGTAAGTGGAGGGGGATGGCGGGGAGAGCCCTCTGTCCCCCAGGAGTAATAACCCAAGAGTGAAAGAGAAAACCAAGCCCCAAGTCCGCGAAAGCAGAACTTCACCTGACGCCGAGAAAGAGTCAGAACAACTGAACGAACAACCATACCCAGAAGGGTCAGCATCAATTCCTAATCAAGATAATCCACTAAAGGAAGCAGTTGAAAGTAAGGAACAAACAAATTTGAAAATCTCCCTCACAAAGAGGAGCGAAGCAGCTTGAGGAAAGCAAGGAAAAGCAAATTAAACAATTCCTGCCCACAAACCTCATTGATACAAAATATAATGCCCATCCAGAACGGATATGACAAAGGAGAAGAAAGTTTTAGGGATGCGGCTAGCACACTGGACCTTAACATCTTAACAACAAAAGATGCTGCTGTTTCAAGAAATCCTAAACCGCAAAAAAACAAAATCCTACCAACAAGTAAAATATATGATATATTCAAACCTCTGGTCAGGCGGGAACCCAATAACACAACAAGCAATGATATTCAAAAAAATAGCACAACCCAAACTCCACAGGGTACAAAGCAAAGTGAAATCTGCACTCAAGATGCTGCTACCAGTGGGATTGTAGTCACAGAGGAGTGCCGTACCAACAAAGAAGTCAAAATAAGTTTACACTCCCTGAGAGGCAGAGAGACGTTCGAACGCACTCAACAGAATCAAGTTGGACACAACCATCATTTAGCATCATATTGTCAAAGCCCAACGGATGCATCAAAAGGGACCCCCATTAACCGAATGAAAACACAATCGACTGTTTCTCATACCGGATGTCATGAACAGATAGAGCTGGTCCCACATAACACTTCAAGGGGAGCCCACGATATACTAAACAGAAGCGCAATATTAAGGCTATTAGAAACTCTCCCAGCCCTGAGACACATAAAATCCAGGGATCTGGAAAGTATCAAGTTCAAACCTAATCCCAATCGAATAGGGTCTGAAATCACAACAGCAACTTGGACAGATCACTCAATTACTGAACAGATTCTGAGGCACAAGGAGTCCTTTGCAACATGGGGCATAGAACTAAAAAAGGTGAAACCACCCTGTTACCCAAGCCCACTACAACAACCCTATCGTACAGGGGGTGTATTAAAAGGAGCGAAAGGTCCCGATAACCTCGATCAAACGAAAGGTGACGGCCAAACAATAAGGCAAATTACGATTATAATTTCACACCCAGAAAGAGCCAACCTCGAGGATAATCCGCAGTTGAGTCTTTTAAATATGAACCAAGGAGCAGCATGAACAAAAATACACAAAGACCCCAAAATAGTCCAGGACTGCAAGATCTGTTCCTGGAACGTGAATGGTTTAGCCTCCAAACTTGAAGAAGCTGACTTCACGGACTTCATCCTACAGCATGATATACTGCTATTTCAAGAAACATGGCAGTCGATAAACACCCCAATCGTAGGTTTTAAAGAACATTTCAATCCAGCCATAAAGGAGGCAAACCATGGAAGAGCAAAAGGTGGTTTATCGATTTACATCTCGACAGACATCCTTTGGAAAGAAGAAGATATTGACTTAGACTCCCCCCTGGATGCAATGCATTAAACTTGCAGTCTCGCCCTTCCGCACTTTGCTAATTTTGAATACCTATATTCACCCCACCTACAAGCACAAGGGGAGAAACATCCAACAATTGGTTGCCGCACTCAGAGCTTTAAAACTCACCTACCCACATGCCAACATAATACTGTCCGGGTATTTCAATATGAATTTATTGCAAGCCCAGGAGAAAAAAAACACCAATATACATGCAGGCTAGGCATGGCAATACAACCAGATGTGACACTTTGGGCAAGAGATGCGCTGCATTATTGGACAAACTTTCATTGTTCACCTTAAACGGACGAGGTCCGCAGGATAGCCCGGCAGCTTTCACAAGAGTGAGGGCCAAATCAGGAGCAATCATTGATTTCACCTTAGCGGATCCCGATTTATTCCCTTTTATATCGAACTTTTAAATAAAGGAAAGAGCAGACAGCGACCATTATCCTCAATTCTTTATACTAACCAACATTCAAGAAAGATCTCGGCCAGCTAGCGCCCTTACATTACCAACTCAACTTTACAATTTAAAATGACTAATATGGAATAAAAAACAACGTAGATGCAATCATGGAGTCATGCCTTGCCTTACTGGCTTCTACCGACGCAAAGCCATTAGGGACAGAGGCCTGGGAGTCTTTCGTCAACAGTCTAAATAAAAAATTCTCGAATAACCCTCAAAGCCAAAAAGCTTCTGCGATAACCGGGGCCGCCTGGTACACACACACTTTAAGGGTAAAAAAAAGACAACTAAATAAATCTCATAGATTAATGCGAACTTAGGGCTCACAACCCACTCGGCAGTCCCTGACAATAATTGAACAAATGAAAAGAGATCTAAAAAAGGAAATCAGAGCGGCAAAGCGAACATACAACGAGCAATTCTGGACGAAAATGCTCTATGCCAGCCAGCAACTAAACTCAAAACAGTTTTGCGCACACATTAATCTCCTATCAAATGGTAAAAACCAACACTTTAACTGTGACATAACCGAACATACATGGAGAGCTCACATAGTAGCCATATTTAACACCCAGACTGTCTCTGGCGCACCCGTTAATAATGAAACACCTAAAGGTGTCCCGGCTTGCTTCCGGTATAACAACTTCTAATGACACTCCAAAAAAATGGACTGTGATGGCAATTACCCCGAGATTGAGCTCCCAGGCCCTAGCATCCAAAAGCAACCATAAAATAGATTTCACAACCTGTACATCAATACCGATAAACCACGTCTATCCCCAAGTCAAACAGCTAGAAGGCAAATTCCAGTCGGGTCCACTTGAAACACCAGGGTCCGACCCACTAGACTCCCATCTACAGATTACACAAAAGCAGGTATTGAATGCCATAAAAAACAAAGATCTGATGGGGCCCCGGGTCCAAATGGCTTGCCCAATGCCCTATTTAAAAAAGATCCAGCCCTCTGGTCCAACCATCTAACTTCGCTGTTCACTCACACCTTGGAGACTTGCACTATTCCAGATTCGTGGCGAGGAAGTATCCTACAACCAATATATAAATCAGGGGCTCATTCAGATCCATCCAATTACAGATTAATAGCCCTTATTGATGTTGAGGCAAAAAATTTCGCCACAAACCTGTTGAAAGATCTAGAGGACTGGGTCGATAGTACAAACCTAATCCCTAACACACAAACAGGTTTTCGAGCTGAATGGGCACCCTAACGAATTTATCTGCTGTCACGCTCCTGGCCAATCAAGCCATTGCTAATTCAAATTTTTTGCTCACCTGTTTTGTAGACCTCAAAGCAGCTTTCGACAAGGTTCCTAGATCCATGATATAGGCAAAAATGAAATCTTGGGGAGCCCCCACAAAATTTTTATACGCAATTATCAATCTTTACTCAAAAACATGGGTTAAAATAAAAATGGGGGACGGTTGAAGGCTGACAAACAAAATCATGACCATCAACGGCTTAAAACAGGGGTGTGTCTTGGCCCCCTGTTCATTCAACATCTATACAGCTGACCTAGACAATAACCTCCGCCTAACACAAGGGGACCCTCCAAAATTGGGCAACGTTCGGATATCAAGCCTGCAATAGGCCGATGACATCGTGCTGCTCTCTCAAACGCCTCAAGGCCTACAGCGATTGATAAACCAACTAGCAGAATGCACATCCTCAGCCCAACTAGCTATAAATTTCCAAAAATCTAAGGTTATGTGTTTTTCTAGCCCACACAAAAAACAACTGAAATTCACGTGGACGATTAACAGCAACACCCTGGACCAGGTGGAAACATATAAATATCTGGGTGTACTACTAGATAGACATCTCAACTATAAGCAATATTCAGAACTACGGAAAGCAAAAGCAAAACAGCTACTATTTGCATTTAAAACCTTGCAAAAAAAGCTCAGCGACTGCTCGACAAACCATTTACTAAAGGTCGTGGCCGCAAAATTCTTGCCGTCAATTACGTATGGATCGGAACTCCTAAATACAAAGGACTCAACAGCATTAAACACTGTGCAAACTAGCCTCTTCAAGAATCTAATTTCGATTCTGCGCCACATTTCATAAGCCCTGATCAGATTGGAATTCGGGTTAAAAAAATCAGATACCGACAAGACAAGGGGCTCTTGCCAAATACTATTGGAGAATGAGGGCAGCGAAGGAAGACTCTCTAGCACACTACTGCTGGCTGGAGGTTGAAAAACAATCCAGATTGAGTAAGTCAGTTCACCTATTTTTAAAACAATCTATTGCGGCTCTAAAGTTAGAGGATGCTTGGCATACAATATCATCCTATCCGGAGTTTAAACGAATAGTCAACAAAGCCATTAATCAACAATCCCAGGTCATAGACAAAGCCTCTTTGACCTCTAAAACCAACGTATGGGTAGCAATGCCAACATATAAAACGCTAAAACCTCAACCATACCTGACAGGACATTTTGCAAACCAAAAAAAGCGGAAACTGATTTTATTGAGACTGGGTGTTTACCCATCGAAAGATCTTATCCCAAAATGGAAACGGTCATGGCCCACAATGGATTGCCGCCTATGTGGACAAGGAGATGAGTCGTTACTTCACCTATTATGTATCTGCCTGGCACTATTATCTATACGGAAAGTCCTCTTACGGCCAATACTGAAAAGAGAACAAAAAAGGACTTGCAGATCTGCTTTAATAAAATGCTTAGGAGACTAGACAGTCCAATTGGCATGCAAAGCAATAAAGTTTCTGAGCCTAATGAACTAGAAAAGAGCGACAGACAACTTGAACTGGTCAGGCATGCAAGGTGATAAAGTTCCTGTATTTAGTGGCAGCTCTAGTACAGCTCAAGCAGAATCCTACAAGAATCCCGCTTTTTATAGCATGGCTGGCTACTAATAAGACTGTAGGAAACCAGTGTATACTGTTTTAACTTGTTGTTATTATAAATTTTAATGAGATTTAAGGCAACTAACAAATCAGAATATTTGTTTGCGATTTTTATGTACATTGCTGGATGTGCCGCCCTTTTAAGATTTAAACTAAATCAAATAAAAGTAATTTTTTCATTCATTTTTTATTCGTATCATAAGATGCAAATAGTATTTGTTTTGAAAACATATCTGAGAGAAAGCCGTATAAACAAATACATCGTTGCAACTAATAAGCCACAGTTCACCCAAGAAGTAATGATAAATAATCATGGTTTAGGAGAAACAGCCATGTTTGAACCTGCTCTACAATTATTGTAAGACAAACCCAAAATTATGACCCTCTTGATATGGAAAGCCGGGTCTCTTCATTCTTTTAATGTCTTTCTGATAGCTGGGTGGAACAACGGGAGAAACAGCTCCCTCATGACAGTGTGGGATCCCAAATATCAGGATAGCTGATCACCCTGAAGGCAGACCATCTATATTACTCTGATGTGGACAGGAGAAGTGTGAATTTGTTTAAATCATATTCCAGTAGTCCCAGGTTTCATATTTTTGAAATCGTTCTAGCTTTACACACCTTGAACCACTAAAGAGGTCAGTAAAAGGTAAAAAAAAAAAAAAAATCAGTGTCTACAAATTTTCTAGCCACAAAACCTACAAAGAGAAGATAAGCCACAAATTAAACACTTTCTCATAATGCTTCTATTGTAAATGATGGTGAAATGGGTGTAAAAATCCAGATTTTTCATCCTATAAAGTTTGCTGATGTGTCTTTTAACACTTTTGTTATGGTATGTAATGCTACGTGTATTTGTACAGATCACAACTCACTTGGGAGGGCATCCTGGCACTTTTCAAAAATAATATACATAGGTTAATTTTCCGAAGAAATTCAATCAGTTTAGAAGTTTATAACGCTACATACAAACAGTTTACTTAATATTTCTCACAATTAGACTGAATGCTTTTTAAAAGGACACAGACTTCCTTGTGAAAGTGTTCACAATGTCCATGGAGTGAAACAAATGTACCCTTTGAAGGGACATAAAAGTAAAGCAAAAGAATTTCCATAAATCGCAGGATGAAAACAATTCTTTAAGAAAAAAAAACGAATAGGAGGGTCTTAAAATCACCATTCCCATTTGCCTATAAACAGGTTATTTCTTCATCTGGATGACTCAGATTTGTGTGCCATGTAAGTAGTTTTTGCTGGATGTATCTGCCTACTGATTGATAGATGAGGCCACAAGTATCATTATTTCAAATAGCGATTACATAATCGCTATTCTCTGCAAATCACAATTAGGTAATCGCTATTTGAATGTATGAAACCCCACGAGTTTCATTTAGGGTTTCCTAATGGGTCACAAATCGATCTACCGCATTAGTATTAATGAAGCAGGTCGTAATTTGCGACCCATTAGGAGTCATTAAAATCATTAGGATGGTGGCTTGCTGGGGTCAGCAGACCACCATGTCTGTGATTGCTTTTAAATAAAGCAATCTTTTCTTTTTTTTAATGCAGCCTGTTTTCCTTAAAGGAAAACGGGTTGCGTTTAAAAAAGAAAGTGAATATTTTTCTTTTCATTTTTCAAGAGCAGACAGTGGTCTGTGGGACCACTGCCTGCTCTTAAAAACATTTTTACGAACATTTACGAAGGGGAAGGGGTCTCTTGGGGAACCCTTCCTGTTTGTGTATGGGTTACCACCTACTTGAATTAGGTGGTAAAATGCGAATGTTTTGCGACCGCATTTCGGTTGAATAACATTGGGCCATATGCATCATTATTGGAAATAGCGATTAATTGCGATTCTCTGCGAATCGCAATTAGGTAATCGCTATTCCTAATGTAATCGCTATTCCTAATGTATGAAATGCCATGAGTTTCACTTAGCAATTCCCAGTGGCTCATTAATATTCATGAGGTAGGTCGCAATTTGTGATCCATTTGGGAATCGCTAAAAACACAGGGATAGTGGCCTGCTGGGTAAAGCAGACCACCATGTCTGTGTTTGCTTTTAAATAAAGCAAAGGGGATTTAGAGCCGGCATGAGTACAATGACAAATCTTCTTACTCTCAGTCTCCTTCTCATCTGCTTTGTCAACCTAAAAGCAGCATTCAACAGCGTACTGAAAACCAGGAAGAGCCTCAAGACCTGCCTTTCCGCTGGCCCGGAGCTGCACCCCCCCGCGCCTTGAGACCCTCACGGGTGAGTATCGTGCTTTAAAAGCCCCTGATTGATTGATTGAGAGATCGTCTTTGGGCAAAGATGGCCAGATGGGGCGTACCTCCAAAATTACTGGAGGCCATGATCAACTTGTATTCAGACACCTGGGTCCGAGTAAAAATGGGCAAGGGCAGCAGATCAACAAGTAAGATCCCCACACACATTGGCTTAAAGCAAGGGTGTGTTCTTGCCCCTTGCCTATTCAACATTTTTATGGCAAACCGCGATGCATGACTATCAGAATTAACAAGCGACCCTCCGAAATCAGCAAAGAAACCAGAGCGGTGTCTACAATATGCGGACATCGTCTTATGTTGTCAGACTCCAATTGGCCTCCAGCGCCTAATAACAAATCTACTCAAATATACTGAATCACTGGACTTGTAGTTAAATCATAGCAAAACAAAGGCTATTTGGTTTTTTTCGGCAAAATCCAGACCCCACCGCACCAAGTTCAAGTGGAAAGCAGCAGGGAATAACCTAGATTGGCTAGATCTTATAAATACTTAGGAGTGGTAATGGACTCCAGATAAACCTTCAAGGAGTATCTAGCACAAAGAAGGGTCTTGGCCAACAAGTTACACTTCGCCTTTAACTTACTCCAAAAAAAGATGGGGAGCACGTCTCGCTCCTACCTACTACAAGTTATAGGGGCTACGTTTCTCCCTTCACTCGCCTATGGTTCAGAACTCCTAAAGGGAAGGGATGCGATCATCCTAAACCAACTGCAGTCCATCCTGTTCAAACACATTTTCCAACTTCCGCAACATATTTCACAGGCTCAAGTGCGACTGGAGTTTGGGTTATTCCACCAATCCCCGGTAAGGATGGCTGCACTTATTAAATTGTGTTGGAAGATGAGATCAGCCCCACCTGATTCACTGGCTGCCCTGTGGTGGTCAGAAATGAAGAACCAGCACACACACAAAAATGACTGGCTAACAGTGCTTCAACAAGCTCTAACGACTCTGAACCTGACTAAAGTCTGGGACTTAAACATCAGCTTTACCACCTTTAAAAAACCAACAAAGAGGCTAAATAACACTCCTGGACACTTGACAAAGCAGAGATGGCTCGTAAAAAGCATGGATGGACTGTTCTCCGAACCTACACCAAGTGGGGCCCACAACCGTACCTCACAAGTCACCTCTCAGACCATCCAATACTTTCTTCTTCTAATTCGTATGGGAGCTTTTCAATCAAAAGACCTGGTCCCAGCCTGGAAACAAACCTGGTCGGACCCATACTGTCGAATATGCGGTCGCTTTGAGGAGAGCGTATTACACTTTTTGTGCATTTGCCCTGCCGTCATTCATCTCAGACAAAAACTGCTATGACCAGCCTTGCCGGCCCTCCAGATAAGATCCTGCCACTGTGCTGACACAACTGAACAGCCATATGATTCAGCTCTCCTGCAGGGCAACAAAGTTTTTACTACAAGTTAAAAGACTGCTATTAGCGCAACAGTGGACTCTTGAGTCATAAAATCAGCTTCTGGCTTTCTACCTCACATGTAAGCCATTTTGCAATTTGCTTTTTTTTTTTTTCGCCCCGACGCTTGTAAGATACTCGCACATTTTGGATTTATTGCAATATTTCCGCTTTTATAGAGATTAACGGTTTTTTAAACTCACTCACCTTTTAATCAAAAGGCATGTTGTATTATTTAAAGTCGTGTTTTATCTATCACGCCATAAGCACATTTTAACTTTGTACTGGACCGCTTTTTAAATGATTTTTATTAATCTGCAAATAAAGATTCACTTGTGTAAATAAAGCAAAGTTTTTTTTATTTAAATGCAGCCAGTTTTCCTTAAAGAAAAACAGGATGTGTTTAAAAAAGAAAAAAGAAAAGCTTTCTTTTCATTTTTTAAGAGCTGGCAGTGGTCCGTGGTACCACTGCCTGCTCTGAAAAAACGTTTTCGCTACCATTCACAAAAGGAAAGGGGTCCCTTAGGGATCCCTTCCCATTTGCGAATGGGTTACCTCCTACTTAAAGTAGGTGGCAAAATGCAAATGTTTTGCAACCACATTTCGGTCGCAAAACATTCTTACATACGGTAGGTATTCGCAATTGGAATTTGGTTACATGTTACCGAATTGGAAATTGGAATTCATACATATCAAAATGCATTACGACCAATAAAATGCATGATACATGTGGCCCATAGAGAGGAAATCGGTAAAAACTCATGCCCTCACTTCTGTCGCTCCACCTCCCAAAACATCCCCTGCTAATAATCATTTGCAGAGTAACACATGACTAATTAAAGTACGACCTGGTCAATCTGAATTTTAGTAAATCTCATTTCAACTCATTTTAAAGCTGTATTCAGAGTGTTTTCAAAATAATCTCACAGGCCCAGAAACTGTCATTTGTAAAAATGAAATTATTTTAGGTGTGTGGTCATAGACGTGACAAATACGTTTTACATTGCAAACTGTTTGTAAACACAGAAAAAAACACGCATTTGTATAATAAGTATTTATGAAAAGAAATTCTAACACTGCATGACGCATATTTTCCTCTCATGTATTCGCACTTGACTGGATTTAAATATTTAAATATTGGGGGCTTTGAACAATGAACCATGAACCATGGAAGCACAAGCATGATTTGCAAGTGGTGTTATACACAAACTGACAAATCCCCAGTTTGGTCTTATTAGCATAAAATGGAGTGGCCACGGGAGTGATCTTCCCGAAGGGCTGCAACCCCTTGCCCATTAAAGCTCTTGAATCCCCTCATCGCGCATCAACCTTGCAGCAAATTTAGGTTGGCGTGGGCCAATTGTGCCCAACGATAAATCAAGACGCCTTGCACGCTCCAAGCGCTTTATCTTCAGGCTCACTGATAAGACAGCCTCTTAAATACTTACCTTTTCACTTCCACAGGTGCATGAAATCTGGATGACTGGCCAGCGTCAATGGGCCTGTAGGGCCATCCGGCAGTGCCAGAAGAGCTGGTCTGACAGGTAAGTGCGTAGGCCGGTTTTTATCTGTTTGTGGGCCTGTTGTATGGCCCGGTGGGCCGGATCCAACTGTTGGTTTCCCTGATATTTCCAAAAACACTGGCTGCAGCAAACACAAACGTGTGCCGTCTCCCATAATTGCAAAAACAATACACAGCGTGTCTTTACGGGTTCAAAACGGCCCTGGCACTTTTTAAGCTATCTGATTCGCTAAAAGTGGTCACTTTTTTTGGGTGACGGGGCCTATTTTCTGTTCGAGTCCGACACTGGGACGGGCCACAGAGTTCCATCCGCACAATTCTGACACTGCCTCCCTAGTGGCAAAGAGACCTGACGTTTCCAGTCAGATATTTTCACTGTTTCAAGGGGGGGCAGAATCAGCTATGAATTTAAACGAGCGAAGCAGCAGCTCTGGCAATTGTATTAGATGTTTAACAATGCACACAGCAGTTGGTATGTTTTATTTTTAAGGTGATAGAGAGGTAAAGTATAACTTTATTATACTCACGTTCATTGGAATTAAGTGGTTTTGCGGCCACAGCGTTTTCTACATAATTATGGATCTGCTGCATTTGCCACATAATCCATCATCTGCTGCATCTGAAAATTTTAACAAAAAATCATTTTGTTTCTAGCTCAAACCGATCAAAAGTTTCTAAAAACATGGAGACGTGTTCCGACGCTGTGGAAGGCCCTTCCCAATGGTAGACTAGTCATCTTTTAGTTACTTATTACTCTATTTGGTTGTTAAAGTAGTACTGAGGTGAAATCCTCCTTACACAGACAGTGTTAAAAGTACCAAAAAAAAGTAACACTGTCACGCAATGTGCCGCATTATGCAGCATAATTTGCCCTTTCTTGTTGCATATTTTAGTCAAGCCTGCCGCCTAAATTGGCCCTCCTATGCCACATAATTCCAGTGGCCCAGATTATACCGTTCTGCTTTACTATATCACATGTTCATGTGTACTTGCATGTATTTTCACAAAGTCAGCTCTGCAGGAAGCAGTTTATATTCCTTCACATTCTGGCAAGCCGGCGTGCTACTGTATACTTGCCATATGCACGTTTTACAATTCAGTTTTCAACGTATGCTGATGAACAATTTTACTTCTGTTGTTACCTTTCCAGTTGCAGTCTCCCCATCTAATGCTCGGTTATCTTTGTCAATCAATGAGAGGCCTCCATGTGGTTGTGAAGTGTTCTCTTTGTGCGGGAGATGTAAGGAGACTGTCACTGTGGGCACTCTTTACTCCAGAAACTTTATTCGATCTATATCCAATTAAGATCATAAAAGTAGATTAAAGAAGAATACATAAACAGCAACAGTTAACGTAGAGTCCCAATTCCTGTTAGTAAAAGAGTGGCCAGTCAAATTCATTAAACATTCCTTGCATATACGCTTATGTCCATTTAAAATACAAGTTAAAATATCAGTTAATAAATGTTAGAGTATGTCAAAATAAAAGATAAACAAGTCCAAATCCTGGTTATGGGACCACTTGTTTCCTTTTTTTCATACATGCCCTTAAAAAAGACGCTACTGAAAAGCAGACAAAAGGGTTTGACAGGGATTTTAAAAAATATAATGCAACCCGACATACTTTAAAATTATGCCGCTTTAAAATCAGGACAATGAATTTCTTTCTTTCCTGGTGGTAAAAACCACTGAAAAATAATAAATGGAGGTCATTTTGGGGAGATTGGGTATCGCAAGGGCACAGAGTCAGATCAGAATGCTTGAATCTTCTCCCGGGTTACCCTAGCATCAGTGGTATCAAAATCAAGCGAAATCTTAATAGGATGAATTTGTGGTGCGATATGGGGATATCTGCTAGGTAAAAGTATCCTCCCTCTGACAAAGGTGGAGTTACTTGGTACATGAGAACCGACTGTTTGCAATGGTTCCTCTCCCTGTGCATATATCGGACCCGCAGCATAAATGTGTCCACCAACTTCTGCCTAGACGTCTTTCTACAGGCAGTTGGGTCCTTAAAAAGGTCTTTCCGCCCTTTAGCGGACAATTCCATTTCAACATAGTTCAGCCTTCTGATCCTGGTGTAGTTCTCCAATTTTAAGGTGTCCGCTTTTAGTTTGGTGCCCGGGCCAAATTTGGGTCCAAGTCCAACCCTGCATCGAAAAGCCCATGTTGGTCAAGTATGTTGTATCATCACTGCAGATTACTCCCCGGAGTAGTAATGAACAATTGGTCAGACTCTGGAGGATCGCTCCTCCCAAGGATCCTCCTCCCATACACCTGCGCGCGGCGGCAAGTACAGTTTTTGAAGTTTTAAATAGCAAAAAACTCAAAGGTATTGAAGCGCATTACATGAACACCAGTTACATTGCATAAACACACATTCTTTTCTTTTTTTTTTTAGGCAAGGCGAGGTTAAGTGATTTGCCTAGAATCATAGGATGTTGAGCCAGCGCCCGAGACTCGAACCTGTTTTCACAGTTCCAAAGTTGGCAGTCCTGGCCATTAAGCCACACCCTCTCCGCTACACTTGTTTGGAAGATCAATGCCGAGAACATATATGAAATTCCCCAGTGGCAATGTTGTACAAAAACCTTAGATTTTCAGCAAAATATTTCAGAACGGATCCTTGTGTTTCTCAAGGTGAATCACAAAAGTATCTGATTTACATTTTTTCAAAGGAGCAGAAGTTTATTACAGTGTTTTGGTGCTGTTAAACAAATGTATACAACCTCAATGTTGAATGGAATCGCACACCACAAATCCTACCCTTACTCTACTGCATCCATGGTGTGGACCTAACAAGAACCTCGATAAATGCAACTCTGGGCTATTGCAATGCGCTATATATGGGTCTCCCATAAATACTAATCCAAATATGCAGTGACTGCAGAACCACACAGCAAGACTGCCTAAACCTTTACAAGCTCGAGCATGTGAAGCCAGCACCGACATCAATTCACAGCTCTCGTAAAGGAGAGAATCAAGTTCAAGGTGCTTTTAAAGGGCCCAAATAAAGCATACTGGAAGAAGGGCGGCTAAAAACAGAAATCTCTGGACTGTGACAGCACACCAGATCACCCAACAAACCTTCAACAGAAAAAAAAGACACAGAGACACCTCCCTCAGCAGTTTATGGCCTGAAACAGTGGAATGCTGAGAATCCAACCTTGAGGGCAGGACCCAAATGCCTACAACTGAGGAAATACCTAAAACCTGAACTCTTCACAATAGCCTTTGACTAGACAATAGTCTTGGGGGGGATATCAGATAACGGTCATGTCCTGTAGAGTCTTGAATTCCTGCTACCACACAAAGCTAGAATGCAATTTGCATACATTTGATGCCACTCTAATGTATCCATGTTGCTGTCATTAACAGTAGGACTTTCCCCCTCAGATATTTCTATTTCTTTCATTTGTCCTCTCAGACTCTTCGATTTCTTTCATAGAAAGTGTGAACATTTAGCAGGCCTGTCAACTCACACGGTGCCACCATGTTCACACGATTTTGGCTTCCTTCACACGGTCACCTGGTGAAGAGCCAAAACCACATGGTGGCAGGGAAAACAAGCTGGAAACCACTGAAGAGAGTGGCTTTCCAGCTTGTTGCTTGAGGCTGTAAGCAGCCACTGTCCATTAAAGGGTGTGAAAACACACCAGGACATCGGCGGCAGCCTCTGCGATCCTTTCTTTTTTTGGGATGGTGAGGAGGGGTGATGGGCTTGGTGGAGGGCAGAGTGTCTGTTAGTTTGCGCTCCTCACAAGTCCCTGCCTCCAAGGTACTGTCCCCTCCTCACATGGTGAATTTATTTCTGACTTAGACATGCATAGAAATGTTTGTATCACATGAACCTGCTTTCAAGGATTGTTTATAGTACTAAATATTTGGTGTGGGTGGAATATTTCATTTCGCCCATGGAATTGGTGGAGTTTTTCGACTCAGAGTTACTTTTGTAGCACAGAGTTCGAGTCAAATTCTGCTAATCGTCGCAAGGCAGAATTTTTTCCCCGCGAGGCTCCAGAAATGCGAGCGAGATTTAGCGTCCCCTAGCAAGATTTTCTAACACGGACTGTCGCCGGCACTCACAGTCAGAGGGCTGCTTCTTGAGTAGATTTGCGGCCACTTGAGTAGATTTTCTTCTCCAGCGATAGCAAAATCAACTCAAATGGCTGCGCTCTCTTGTGCACCACATGGTGCCATTCACGCTGATTTTTCAGTGCTGCTCGCGGTACTGGCACTTAATTGCAGAGCGAGCCACGTGACGGGCATTTTTTCCACCCGTTGGCGAAACTCTGCAGAATCTTGCTGAGTTTTTATGTAACTCCATGGAATTCTGTGGAGTGAAACATTGAGAGTTCAGCCCACCCGTACCAAATACATCTGATAAATATGATAATTGCTCTGACGCATTTGCCGCCATGATTGATTGTGGTATTGCTGATATAGTGTCTGCTAGTTCTACCATTGTTTTCAAAATAATAACTTAAATACGCTATTATCAACAATCAGATCCTATACATTCTCAGGAATCAAACAATAAATTAGGGACAGACTTCGTGCCAAGCCTACCGAGGACAAAGTCAAGCCAGATTGCAGCATCTGCCTTAGCTGGAGGCAATAGCGATGAGAACTGGCCTTCAGCCATAAGCTGTTGCGGCCTTGCACGAACTGCAACAGAAAATAGACAGCTTCCTATTTAATAATGTAAACAGGTGTGCTGTACGCACCACCTACAAAACTTGAGAATAGACTGCCATTTATTGCTTTAGAATAACACCTAGAAGTAGCACGAGGATGTTGAATTCTCGAACTCAATAACAACGTTGGAGTTTTTCTTGTTGTTTTCATTGGCCATGACATGCTTCGCTGCATTGCTTTTCATATTTTGTGTAGAAACCATTCTTTTTTTATGCACTAGGTTAAGATTTTAAATAAACATTTTAAAAATGCATGTCCTGTTTCTTATTGCGATTTGAGTGTGTTATTTATTAACGAACGGAGGGTTGGAGTTCCACTGTGTCCCTGAACTTATCTTATCTAGTGGGACTGGTCGTTACCAGGAAACATTTCCTACACATTATTGCTCAGTGGGCTGTGTGAGGGCTGCATTCCAACTGGATATCTAATTCGTGTTGGTATGCTAAGTCCTTGTGCCAGAGGGTTAAAAATCCAACCAGAGTGACTCTCTGGGGACCCTAGCGTACACATCATTGCGAAATGAGGCACTTTATAAAACTTCAAGATAAATGAATACATTTGTATGCACTCGTTAAAGACGACACAGGTAGTTGCATGCAAAATTCTTTGTAACATGGTGAAAAAGTCCAGGAAGTCAAAAAAGTCTTATTGTGTGAGAGAAGGTTGAAGTTGTGAAAATTCCAAATATTAGGAGATGTAAACAGCTGCTGAGCAGTTGGTTAGAGCAACAAAAATTGATTGATTGGAAGTAAAAAAGGACCACTGGAAACACCACTTTGGCAGTGTTGACAACTCCCACAAGTAGTAGCTATCCGGAAATTTAGATAGCGGGATCGTAGTAGAATATCCAGAGTTTTATATGTTTGGGTTCCAGGCCATCGAAATATCTTTTAGACATTGAGGCACTCATGAACTGGTGATATCATCACACTTCCACTTCATTCAGCGTAAGTATGTACATAGATGCCCATGCGCTCCAAGACGATTGATCAGGATGGGTAGATGTAGATCCTGCAACTGCCATAGATGCAGTGCAGATAACTGATTTTTTCCCATGTCATATAGAACTGCCTGATGATAAACATGATTCTGACACACAATAGGATATACAATATAACAGGTTTTGGGGCGATTAATAGGCGTCTCCCAGAAATTGGCTCTTTGGGGGATTATAGGGAAGTGGGATGGGTCAGTACACAAACAGAGGTTGGTGAGAATGGGGTGCCTGGTTGCTAAGCCTGACATTATGCACAACTGGCATAGTAATAATGCCTCCAGAGTGACAGAATAGTTGAGGGGAATTGATAGATAATGCAAACACAGAGAAAGGTTCTACCTAATGAGAAAGTGTCCGAATAAATATCAAAACATCTGTGATCCCTGGATGACTTTGAATGTCCTTGAGCCCCTGAATAAATAGTACGCATACATGTTCACACAAGATTGGAGAAGATCTGTAAAGCCGTATTATAATTTTAATTCCTGATTAGGAGACAAGCTGTATGTGCTATTAAATATGTGATGTTGTTCCAGAAGAAAAGTCATAAAATGTGTTCATGAAAAAGGATTTAAGCAACATTTTCTTTTGAAAAAGTCTGTGACATGAGGCCATTTAAATAGACATATAATGTTACCTTGTGTTTTGGGTCCTGTTCTGATTGGACAATCAATGTATTTCCATACCTTCTGTGAGGCTTTGGAGTGAGCCGCTTTTTGTGTATTGTGTCAGCCCTATGTTTAAAATCCTGTAGAGTGGGACTATGGATTGGTGGGACTATGGATTGCAATGCCTGCTGAAACCCTGTGGACATAACAGTTGTTACTGTTTAATGGCATCGCAAACGTGCTGTACGGTTTCTTTTGTTCACTAAAAATCAATAAAATTGAGTATAAAAAAAAATCCTGTAGAACAGAAACAGATCAGAAATGTTTATGCGCACAGGATACTATCCTTTATATGGTCATATGGCAACATTCCTGGCTTTGTTAATGTGAATTTAGCGGAGTTGATTAGCGCAAAAGTTAATCATATATTCAAATGTACATTCACAATGGCTCTACTAGCACAAGAATACTAATTCTACGGATGCTGTTGCTAAAAGTATAGTTCCCATGTAAGGGCACTGTACTTCATTGATCTAAAAATGTACGGTTCAATTCCCTGACAATCTATACATGGGCAGAAAATATTTCATACCACGCATAATGATGGTTCAAGTTTCAGATTACTTATAACTGGAACTTTCATTTTAAGGATACATAGAGAAACCAATAAGACTTTACTGCAAAATAATTGCAAAGCAATTTGCAAAATCTTTCTAAGACCATTCTCAGATGATTGGTAAAAGTTTCAAGACCATACAGAAATTTAGTAAATAAACTTTACCAAATGACGCTGGTGTAGAAACCACACACCTGCCAACTGGGGAAACAGATGGAGGGCACATTCCATGTACAGTGAAAGGTAAAATATGAAAAAGTACAAGTTGAAGACGAGTGATGGTGGCTTGGTTTAAGGGGATACTATGACTCTTTCCTGAAATATCGAGTTGATTATGGGTGTGAAAGCTTCTTCGAGAGAGAGGCAAGAAGCTGCTTTATAAATGGTACCTTACAGGGTTTCCTCGGGTGCACTGGTACCTTTTAGAACTTGGATCAAAGTTGATAATTCCTCTTTAGCCATTGGATGGAAAGTGGTGAAAGATTCTGAGGCTGGGCCACAGGATGTTGAGTTGACTGAATCACAAGATGAAGATCTGAAGATTAAGGCCAAGGTTAATAGTTTCTTGGGATGGAATCCCAGATTTTGCCAGCTTGGACTCGACGGCTAGGAGACTGTTTTCACAGTGATGACATATTGCATGTTTTTTTTTTTCAATGCTTCCTGATCAGTTGTCCACTTGTATATGTTAAAAATCTCTCCTTTTTTAATTTGTCCCGCTCTGATTTTTATTTCAAGCTATTCCTTTTTGATTCTCTTAATAGGTTTGTGACAGATCGGTGGAACAATGGTAGAATCTGACCAGTGTTAGGCAATGTGGAACTTGCTTGAATTTTAGAAGAGGCTCTCATCTTTAAGATATTAGATTGCCCATTGCTCTGATGCCGACAGCAGAAGTGGGATTTAGGTTAGATAGCATTTCAAGCTCTTGGGATGGATTTTATATTTTTAAGATATTGTTCTTACTTTATGTGCCCTGAACAACTATAAAGGTTAACAAAAGCTGAAAAGATGGGCATTTTGAATATTTTGTACTCCAAAAAGCTCATTTAAAAAGTCAATGTGCACCACAACAAACTTGTTCCGCAATGTTATAACAATCTGTACTGCTGGAAAAGTGTACAAAATACAGATTAATGATCCTTAGGGTAAAGACATTTTCTGAAGAATGAAACACAATTTTGAAATTTGCTTAGTACTTTTTTATTACAAGTAGCCTGAATTCCTTGAATATAACTTTTCACAATTTCCATGATAGTCAGACAGAAATGTCACAGTGAGAGGTGACTGAATTAGAGGTTTCTTTGGGAAAAGTTCACGAATGGAAAGAATTTAAAGTTAACAACTCCCTATGTCTTAAAAACTCTATTTCTCTATAATGATAAATGTTGGAACTGTGACCAGGAACCAGGTACACACAAACACATGTTCTTTGGGTGCAAATTGTTAGATTCATACCGGGTATCAATACAGAAGCAGCTGTCAGTAAACTTTAATACACTCATAACCCTATCCTTCTCTATGGTAACGTTGGGTCCATGGGCTTCCTCATCTCCACTGTCCTTAGATGAAAATGATATGGTGTTGCTGGACTTAATACTAACCATAGCAGTTAAAATTATACTTGCAGAGTGGAAATCTTTCCAACATCTATCGTATCACACTTGGTGGGCTTGGGTGTCATATCTATGTGGAGCTCACACACTACAATCTAAAAATTAATTTGCACCACCAATTTCTAGTATAGTCTGGAGATCCCTGGATAGATACATTAAGTTCTCAGGGTCTTGTAGCTCAACCCATTACTGGGTCTTTTCCTTACGTTTTCGTACTATGCTCATTAAGCAGATATCCCGCTTCACCCTCCTACCCTCCTCCTCCTCCCCTTTTCTTCCATTTTGGTGTTTCTTGACAAAGGCGATACAAACGACGCCACATTCCTTGGTACTGAACCTACCCTTCTAATCCAGTTCATACAAGTTACGGTACCTTTTGTGCCTATAGTTTGCATACCTCTTTAGTTATTATATAGGCACTGCCCACATCATAGTCCTTTTGGACCTGGATTGTTCTTGTATACTCAACCGCAACATCTTTTATGTGCAAACCATTGCCATGTCATATATATATCCTGTACCTTATTCGCTTTGTTGGTATTGCATTATCATCTAACTGTATACCTTTTCTCTCAAATTAATAAAACAATTTGAACACAAAAAAAAACACTTTATTTCTCTACCTGGATGTCTGGTTGATGCTCTGGTTGGGCAACATGGACAGTTTCAATACTAATTGTAGATGTTTGCCTTGGTAGGACTTTGCCGCTTGTGGTAGTCTGCTGTTTGACATCCTATAGAACAAAAGTAGGTTAAATACATCCTTATAATGTTCTCGCTTTCTTTCCCATCTCTTAATACCACTTGCAGCATAACCCATGATTGAATTTCTGAATTTCATGGTAATTCTGAATTTAGGAGATCTCAAAACAACTAATTTTAAAGCTATTCAGAAATGTGTGTGCAAAATGACATAAGTCTAGAAATGTTCATTTTAAGACTATGTAAAAATTAATCATCTTAGACTTGTGGCAGTAGAACAAACATTATCTAGCCACAGTTCTCTATAAACGTTTATTAGTACGTGGACCATTTCATAATAAATGCTATATGTGGCCTTGAAAGTGAACATACATTTCTTCAGAGACTTAAAGCATTTGAAGCGACTGTATTGTTAAAAGTAGAGTTCATGCTTTGCTTTGTATTAAATTTGCAGCAACAAGGGAAAACACTACCATTTTGAATTGACTACAGGGAATGCAGGAATACTTCATTACCAGTGTTAGCCTTGGCTTTTCCAGCGGGTTTATCCCCAGACTTTTTGTTTTTGGGCCTCCTGTCTTTGACCCTGTTTTTGTTGGTTTTAGGACTCTGGGCACGTTACCACTGCTGGTCAGTGCTAAATTACATATGCTCTCTGGGTAAATTGTTATTATGGATTGGTTTTTTCATGATTGGCTTATCTGATTTACTACTAAGTCCCTAGTACAGTGCACTGCGTGTGCCCAGGCCTGTAAGTCAAATGCTGCTAGTGGGCCTGCAGCACTGATTGTGCCACCCACACAAGCAGCCTTTCAAAGGGTTCTCAGACCTGCCACTGCAGTGTCTGCACGCAGTTTGTACTGCCACATAGACCTGGCAAGTGCACCCACTTGCCAGGCCCTAACATTCCCTTTTCTTACATGTGAGTCACCCCTAAGGTAGGCCTAAGATACCCCTGTGGGCAGGGTGCAGTGTATGTGAAAGGTAGGACATGTACTAGTGTGTGTGACATGTCCAGATAGTGAAATATAGTGTATTTCGCTTTTCACTATTGAAAGGCTATCTGTCCCGTAGGATAGAATGGGAAATTATTTATAACATCTTATAAGTATAACTTCCCATTGGGACAAGATAGAAAGATCGAGTTTAGTATGCCTGAACTCAGAATATAAAAATGCATCTGTTAGTAAAGATGATTTTTATATTGTGTTTTTGAAAATACCACTTTTAGAAAGTGGGTATTTTCTTGCTTAGCCATCCTGTGTGCCTCTGCTGGTTTGTGGATTGACTGTCTGGCTTTGGAGTGACAGGGGCTGGGGCTGTGCATTCACTTTAGACAGCCACTGGGGGGGGGGGGGTTGAGGTGTGTCCTGCCTTTCCTAGATGAGTCAGGGCTGGGCTGAATAGACCTGAGCTGCATTTAGAGTAGGGAGAGGAGATTTCCTTGCACCTAAATGGGCCTGGTCTGCCTTATACAATGCTGTCTCCACCTCCTGCCGGGAAGCTGGACCAGAGAGGGCAGAACTGGTTTTGACTGAACAAAGACCCTCTATGCCACTAGAGAACAAAGAGAAGTTGAGTATGGGACTCAAGAGGAACCTCTGCCAAGGAGAAGAGCTGGGAAAGCTGAAGGAGAGGTACTGCCCCTTTGCTGTGTGCTGTCTGGGGTTGGCCTGCAGTGGCTGTTTCTGCCAAGAAGAGGACAAGGTCCCTGCTGTGTGCTGTGTATCCTGCCTGAAGATGATCTCCAAGGGCTTGAAGTAGATCTTGCCTCCTGTCCTGAAGTCTCAGGGACACAAAGGCTTCCCCACTAGCTCTCCTTAACTTCCTTGCTGGGAGTTCTGACCTGCCAAGAGGTGCCTGTTCCTCTGTTGGGCCTCGAGAGTATGTTCCTGCTGCTGGGAGCTGGGAAAAGAGAAGCAACTAAAGAAGCGTGATGCATCTGCACCCATTTCCGCCGCATCGCCGCTGTGCCACTGAAGAAACCGATGCAGCGCCTGCCCGGGGCTGGAGAAATTGCTGCATGCTGAATCTAGTGCACCGATCTCCGAAGTCCAAGATCACCGCACTGATTCCGACGCAGGCCCTGCTGTGTGACTGCAAGAACCAACGCATCGTGGGACCGCGGCTGAAGAGATCAACGCAGCGCCTTTGCCGCTGATGCATCCCTGAAAACCCCATGCATCGCACCGGGTCGCCAAGTCCACATCAACGCCGGGGCCGGAGTAAGAAAATGACGCATCACCCACCCGCACAGTAAGAAACTGATGCTTCACCTCCTCTTCAGTAAGGAACCGACGCATCACCTCCTCTGCACAGGAGTAAGGAACCAACGCATCACCTCCCCTGGAGTAAGGAACCAACGCATCACCTTCCCTGGACATAAGGAAGCGACGCATCACCTTCCCTGCGGTTGTTTTTGTTTATGATTTTGACGTATCCAAGGTACTTTGTGTTGGAAGTATCGCATCTATAGTTTGCTATGGACAGAACTGTTTTTACCTTCTAAAAGTCATATTTTGATTATTGTATGTTGGATTTTGTCATTTTGGTCTTGTTTGGTTTAGATAAAGATTACTTATTTTTCTAAACTGGTGTGGCGTCCATTTGTAGTGTTTTCACTGTATTACTATAGGTGTGCACAAATGCTTTACACACTGCCTCTGAGATAAAACCTGTCTGCTCGTGCCAAGCTACCAAGGGGGTGAGCAGGGGTTTATTTTGATTTTATTTATTTTGAAGGTTTTATATAGCGCGAACAAGACCCTTGCGAGACCCTTGCGCGTATCAGAGCGCTTTACAAGTCATATGTAGAAAACACAATACATCACACAAAGATATAGGTGAAACAGCTATAAGCAGCTTATACACGTACCAATAAGCTAGCGTAAAAACAAAAGGACAACTATGGAGCATAAAAACAGAACTAGTAATAATATATAGTAAAAGGACAGAGAGTTCACGTGAATTTAGCCATGAGGATCGCTTTCACTTCTTTTTTGAAGGAGGCAGTGGACGGGTTCATTCTTGTTTCAATGGGCAAAGCGTTCCAGATCCTAGGAGCCATACCAGAGAAGGATCGGTTATAGGTTTTTTTCTTGGCGAATCGTTGTGGTTTTAGAAGAAGAGTCTTGGCACTCCTGGAGGCTCTGATGCCCGCAGAGAGCACCAATTTCTGAGCTAGGTAGTGCGGGGAGTTGTGGTGTAAGGCCTTGTGCGTCATACAAGCGATTTTCAGATGAATTCTAGCTTCAAACGGTAGCCAGTTGAGGGCTCCCAGGTCAGGGGATATGTGAGAGTTTCTCTTTGAGCCCGTAATGAGTCTCGCCGCTGAGTTGATAGTGGCTCTTAGTGGGGCTGTCGATGACCTTGGGAGGCCGCATAAGGTTACCGCCCCATATTCCACTCTAGGGATTACTAGGGCTTGAACTGTTTGTTTGAAATCGTAGGCTGGCAGAAAGGGTTTCAGTTTTCGCAGGGTCTTCAAGTGGAAGTTAGCTCCTTTGGTGGAGGCGCTGATATGCTTCTGCATCTTAGGTTGCTGTCAAGCGTTACACCTAGCGATTTCGCTGAGTCGACGATGAGAGGTTGTCCTTTGAGAGCTGTTAAGTGCTTCAGCCAATCCAGGATAGTGGGAGTTTTGTTAGGGGAGCAATTAAGAGGAATTCCGTTTTGAGGAGTTTAGTTTCAAATGGTTTTCGGCCAGCCATGTTTGGGTTTTTGTAGTGTGGTGTTGAGCGATTTGATGTCATCAAGTGAGTGGATCTTGATGTATATTTGGGTGTCGTCTGCATACATATGGAAGTGAATCTTGGCGAGGCTGAGAAGATCGGTAAGAGGTTCCATAAAAGGTTGAAAAGGGTGGGTGAGAGGGAGGAGCCTTGTGGAACTCCTAATGTGACAGGCATGGGGTTGGACAGGGATTGGTTGACCTTGAATCTTTGGGATCTATTTTGGAGGAAAGAGGCGAACCAGTTAAATAGAGTTCCAGACATTCCCATTCTGTGTTTCATGAGTTCAAGCAGGTTGCCGTGTTTGACGGTGTCAAATGCTGATGACAGGTCGAGTAGGATAAGTAAACAAGCTTCGTTTTGGTCCAGGATTTTTAGAGCGTCGTCAATTACATGTGTCATGGCTGATTCGGTACTGTGACCTGCTCGGAAGCCTGATTGAAATTGGTTAAGCAGGTTGAATTGATCAATGTGGCTGTTCAGCTGCATGTTAACGCATTTTTCCAGGAGTTTGGCTAGCATAGGTATGTTAGAAATTGGACGCTAGTTATTTGGGTCCGAGGGGTCAGCTGTTGTTTTCTTTAGGATAGGCGACACCTGACCTGCTTTCAGGATGTCTGGAATGGATCCTTGAAGGAGGGACGTATTTATGATCTTGGTCCAGAGAGGTAGTAACAGAGGAATGAAGTCTTTTAAGTAATTAGCCGGGAGCGGGTCTGTGAAATGATTGGAGGGTTTCAGAGCGGTTAGCGTCTTTAATATGGAATCTTCACTGTACGTGTTGAAGTGGGACCAAGTTGCGTTGTTTTTTAGTTTGAATTTTGGGAGGTCGTTAGCTTGTGCACCAGCAGGGGGTAGTGATGAATTCTTTATCATGTCTGAGAGGGATAAGAGGTCCTTGAGTAGATCTGATTTTATGGATTCTGTTTTAGAAGCGAAGAAGGAGGCAAATTCATCGCAGTTGGGTAGAGTAAGTGGGATAGCGTTAGGGAGACTGGGTACGCTCTTGGTTTGGGTTTTGATAAGATCGAATAGCTTTTTGGGGCGGTTCTTGGCTTGGTCTAGTGGAGTCTTTCTAAAATAGGAGTTTCTGGCGATTCTTAGAAGCTTGAGGTGGTCAGCTGAGGGTGCGGCTCTCCAACGTCGTTCAATTACTCTGAGAGAGCGTCTGTCTGCATTAAGCCTCCCATCATACCAAGGTTTTGAGTTTTTGTGGTAGTTCTTTTCAGTTGAAGCGGGGCTATTTTGTCTAGTAGGTTGTTCATGGAGTGAAAGTAGTGATTGGTCAGCCCCTGGACATCGGCTAGGTCTTCCGGGGGACATAGAAGGTTTGAATTAGCTGATGCTGTAAGGTCAGAGCCGGCGTTTTCAGGTTTCTCTTCCAGATCTTAGTTCTCAGGGGTTGTGTTGGGAGTCGTTTAACCGTTTCCAAGACTTGGAATGTAATGATGTGATGGTCAGACCAGTCACAGGGGAGGATCGAGTCGAGCTGTGTAGAGTCCACTTTAGAGATTACTAGGTCGAGAATTGCGCCTTTGTCGTGTGTACGGCTGTTACATATTTGGTCAAGATTAAGGTCGGCGAGGAAAGCTTTGAGGCTGTTTACCCCAGAGTCGTTCTGGTCATCCCAATGAAGGTTGAAGTCCCCAGGAATATTTGCTTATTTTGTTGGCTGTCATTTGACGCTAGAATATCCATGAGGTGTTCTATGAATGTGAGGTTATCACCCGGAGGGTGGTAGAAAGTGTGTAAAGAACATATTTGTTTGTTATTACTGGCGATGTTTAAGCGGAGGTATTCACATGAGGATAAAGCGGGGGCATTGGAGTTGGTCACTGTTAGGCTGATCTGATGTATGCAGGCTATCCCACCTCCTGGCCTGTCCGTTCTGTCTAGTCTGGTGAGGTCATAGTTAGGGGGTAGCAAGATGTCCATGATGGGAGTAGATGCTTCTTTTAACCAAGTTTCCGTCAGGATCAGAATGTCTGGTTCGTTAGTGAGTAGTGTATCGCCCTTACCCTGAATAGAAAGAAGGGTCCGTACTTGGACAAAGGTGCAAACCATTGCCAACTAGAGATTCCCATTTCTAACAACCAGTAATCCACTTCCAGACATTTCACAAGCTTTAGGATGATCAAATTACTAGGCACAAATGGGACAAAAAATGACAATAACAGAGAAAATCAGATATGGTATTCCAATTCGCACAGTAATTCCTCCTTTTCACAGGACCCCGGGCCGCAAACTTGAACATCTGTGGTATTGTTCCATTCTGAAATAAATGATACCTGCTGTATTTGTAAATTTCGAGTGCAGGAATATCACTGCGGTGTTCCAGAGGGAACCCTGATGTGGGCCTAAGACTACACAGCTGATGCATTCCTCAGGTATGACTGTTCAATTTGTATGACAGAAGCGCAGGCTTGATTTGGTGTGATGCCTTACAGAAATTTGCACATTTGCAATTTGTGCACTGGTAGAAAATGGGCTGGAAGTGAGCATGAAGGTCTATAATTGTCACCTTCCTTCACTTGCAGCAACTTAAGGTGGACAGGCTAATTGAGAAAATGCACATGCATTCATCGAGTCCCCTGTGTGTTGCCTGGGTTCATTAAGTAACTATGTTAAGGGCAGAGTCAATGGAAATATGCCATTTTGCGGATGCAGCATTTTCCACATAATTATGGATTTGTCACTTTTGCCACATAATCCATCATCTGCTGCTTAAACTGAAAATGTTACCCCAAAAAATTGTTTCTCGGTCAAAAGTTACTAAAAAATGTGGCGACGCGTGTTGTCGCATAGTGGATGGCCCTTGGTAAAGGTTAACTGGTTACCTTTCTGTTGTTTATTACTGTATTTGGGTGTCAAACTGGTACAAATGTGTTAAAACCTTTGCCCGGATAGAGCTAACGTATAAAAATGCGAAAATATTGAGGCAATGCGATCACAAAACGTGCCACATTACGCTGCATAGTTTGCCTTTTCTTGCAGTATAATTTAGTCAACCCTGCTGCATCATTCAGTCCTCCCTTGCCCCATAATTCCAGGGGTCCAGGTTAAAGCTCATTATATGTACAGACCCTTAATATTCAGCCACTCTACTATGCACACTGCAGTACCATGGTATATTTTGAAGCTGGTAAATGAGCCATATGTCTCTGGTTTTAGCTTTCTGCTGTGCCATATTGTATGTCAGAGTACGCTTGATGTAGGGTGTAATTTACATTCCATAATTGGTCTGATAATTAATCTTTATCACATGCAAGTTTTATAAGCTTAGTTTTTAACCTTTCCTTCAGATTAATTAAAACTCCCTTGTGACTTTTTCAGGGGCGCTTGTGCTTTCAAAACTCGGTTATCTTTTCTGAACCGGGAAAACAGGAATAAATGTGGGTGGGGGAGTTAGTCCGCTTTAAAATTATCTCCCCCACCCTCTCTAAGGATCACCATTTACCAGGTGGGAATGGGCATTGTTGAGTGGTCTCTTTTTTATAACCCAATGTTCTCATTGCTGGGAAAATACATAGGAATTGCCAACATGAGCACTCAACTAAGGGACTGTGCAGACGAGCTTTCTGTATTAACCAGCAAGGTACCACTTGATGTGATAATCAGCCTGTAGTGATGGTGGGTGTTTTAGGAAACACAACACCCATGTATGGGGCAGACCATGCCTGGAGGGGTATACATTGTTGCGGGTTGAAATGTGTTTGTAATACACAGTGTGGAAATCCAGCCCTTAGTACAGGTTGGCGTCTCTACGTTCGGGGACTAATAAACAGACCCTCCAGCATTTCGTGATTTCGCAAAAAAAGCGCGAAATCAGCTGACTAGCGCAATGGCTGCAATATTTGTTTTTTTGGCTGCAAAAAAAAAAAAAAGGTCTCCAGCAGGCAGCAAAAAAATGGTGACATTTTATTGGCTGTACAAGCACACGTCACTAGAAGTCATCAAGCTTTTTGCAAGCATTCTAGTAAATATAGAAGTTCGTTTTCAGTGGTTTCAAATCATTGGAACTGTGTGAAGAATTCATCACAAAATACTGCAAATTTCTACCGGAGTAACAAATACATTTCATTATTTAACTGAGATGAGATTGAAGCTGAGAAAATTGCCAATATCACTTAGATGTAACTGCAATTACATTTGAAAGTACTTGTGCAAATAAGCCATTTAAATCCACACATCTATGCATATATTAACAGGTTGTTTGTGCACCTTTGTCTTTGACTGTGGCATTGGTCGGGCAGCGAGTTCACTTCCACACCTCATCTTAGGTGAATGACTAAACAGGTTTTCACACCCTGCAGGTCAAAAAAAGGTCAGCAAATTTTGTTAACAGGTATCTTCTGCCGCATTTCAAAACCAACACTGCTATTTTTCTTCTCATCGCAGCATCCAGCTACAATTCAATCCTAGCGCGTTCATCTTAATATCTGCGCTCATTTCATCCAATTTATCATTGACAGTGTATTTACAAGGGCTCCACAGGCAGAAAAAATTGAATTATATTAATAACAGTGTGACAGTTCTTGTTTTGATGTATGTTAACGGATACTGAGCTCCTTTAATTTTAAAATGTAACCAGTTCTGCCCATTACACCAAGGATGGTCTAGTATAGTTCTTGAAACATCTATATATGAAACTAAAGGTTTTAAACCAATCGTTGTAAATGTGAAACTAGAATTATAATATATTCAAGGAAATACAAAGTTTGGTAAAAGACTAACTTTGCAAACAGCATCTTGATTAAGCCCTGGTAAAACAGTTGGTCAGCAAGCAAACATTTACAAATAAACTTTACCAAATGGTTATAGTTGCATCGCCCATGTACAGTTTCTCCAGCCTCCTTAACTTTGTTTCCTTCAACTCCCTCAATGGTTTGAGGTATTCTTTGTATTGTGTGTGGCATGCTACTCATGTGGCTGGGTGGCATTGTCCAGAGGCATGGTGTACTATAACTGGTCTGTCGATTCATTGAAAGCTTTTTGTGATCTGATAACTGGCATATTGATGTCTCTGGGGTGCTGCCTCAGAAACCACGTGTATGTCTTGTGAGTTGTCGGGAATATAGATTCATTCCCTGTCAAACCCACCTTATCTTTGCAGCAATGCCCCTACTCCCAAAGGTTTATACTACTCCCTGATGATTGTACTTACTGCCCCCTCATGCCAGGACATTAATAGACAAGACTGTTGCAGGCAGGCAATTCGTGTTCAGGGGCACAGGCCTTTTTCACCAGGTGACTTGATTGTACAATTACTCTGAGCCACAAATTTCCCTCATGCACAATGTTGTGGTTCCACTACTTGTCGTTTACCTTCTCTGAGAACACAGAAACCTGTATGATAATGTTTGGGGGAACATCCTGCCTCCCATATCCACCTTTACCCAGGAACAGTGCATTAGTTCCTCTTGTCTCAAATCTATACAAGGGGTCAGATAGCAACCAGAACGCCTTGTCTGAGTCACTTTCCATTGACCAGTGGGTATTTGCCCCTTCCCACTTCTCGGTGAAAAAGCCATCGGAAATCCTGAGACAATGCATCATTTCATGAGAGGAAGGGTGCCTGAATGTTAAAGCAAATTAAGAAGAGGAGAGAATGTGGCCTGCCGGCTAGAGCGGTCAACCTCGAAGCTAAGGAACCGGGTTCAAGTCTCGGCAGGGACCCTCAACATCCTGTGATTCTGGGCAAATCACTTAATCTCCCCATGCCTAACAAAAAATGAATGTGTCCGTCTGCAATGCAACTGGTGCTCATGTAAAGCGCTCTGATAACTTTGGGTCTAGTTCGCACTATATAAAACTAAAAATAAAAGAATGGTTCTGGAATTCCACAAAGGTCCCTAAAGAGGGTTAAATTCTGGTGCCCTAGAGGCAACAGTTTTACTTTCTTTGGTCTTCAAAGTAGACTTTGCACAATTGGCCAGGGACATATTTTCCAAGGAAAAATACTTTGCTGCTGTTTTCCATTTCAAGATCAGGGCCAAGCTTAAGAACTTGAAAAGTCTTACTGCTACAACCTTCCTTGGAAGGCCCGAAAGCTGTAGATCCAGCCTAGTAGAGAGTCAGTCTCCTGAACAGGAGGATAAAGAGGCCAAACCTACCAGACTGAAGCCTGTGTTGTGAGGTTAGGAATTTTCTGCCACAATGAGTGGGATAGTGGACAGTGCCACGCTACTGCAGGATCACTTGATGAACGTTGGAAACTAAGTCATCACTTTCCATTCACTCAGTTAAGTACACTATTGCTTGCATGAGTGTTTTGTGAAGGAAGACTTCAGACACAGAGAACAATATTTAATTTCTTGGTAATACTGCTCCAGACAGGAGCCAGAACTTGAGACTCCATTTGCCAGCAACACTACTATGTGCACACTAATATAGGCTTGTGGTCCAGGCAAGGTGATGTAATTATTTCATGCTCTAGGATTTCCATATTTGGAAGAAGCTCTTCTGCAGCAATTGCTTGTAAATCTGAACTACAGTCTTGGCCTTTGCAAGGGTTCTACTGTCAGATCTTGTAGCCTTGGATGTATTCACTTTTTTCATGGATTCTTGAATTATTCTCTTGAGATGATAGTAAGGTGTTAGATATGGATACTGAGGTAGGGGCAAGTATCTTAGTAAGAAAATTGAACTTGTTTGAATTTTGTTTTCATTTGGAGCTTTACTAATATTTCCAACAGCAAACATCTCAAACCGCAACTCATCTCAACAAACTTTAGGAAAAAATTGTGCAAGTAACTAGAAGTAAAGTATGTTTCTTGTACTAATAATAAAAACTCCCATTTTCATTTAGAACTCCACACAGGCATTTCCCTTGAGCTACTGCAGACACATTCTTGAGATCAATACTGAGCCTACAGCTCCATTGTTGACCTCAATTGACCAGCTTTACGATACACCCCATAACTTTATAGTGCCCCTGTGGCATGCTACAACACAAGGCGGGGCCACTGCCATTGTGACCGGGCAGCACTATGGTGGACAAGCTGCCAGGTAAGGATTCTGAGCAGCCTAGCCAGTTAAGGCAGCACCACCACAAATCTGGCAGTGTTCCCACCTCTGAGGGTGTTCACATAACTTGCAATGAGATCAGCAGCAGCCCCTGAACTTTGTGTTTTGGTCTGGCATTATCTGGAGTGGGATTTCGTCTTCCAGACTGCTCTTTGGTGTAGGCAGGACTGGGAGAATGACGACACGCTGAAAAGTGCCTACTGTGCCCCGCAGGGTGGATGAGATAGACAGCAGTCTCTGATCTTTGTGCTTTGGCCCGTCATTGTCTGAGTGCTCTTTGGTGCGGGTGGAGCCGGAAAAACGACAACATGCAGAAAACACCTACTGTGCCCAGCAGAGCGGGTCATGCCCAGGCAAAGGCCAGGCCAAGACGGACCTGTCTTTGTCCATCATCGGCCGGAAGAGGCCGGGCTGGGCCACCTTATTGACGAAAGCATCTCCACCTTGGTGAGCTTATAATTCACTTAATACCAGCTACTGGGAACCATCTTTGTAAACATGGGCAAATGGAAACTTGTTGTGGAAAAGGTTAATGCTCCTACTAACCCTACCATCTCACATACTGGTACCACATTGGACTCCTTTTTAGCGCAAGCTGTAAATGTGGTGTTCAAGGAAATTGAACTTGCAGAAAGACGGCTGTGATTGGTAATGGGCGAGGGGGACAGTTTGGTTTCCCCACTTAGGAGCCCTCTGCTATTAGTACCCGTAGAGAAAGTATTAGACATGGGCATTAATTTAGCACATCGAGAGGAAAGAGGCGACTGCACTGAAAACCCAGTGGAAGGGGAGGGGAACCCAGACCTAGATATGGGAGAAGCTATACCGGACCTCTCAATAACTAGTAGAGGATACGAGCCATCAGCCAGAAAAAGGAGGAATATCAAACAGGAGCCACAGGGGGACCTAGGAAAAGGCAGCCTGCTAATGCCAACTCTCGAAAACCGGAACAAGCGGGTTCCCAACAGGTCGTGGGATCCATCACCGATTTGGAAATGAATCAAGGAGGGCCTAGCTTAATTGGAAGAGACTCAGACCTTATGGGAAATGATCGTGTCTGCAGCTATCGTGCCACTATTGGAAAGGATTAGTGTCCTGGAAGGAGTGATTAGAGACCTATCATCCAAGATAACATTGCAATCACTAACAATAGCCTCTACACAGCCCGACGTACTAGATACTAACATAAATGGACAGAATCACAGGGACGAAACTTGTACTCCAGCCTAGCGTGCAATCCCGTTTGGGTCACCCCCAGTTAATTCAGGAGATAATATGGAAAGTGGCACCGTCCTGGTACCGAAGGGGAGGCAAGGCCAGAAAGTATACAAGCACCCAGCTAGCCCCAGTATAGGCCCACAGGATCGAACAGTATCTGCAACCCACCTGATCAGTCTAAACAAGCAAAAAACCAACAGTCCCTGAATTTACCTCATGAGTGTAGTCCATATGTGGTTGTCTAGGTTGGGGTTCCACATGCCCCAGCCCATAAAGAGTAGTTTCATACTGATTTAAAAAACAAAATTTGTCAGTGGTTCTCACGAAATACCCCTTTTACAACCTGGGAGTACAACGAGATTTCACTGGTTAGGATAGTCGGTTTGACTGGCCCCTCTCCCAAATCAAAAGAAGGAGACTGCATAGTGATGAACTGAAGAAGTGCTAATATGGCACACTGTCTGCTAATAACGGAAAATAGGCCTAGCAATGGGCCTAATAATCCAACAATGATGAGTGTCGTTCCGTTGGGTTTTTTCTATCGTCCCCTCCCTCACAGCTCCCAGGGCCAGGAAATAAGGGGTGGTGCTTTTTTTCTTCGAGTAGTCATGCAGGGAGGCCCCCCGATCTTAACCCAATTTCTTTCAGTCTCAAGATTGGACTCTATTGATTGACTCATCCATTTTGCAGACCAAGCGAGGAACCCTGGTCCATTAAGCAATCAGGAGGGAGCTTTTGTTAAGGTGCCTATGCTAGAGGTATCTGGTGCACATCCAGTTGTGGGGCCAGTCAATCTTAATATGTGTATGAAGAGCGCCCCCCCCCCCGTTCAGTGTGTGATGTCGCAAGCCAATTGGAAAGGACTGGTCAGTCATCAGGCTTGAATCTAGTACCACCGACAATTGCAGACTTACACAATCCACCGGTACGGCCAGCATCAGAAGGTTTAGGTAGGCCCTTGGAGGTGTGGCCACAAGCTTTCTGAGGTTCAGAAGTGACATTAGCAAGTGGCCATAACTCTACCGTCCCAACCAGGCCAAGGTGGCTTTGTTACTAGGAACAATTAATTCACCTGTAGACCACTAAAGGGATGTGCAGTTTTTGTCCTGGAACGTGGAAGGAATAAGATCGAAACAAAATAATAAGGACTGGTTGGCTTTTATAGAAAAGTATGATGTCATCTGTTGCTAGGAGACATGGGCTTTTGATTGCATCGATAATGATGGTTTTAGATCGTTTTGCTCACCTGCCATTTCATCTAATGCAGGCAGAGGGAAGGAGAGATTGCTGGTCTCCGCCTTACTTAGACACTTCAATGTTAAGATGCTATGTTTTAACCCTTATTATCAGAATTTAAAATTGCCCCAACCCAGTGTATGCAACATTATCTTAATCAACTATTATTATAACTTTTTCTCAACACAACCTGTGGAGATCATAGAAGATCTGGAATACACCATTAGTGGTATAATCAGCAGAGGATTGTCAAATATTTCCCTCATCTGGATAGGAGATTTTAACATTTCCAAATGCTCGTACAGTGGGTCGCGGGTGTGAGGTATTACAGGTGCTTGGGAGAGCATGTTGGTCATTTCCAGCACTCGGGTTATGGCACAGGTTTAACTAGGTACATTTTAATTAACAACCTGTAATTTGCCTTGGAGCTAAGTTGCGACAATTGCAGGGAGGTTCCAACTTTTGTTGGGAGAGGAAAAGGCAGCATCATTGATCACATTCTTCTATCAGCCGACCTGGTCCCATTGCTTAAAAAACATGAGGTGCACCCATCGCCATTTAGTGACCATCATCCCATTACTTTGAGGCTTGCCCTCCCCCTAGTAGCCTCTAGTATGCCTAAAACTAATCCCCCTTTAACTTATGAACACAATAAGGGGGTTTGAAGAAAATGGTCACAGGTTGACCCTAACATTGTGTTCAGAGACCTTATTATAGCCAACCAGTTAGAGATTTCATGCTGTTTATCGGATAGGACCAACTTAGCTAATATATGTGGAAATTTTAGCATTATATGCAAGTTGGTTTCAGATATATTAACCATTGATAAACACCGATCGGATCATCATGGGCAATTTTGGTTTAACTCAGCATTTACTAATGCCTATAAAACACTGAAAAGAGTCACTAATACAGTCCCACAGGATCAGGCTTCAATTAGAAAAGCCAGAAGGGAGTATAATCAAGTCCTCGATAAAAGAATTTTTTTAAAAAACCAAAACAAAAGCATAAAAGGACCTAAAACGAGTGGCTTGTTTAAAGGATAATAGGGCGTTCTGTGGGAACGTGAATCAACCCTTCTTTTCTGAAAAAAAGCCTACAGAAATAGAATGTGACACATTGGAATCAGAATAGGGGGAGCATTTCACACATTTTCGACCCAACAAACGGTGTTCTCAAGTCCCCTGGGTCTAATGACCCTCTTGTTCCATCCCCAGATCTTTTACAATTTAGTGAGACCATTAGGGTGGATGAAGTACGGAATGCAATCCTGAGCTCAGCAACAGGTAAAGCATCAGGGCCAGATGGGGTCCCAGTGAAACTTTTCAAATGCAATCTTGTTTTTTGGCCCCCCTTGGTAACAAATGTTTTTAGTGCGGCAGTTATGGAGGGTGCCATTAAGACTTGGAGAGAATCCATAACATTCCCCATTTTTAAAAAAGGAGTAAGAAATTCTCCAGCCAACTATCAGCCCATCTTGGTGTTAGATGCCTCCGTTGAAATATTTGGGAGGGTAACCTTGGCAAAGCCAGAAGACTGGGTGGAAGAAAAAGGATTTTTTACTGAAGTCCAATATGGGTTACGCCTGGGTTTGGTTACTACAGAGCAAGCCCTTAACCTGTCACTGATCCTAGGTAAATATGTCAAGGCCAGAAGAGGGGCCATTCACTTGGCTTTTATGGACCTCTCCTGTGCCGTTGACTTAGTGGATAGAGACATATTATGGGAAATCATGGGACGGGTGGGGGTTGATCGCTCCTTACTGCATACTCTAAAAGACCTATACCGATATACCTACATGAGGGTCCGTTATACTCAACGGGGAGCCCTAATACCCCCTTTCCAAGTAAACCGAGGTGTTAGACAAGGATGTATTTTGGCCCCTTTTTATTTTTAGCCTACAATAATGCCCTGGATACTTAGTAAACTTTCTGCACATGTGACGTTAGGAAAATAGGCCCTGTACTCTTGTACGCGCATGACACGGCTTTAATCGCACGCACTGCAAATGGGCCACAATCACTTTTAGATGGATTTAATAATTTTATGGAAGGCCTGAAGCTTAAAGAGAATCACAAAAAATCTTATATAATGACTTGTGGGCCAAAAATTACTCCATCGAAAAAATTGGCATTGGGGAAACTGCAATTTTAAAGAGGAAGGATTTTAGTTACCCAGGCCTAATGTTTAATAAAAATTTACAGTGGGGTAGATTAATAACCCAGAGATCTCAGGTGATAGAGGTCTCTTGCGAAGCAATATTTAGGTTTGCCAGGAAATTAGGACACAAGCCCCTAAAAGAAATGGTTAGGCTTTACAAAAGTAAAACCCTCAGTGCGGATTTATATGGTCGGAGTGTCTGGGGGCACACACCTGTTAGGGCCTTACAGGGGGTAGACAATACATTTTTGAATAGGCTGCTTGGGACTTCTAAATCCACCCCTGGCCTTATAACCCATAATGGATTGGGGGTTTGCTTCTTGGAAGACATGGTAGGTTTGGCCCCCATGCTACTGTGGATTAAAGTCTGGTCCACCCCTGAACTGGGCTTTACACGAACAATAGTGGAAGACTGCCTAGCAATGAGCAACACGATTGCTATCCCCTGGTTCAAGTACATTAAAGATTCACTTAGAGAACTGGGAATGAATAACCTGTTTGAAGTCCTGGACAAGATAAGCCCACATTTGAAGCACCACGTCAAAGAAAAATTCTTTGCATATAAAGAGGGAGCAAGGCTTAGGTAAGCACTGGACCTGGTTACAGTGCAATCATTTGTGCCATTGTCAACTACCAATGGAATGGAACCCTATTTAACGTGGGTAATGGTGGCAGAGTTAAGATTCTATCTTACACGGTTTAGGGGGAACAAGACTCATTTTCTAGTAGCATTCCCTGATACAGGCTCTTGGTTTCCCTTTTACCGTGTTGTCCTTGTGATGGGACGTCACCCCAACCAACCAAACACTTTATTCTTTTCTGCACTTTGTAAACCTCTTTTAGATTATGTTTTTATGCCCTATTCTTAGTGGAAGAATTTTAAGTAATCACCAGGAAGTTTTTTTTTTTTCCAGCGCCTTGAGTCTCCCCTAATATGTTGTTCAGTTTTGAATTTTATTATACAAGCATTGAAAGTGAGAAAGAGATACGTACTGTGAAGCGATTAGTGGTCTAATATGTTATACAATTTTAAAAGGGGGCATAACAAAGATAGCCTGTGGCTCTTTTTATTATATATGATATCGATTTTTTCTCTGTTATAAGGGCTTTTTTTTATCATGTAAGAGGGGCGCATATTAAAAGCGGTCGGAGTGTGCCATGAATTCACTGCAAAAATGTATTTTTGAAGAGATTTGTATTTACTTTTATTCTCTGCAGTGGGAAATCCTACAATTGCAGCATTTCTAAGAGGGGGGGCCTGTAAACATAGCCTGAATGCGTTATGTTTTTATGATATGGTGATATTTTTTTATTGAGATTTTATTGTGCTTTTATGGTCAAATGGCCGAATAAAGTTGTTTTGATGATGATGATGAACTTTTAATGACCAGTCCCTAAAACTTCCCCAAGAATCCACACTACTACTCTCCTAGTTGTAACTAATGACTGAAAAAGTTTACACTCCGGCTAAATCTCTTCTATCATGAGAGTGGATCTTTTCATTGAAAAATGTGCATGTACTTACTTAGTAAATCAAGATGTTTTCTGTAGTTAACATTTTTTTATTCATATGTATAACTCATCCTAGAAAAGAATCAGTGTATTCTGTAAATTGTGCTTGCACTGAAGAAAATAGGGTAGCAGGTTTTGCCTTAATGCTGGAACTTGTCAGTTTTCTTTGATAGACAATAGGAACAAAATATAACATTTGAAGAATGGCTGCCAAAGAGTACAATAACATTTCTATAAACAAAGTCATCCCCATGCTGCAGTAAACCTCAGCATCTAATTTGGCCGTACCATGCATTGAGCCAATGATGATTATCACACCCTGCTATGACTTTTGTGGAATGAAAAACTATTTCTAAGACAACCCTGTTTCCTGAATGAGAGAAAGGTCAATAATCCAAGAAATTTAAGAAGGCCTGTGATCCATTTACTCAAAGAAGACCCTTAATGTTAAGAGGCAAGAAGGATGTCACAAGAAAAATAGGTCATAATGACATGGATTCACATGGATTTATTTGATATAAATGAAGCCAATATATTTCTAAAAATTACATTTTATCAAGTTAGTCATATGAACCAATCACTAGAACTTTACCATAAACTTGGGCATTTTAATGAATAACCTGAACCACCAATAATAAGTGTCATGAAAATACGGGTGCCTACATGGTGTTCTCCATCCACTGTGAGAACTGTGGAGTGGACACAAAACCATTGATGCTCTTCTGAGTCTTCTTATCGAAGTACAGAGTTTACACTTTCTTCTTTTTAGTACTGAAGAAGATGGTGAGAAACTAAGGGCCAGATGTACGACTGTTCTTTGCGGTCGCAAAGGGTATTTCGGGCCCTCTGCGACCGCAAAATAGGTCAGCCCAATGTACTAACCCTATTTTGCGAGTCGCTAACCTGTTAGCGACTTGCAAAATTGGGTTAGCGACTCGCTATTAGGAAGGGGCGTGCCAAGGGCGTCCCTTCCTAATAGCGAGTCCTTACCCAATGTATGATTGTTTTGCAACCACAATTGCGGTCGCAAAACACTCGCAGTTTACCACCCTTCTCAGAAGGGTGGTAAGGCACTCGCAAACGGGAAGGGGTCCCCAGGGGACCCCTTCCCCTTTGTGAATGGATGTGCAAATATATTTTAAGAGCAGGCAGTGGTCTTAGGGACCACTGCCGCCCCTAAAAAATGAAACTGAAAAGTTTCATTTTTCTTTTTTAAATGCATCCCGTTTTCCATTAAGGAAAACGGGATGCATTTTTTTTTTTTTTTAAACTGCTTTATTGACAAAGCAGTCCCAGACATGGTGGTCTGCTGAACCCAGCAGGCCACCATCCCTGGGAGTGCCAGCCATTCCCAATGGGGTCGCAAATTGCGACAGCCTCATTAATATTCATGAGGCATGCAATTTGTGACCCCATTGGGAATCGCAAACAGTGTCTGAGACACTGTTGTACACTAAATTTTGCGACTCGCAATTTGTCGGAATTTGGGAGTCGTAAAATTCAATGGTCGTACATCTGGCCCTAAGTAAATTCATTCTCAAGAAAGGTATCTCCAGTTACCTTATGAAATTTGGCAAATTGTGGTTTGACACTGTTCTCTTCATTAGCAGCTGCAAAAATAAGCTAAACGCATCAAGCTGTATCGCTTATGAGACAGATATACCACTCAAAATATTTCTATGTAGAAAATATATTTCCCCCACAAAGGTCTTTTGTGTGATTCTCCAAGTCCCCCCCCAACCCAGTTTTATTTTTCAGTAGTGGAGATTAATGAAAGATTAATCATAGAATGTGTTCTGAACGTTTTTATTGAGGGTTAGAGAACTGCTTTCTTAAAAGGTGCACATGCGTAAATATTTGGTGTAAAAATACGTGTTATTTGCTTTAAAAACGTGTCTAGTGTCTAACTATGAGTCAACTTGTCATGGGACAAGAAGAGAAGCCTTCAGATGCCAACCGTGTTAGTGGTGCATCCCTGTGCGTATCAAACCCCTGTCAAACAGAGCCCATGATTCACATATAGAAAGAGCCCCGTAGTGTAAAACATGTTGGCAGTACTATAGAAAACAACCGAGCTCATAACTTTGGCTCCGAAGTTCCAGGAACAGATTTTTATCATGCAGTAAAAATTAATGATTCGTGGTATGCATGCAGTTGACTTAACGATTCAATCAGTAACATGACCACATCTATCCTTTGTGTCACTTGTACAGCTATGTTAGACCGATCAGAGATGTTTTAAGGCAGGGCCCCAGCATTTCGGGAGAGGGGGGGGGACGAATAGAGCCAATTCTGTTCTTCAGACAATCGTGCCCTGATGGCCTCGAATAATTCAAGATTGTTTTAAATACCGCTTTCCTTTAATTTATTTTTAATGTGGGTGATGTATGGGAGTCTATTACAAACATTTTGCAGAACAAGTTTTGATTGTCAACATCCATAAAAGAGCTTCTTTTAGATCAAAACAGGACTTCACAGATGAGGAATGGGAGGAGGCCACAAAGGTTATTTGCAATAATATTAATGAGCTGCTGCTGTATTATAATATTGAAAGCACACTTAGCTATCCCTGAGTATTAGATGAAAACACATTTAGAATTTGGGTCAGTGTACCTGCACACTGTCAGTAACCTGGCCAAAGAGGGCATGAAAGAGCTTAAATTGGATCATAAATACAAAGATGTTACGAACAGGGGCCCCCAAAATACGTTTTGACCAGGGCCCCAGAAATCTTTAAGATGTTCCTGAGACCGATTGTGAGGGAATGCGTGACTTATCTTGGAATGTGATTTTATTTCATATGGTGAATGATTTCCAACAGATTAGTATACCGCCATGATATTGTATAGCTTGCTTTCTACGAAAATATTGGTTCTGTGCAGCGCCCAGAGATTTCCATTGCAATATTTCTCGAATATTAAACACTATCGTAAAATGTTGTACTTCCGGGTTGGCTAAGAAATTCCACTGTGTAATCCAGGCTACTTCGCCTCACACACTTACTGTGTGCAGTTCGAGAAGGGAGTTTAAAAAAATTGACAAGCCACCACTGTGCAAGACATCTATTTGTGAAAATCTGAAACTGCATTTGTAATTATTTACAATTGTTTTGATTGGCATTGAAACATACTTAGCACAGTGGTCCGAGGGTGGATCAAGGGGCATAGGCAACAAAATATAGCAGAGTTGTCTAAAGGTGGATGTGTGAAAAGTGGTGTGGTCAGTTAAGGATGGTACAAAAGGTTTGAGTAACTCTGAGGGCAGTTAGCAAAAATGGTAAATGTGCCAAAGGACAGTAGCGTTCAACAAATGGGAGCCTGTGATCAGAAAAAGGCTCTGATAACCAGAAGAGGGGGATGGGGGGGGGTCAAGGAATCTGCAGATACACGGACCGAGATGGCTAAACGATGGACTCTGAATAACAGTGGTCTGACTGCCAGCTGTGTCAGCACCGAGAACCGACGCCGAGACAAAGTACTGAAGGCAAATTGAAGGGTGGCTGAAAGGCCAGCAAAAAGGATGTGGCTAGCAGAGGAATATAAAGACAGAGAGACAGGTTTTAAGGTTGTAAATGGATTGGAAGGGCTGTGAGGCCAGCAGAGAGGAAGCATACAATGGTGACCTTGGAACTGACAGAGGGGCTTTAAGGGCCAATACAAACAAAAATAAGAAAGCCAAACCAAGTACTTTGATGAAAATAGCAAGGCTAGGAGAGCCAATTTAGGGGTTCTGTAATCACTGAGGGGCATCAAAGGGTTTCAGTGGTCTGTGAGGGCTGGGAAAAGAGTGCACAGACTCTTGATGGGCTGCAAGGGCGTGGTCATGGGAGACAGTGGGGACTGAAGGCTGGCAAAAGTGAGTACTATAAGAGTGGGTGGGCACTGTGAAGTCTGACAGGGACCGGGCAGGAGGTCTGAATGCCAAGATTAGCACAGTGGTTCAAGGGTTAGTAATTTGGCAGTGATAGGCAGCTAATGATGGTTTAAGAAAGCTGAAGGGCTCAACTGGCCAGATGGTGTAGGAGTGATGTGTAATGATGGGTGCTGGTTGGAGCACTGATATGGGGACTCTGAGTGTTACAAAAAGGAAGGTGCCTGAATGTTTGAGGGCCAGCTGAAGGGTTGTGTTGACAGACAGGATAGGATGAGCATGCACTGACAGAGGTGGTATTTCGATAGGAGCTCTTAGGGTCAAAGCCGGCAGACCTGAACTGATTTCTTGCAGAAAGAGCTGGCATTGCACTTGTAGAAACTGATCTGACTACTTTCAGAAATGCCTGACAGTTACCTGTAAAATCTCTCAGAGAGAGCAGATGGGTTAGATGAGCTTTTCGAATTTGCAGAGGGGAGGATCTGGAGGGTTCAGAAAGCCAGTTCAGACCAGCAAGCGGATTTTGAGAGAAAGTGGCACAGACCTAGGGTCTCTGGGAGACAGTGGAAGTGGTGAGAGCGCTTATGGGGAACTCAGTATTGATATTGGGGCTGTAAGCACCAGAAGAGAAAGGTTTCTGGGCACTGCGGGTCCTCATAGGATATCAAAGCTATATAGAGTAATAGTCTCAGGGTAAGTGGTGGGGGTTCTGGAAGAGGCCATCCGGTCTCGCCTGAGGGGTCTCAGAACTGCCAGAGGTACTATAGCTGAGAGTCGCGGATGCCCTATTAGAGCAGGAAGATTCTGATAGCCATCATTGGAGGGGCGGTGAGAGCATGTCTAAAGTTGGTGGGAGGTTAGAGGGCAATGTGAAGGGTCGGAGGGCTGACAAGAAAGACAGAATGTGTTCAATGGAGAAATTATTTTGTGGAAAACCACTTCCCATATATCCATAAAAAAGGCTGGGGTGTTCCTTCCACTCCCCACCATGAAAAAACTTTATTCTACATTAAACATATTTGAGTTTCCAGGGTTGGGCACTAACTTTTAAGAGGTGTGTGAATAAACGCAAACTTATGAGCTTGTGTGCACAGTCCTGCCCTAAACTTGCGAATGCCATGAATCCATCATAATCTCAGAATTTTTACATGCATAGTAAACCTTATGAATGTAAAATTCCGCTTTTATGGACTTTGTGTCCACAAGGTATTTAGATTTATTCAAGGGATTCTCATTTGGTGCTTTTTAGCTTTGTGGTGCTTTTTGGCAATGTCTTTGTATTTATCCCTTGTGCACCAGAATAAATACGTCATCTCAGCTGTTCATTTTTTATCACCATAACTGTATTTTTTATAAAAATCCCAAAGTCCAAAAGTTAACCAGTTAAAGGCAATGAACCCACACCAATGATGTTATGTGTGCCACTGGTGTAACAGAGTGGTGTAACAGAGTCTTCCTCAGTGCTGATAATGGAATCAATGGCAACAAGGTGGTCCAATCACTGGTATTCACTCACAACTCAGTTCAGACTCAGTTTAGGACCACACTGTTTTTAGCTGTTCAATATGGGTACATAAATGTTCGGTGTTTATGTGTTGGAGTCTACTAAAGAAGGTCAAAAAGTTCAGATACACTAAGTATCAATACCACCTGAAGAGTTCTCCCTTCCCACTGGAAACTCGACTTAAGGATGGGATCTAAACCATGATTCTCAATGTCAGAATCTCTAAAAGATGGTCAAAACAATTCTGGAGGCTGGACAACCTCTTGAACCCAGCATATGCAGACCCCATGCTGAGAGCATGAAGGTGGACTACCCTTTGGTCTTTCTTGGACTTGGGAGTGGGTGATAACATTCTAGAGATACGGAATGGCTTAGAAATGGTATTGGTTCATCAACTTGTCAATGGCCCAGATGTTATAGATCTAGCTTTTTCTCCTGCTCAACTAAGCAGGGGATCACAGGGCTACCTTGGTTGTTCAGATGTCCTCCACATATCTTTCTCTGTAAACTGGACTTTGATGGTTTTCCATTATTCAGGTCTGCAACTGCTAGCAAGTGCAGTCTAGCTCTTTGTGCATACAGGTAATTCATCAGGCCACATCAGGCAAACCTTCATGTAGCATACCAGACTGAGGCACTGTCATGTCTGTCCAATGCTGGTGTGCAGGACCTCTTTAGTGTTCAGACTATCTACAAAAAAGTGGCTCAGGAAAGCCAAAATTCTCTGGAGTCTAGAGAGGACAGCCAGAGACAAAAACAGATGTGTCTCTCAAATGTTCTAGTCCTACCTCTCTCTCTCCGCCTTGCTGCTATGATGTACCTACTCGTTCTCCCATTCCAGTCTTTCCTAAGCTACTGAAATTGCTTTGCTGCCTTCTGGGGTCTGAGGAAGGCTGTAGAGCTTCTGTCTACATTTTACCTGTCTCTCCATTTCTCCCCTACCATCTATACTACACACTCATTAATATCCTCATTACACAAAATCAATGAACAAAGAATGCCTGTAGGTCAACAACCTGATCTCCAACTCTAGCACAGACCTTCTTCATCCTCATTGAAACATAGCTAGGGAATGACGCAGGCCACACTCTCGGCAAGACCAAGCCACATAGCTACCAAATCCTCATAAGAAAGCGACCTACCATAAACTCTTGATGCTATCTTGCCTTCCTCATTCCATCCACAAAGCTATGTTAACCATTATTTACACACCCAGTAGAATGTTTCTAAGCCCCTACTGTTTGTGATCAGGTCATTTTAAGATGCAGAAATTGATTTAGGGTACTCGTACAACATCTGCCTCGTCCTTTGTAGCCCATACTCATCAATGTTATATTCGAAGAGAACCAACAAGCCTCCTCTTTCGAAAATGTATCACACTTTTGTTGGTTTTGACCAACTACAATACACCTTCTGCAAGGTCTTTCCTGCAGTGTCAGGTAGAGATGGTTCTAGCACAGAAATACATCACACCATGACCCTGGCAAGTTTTAAAAAACGGAGATGAATGCATGTTCTACATATCTTAATGTTTTTTCAAATCTTGTTCTTCTAGACAAATATTTGAGAAGAATGCCTTCCTCACACCGTTACAGTAATGATGTGACATCTGGGGTTTTTTAAACTCACATTTTTCATTTTTCATTTAGGCTCCTAGCACAGACCTGACAGTGTTATGTCAACGAGGAATACTTTTCCTGCAGTCCATGACAGCCAAAACACAGGAAATTGACAGCATTATTACAAAAGTTGTCAATAAAGTTAATAAGGTTGCTAAAAACGTTTTCATAACACACTCTTCTTTTGTTAAATTTCAACGTGCAGAGTTACAAGAAGAGGAAGTCATTCATTGTGAAACTTAGTTTATAATAAAAGTTTCCGATTAATGTAGAAATCCCAGAATGCATTGATGTATGCCTTTGCATAGGAGATTTCGGACTAACATATCCCCTACACCAGTGAAATTTGTTCAGATAACCCGGTTTTATGGATGAGGGTAAGATGCAGGATTATGGGGCATTTCATATAAAATGTGACCCATACTATGAAACACTGAGGACATCACATAACAAATATTTCAAGACACTGATTCCCATAAATATAGGAGTCATGGAGATTCCCAATATGATATGATTTAGCCAATGTATTTGCATAAACTGCATTGAATCGGCTGCATAGCAACATGTTCATAAAACAATCAAAAGAACTTTACCATATTATACTTGGGCTCTATGATGAACGTTCTAAAAGCACCACCAATGCTGAGCGCATTGTATTCACGGGTTCCACCGACGGTACTCTCCATACTTTTTGAGACCTGAGGAGTAGGTACAAAAATCCTGACAATACTCAGAGACTTACTTTCGAAGAAGCAGAGGTTAAGTAGAATTCTTTTTAGTATTAGGACCAAGCAACCGCTTGTAACTTATGAGTCAAGCAGTTACCTAGTCAAATCACATTTTTATGTCAGTCTCAATCCGGGAGAGGAAAACACAATATTTTTGATAAGCTCCCTTTTTTCTAAAGGGTGAGTAATTTGCAACTGATGAGTTATTGTACTTCTTGAAAGTACGGCCTTTGGAAAATACTTCCTCTCCACTAGAACAGGGGCCGTATTATAAAAGTCCCCCGGGGGCACAACAGGCATTTTCCCCCCTTTGCACTTTGGTATTACAGAAGGGGCCGTAGACGCTTGTGCGTCGTCTTCTGTAATACCAATAGCAATGGCGCAAATAAAGCGCTATCTTCAGAGGGCATTCCCTCATTTGCATTGGGGTGTGACCCCATGCAAATGAGGCAATCCCTTTGCCTCTGTGCCCACGCTGTGTTACAGGCGTAGGCGCAGAGGCAAAGAAGCTGTCAGAAGGCACACTGACCGTGCGCCGCCTACAAGGTGGTGCACTGTCAGTGCGCCGCCTACAAGGTGGTGCACTGTCAGTGCGCCCCGATGGCAGCCCACTGGAGGGGCGAATGGGGGTCCCATGGACCCCCCCCCCCAGACATCCCCTTGCAGGCGGGTGCAGTCAATCACTAATCCCTCTTCAAAGTGCAGGTGGGTTGCTGCATGCACTGTGGAATCAAAGCAGCCGCTCCGTTTTTCACAGAAATGTGCTGCCTTGGGGGCAGCGCGAGTTTGCGGCTGTCTTGGGGGCAGCGTATTCTCCATAATGCGGCGCATTTTCATTGTTTGCGCTGGGCACACCTTTTAAAAGGTGCGCCCGGCGCAAACAATGATATGCGCTATAGGGGGAAACGTGCCTGTGGGTTCTCAAATTTACAGGGGGATACTACGAATCATTTTAAACATTCAGCTTATAGTGAATCCCTAAATCGGCTAATTTTAACCCAAAATCTGATTTTTGCCACAGATTATCACCCTCAGGGTGATGCAAGTCACTGTACGTTTACAGGGAGAGGCAAGGGGTGTACAATGTGGCTGCCCGCCGCCCCCAAAGGGGGCCCCCCTAAAAGGGCGGCCCTTTAGTGCCATTGCGGCACAAGCCTACCCCTCGTCCTAGCTGCAGAGGGCTTCCGCCTGGAGCCCGCGGTTCGGTGGGGGTGTGGGCGTCACTTCCGGTACGCCCAGGGGGGGAGGGAGGGTATGTATACCCCCCTGACCCTCCCAGCGGCCTCTTTGCCGCCAGCCTCGCCGTCTCGATTTGCCTCGATTTGCAAGGTTGACTACACTATATATAGGGCGTTATATCTTTGACTTGGCGGTGCCCTGCTGGCCTGAAGGTTCATGCCCCTCATGCTTTTGCTTCACATCAGCATGTTTCCTTCATGTGTGGGGGCAGACACTGGGAGCCGGAGGGTACTTTAGAGCTCGTACAAACAGCTGGGAGCTGTGGGGGACAGTGAACGTTGTTTGGTGGCGGGCAGCTCGGTCAGGGGCCTAGGCACCAACTTGGTTTTTAAAGAGGGGACGTGGGCCCAGCATATCAGCCAGGCCGGGCGAACGAGCAGGCAAGAGCGCTCATCTCAGACCCCTGCAAGAGGTTTAGCGGGGTAAGTCTTGTTTGTGGTCCATTGTTCTCCAGTGTAGCTTTTATTACGTTTTTCCAAGGCTATGTTGGTTGTCTGGTACAACTGTGCAGCTTTCAGGCCGGCTACACTCTCCATGCTCATTAAAGGGAAGATAAATAGGTCCCACGAACCTCTCGTAACAGTGAAGGGGTCAACTTGCCATGACTGAGGGCGTTGGGTGTGTGACTAAGTAATTCCTCCGGGCGTCTTCAGGGCATGCGGGTCTGCGGGACCGGTGGGCAGAGGTATCCCGATGCGGGTGTGCTTGGTATGCGGCCGGGAACACAACCCCTCGTATGTAGTCAAAAGTTGCCAAAAGAGTCTGAAGGAAGCCCAGGCATCCCGAGCGCACTTACAGCTGAGAGAGAGGCGTGTCCGGCGCTCTCGGCCTGGTGCAAGAGGCACTTGGCGTCGGGCAGGTTTTCAATTGTGCCCTCATTCGCCGGAGTTTTCCTTTTCACTTTCAATGTAAGGGCTAAAGTTTCGGAGCCAGTGGGGCTCATTGGCTGTGAGGGAGCACCGCAGGCTGGTCTTTTGGCGCGTCCTTGGAAAGTCAGCCGCCCAATTAGCACGGGCGCTGTATTAGCTTAGGCAGAACGTGCCCCCCTTTATGCCAGACTTTTCAAGCAGAGCCTAGGGCCGCCTGCACGAGCAGAGCCTCAAGGTGGGGATGGATGCACGGTACCCCGTCTCGGAGGCGCTACACACCTAGCACAGCCTCTCCGGTATCCATGTCTGCGCCAACCACCGCGAGAATCCCAGCCCACTGCCTGCGGTCACGCTGCTGTGCATTAGTGAGGGGCCTTCGGCCGGGAGGTAGATCTGGAGGCCTGTTTGCTACGCGCCTAGGATGGGGCAGGCAGGTTGTTGGGTGGCTGTTTGGGGAAGCTGGTGCTTGACGCTGTGTGTGTAGCGGCACCCTTTCTGCGTGGGAGTTGCAACTCCGAGGCGGTGTTGTGGGGCAGTGGTCAGGTGGTGTTGCGTTCGTCTTTGAACAAACAGCGAATAACGCTCAGAAACGTAGTACCCATTTTGGAACGGGGAAAAACCAAGTTAGGAGTCTCGGCATTTGGCTCACCATTCCGTGATGCGGGGCGAGTCACAAAACCATGGGTCAATCTAAACTGATGTGACCAATGCCGTGGTGTGTTGTAGCAGTTGCCCACGTAGAGCGCTCCAATACCTCCTGGTGGAGGCTGCGCAAGATAGAACTGCAGTATAACGGCATTATTTCGAGCAATCGCTTAGTTCAGGATTGAACGGGCACGGCGGAAGTGCTATATTCATTCATGCCCTAAAAATTCAAGCGCTGCTGAGGGGGAGATCTTTTGCCGATGCGGGGATGTTTTGAAATCGAGTTTCCTAGCCGAGAGTGCGTGATTATTGCCGGGTGAAAATTTTAGGGGGCTTTGTCTGTGTGTGAGACCTAGTAGCCCGCGTGGCTCCTGCCTCCAGGTACTGTGGGGGTGTGCCTCACCATGCGCTAAGGGGTTGAAAGATGAGAAGCACCTCAGCCGCAGTATTTTAAACATAGTGAATGCAGGCCATGAGGGGCCTTGCTTGGGCCGACCAGCCACCTGGAGAGCGGGTCGTGTGTTGAGGCTGCCGGGGTTCTTTGACTCGTTTGTGTAGTGTTGGGCGGGGTCGGCGGCTGCGGTATCAGGGGCCCGGGTTCAATTCCCAGCATCTACACAAGTTGTGCCATGTTACCTAGCGAATCACAAGCCTGTGGTTGATTTGGTGACGGCAGTCATGATTGGAGTAGTTGGTGTAACTGCAAAATGTCTCACCCTCCAGGGTGGCAGCGCGATCAGCCTAAAGCGCCGCGGAAGGGGCTGGATCGCAGATGGCCCTGTTCAGGTGGGAGGTAGCGGCTTGCGCGTCCTTCGCCGGCCGGGGAGGGGCTAGTCAGCTAATAAATTGCGGGACACTGAGGCGTCGTCACTCCGAGGGCTGCAGGTCCAGACAGAGCCTCCTCCAGGCCCTGGGCAGGTGTGTGCTTGCCTCATAGACGGGTGGCTACGCTGGGGCAGCGCTGTAGAAGCGGGTGAATTTGCGCATCCTGCAATGGGCGGGTGGTCAGGTCAGGGCCCGCTTGCATGTAAGCACGATGGGGCACGGTGGACCATTATTATTGTATCTGGGAAATGTGCAAGGTGAGCTCGGGCGCGGTGGGGGAGACCTGAGTGCGTGGAGCAAGGGTGCGATTCTTGGACTGGGAAAGTACCAGCATTTGTGAGTATTGAACTGGTAGGTACCGCCGTCGGGAGTCGCATCTGGAACTGCGCCGGGCATATGTAAGATTGGGGGAGGTGAGCCTGCCTGTGCAGCGTCCACCCCCTGACCCGCTTTACGTCCCCTGCCGGGGCATTAGACGGATCCTCTGCAACAACTTTGCAGCAGTTGTGGGCGCTGGGGGCTGCGTAGAAGCGGCATCGCCAGCCTAAGTATGTCAGCCGGTATAATCCCAAACCCTACCCTCCGCATACCCGCTTGGTCCCATGTCTGGGGTAGGCAGTATGTGTCCCCGCTACAGCTCTGCAGCGGTCGCGTGCTGAGGGGCCGCGAGAAAGTGGCTGAGGGGCCGCGAGAAAGTGGCCTCGCGGCCCAGGGCAGGAGATGCGGGGGGAGGGTTCGCATTCGAGGCCGATTAGCTCGGTTGGCGGGAGCGTGGTGCTGGTTACACCCAGATCTCGGGTGCGATCCCCGTACGGGCCAATGTGTACTTATCTGGGCATTTAGGCAGGCCCCGTTAATTTGATTTTAATCATTTGATGTTAAAATCAACACAGTTGCGCGACGATCGCCATGGTGACTCGCACTAGATTGGCGAGGTCCCAATCGCTACGCCGGTCCCCTGTTGGACCTGTCCCCTGTGAGTGACGGTGATGGGTTTTGCCCGGGGGGCATGGGCTGCGTCGGGTGGATTACCGGATCACTCAATCCTGAGCATGGGACATGCAGGCTAAGTAGCGGACACGTGCTGTACCACGGCAAATACGCAGACAGGTCTTTAAGGTTAAGAAAGGCCACACCACACACGAAGGAACAAGTTAACTATGCTGACTTACCAGGGCAGAGAATTATTATTCCGCACGATTGAGCGAGGACTTAATGCCATGTTAGTCTCAGCTCTGTAGGTATGTCCCCATAAAACCTGGGGAGCATGGTGCCCGACCTTGCCCATAGTAAGTAAAGTTTGTAATGTGCCATGGGGTGGAAAGTAAGTTGGGAGAAACCAGTAGAGTTTCAATGCTAGGCATCATTTGGTTGGGCAATTTAATTTGTAAAGCATTAAACCAGTCAGCCCTGGGAATTTGGCAGGCTATGATTAGCTAAGATGTTTGTTCAAACCTGGGAGAGTATATCGACCACAATTAATAGTGGGACCAGGAACAGCTTTACAAAGCAATGTGGTAGATATCATGTAAAATTCTGGATGGACAAGCTTCAGGGATAAGGCCATGACCTTTCCCCCTTGAGGGAACATCACCAATTCCGAGCAAGTAGGTGTGGAGCATACTAATCCCCCAACGGTCTAGCATGAGAAGAAAGACGCGTCGCTTCTTGCTATATCTGGTCAATGCAGCGAAAATGTGCCCTCTGCAAACAGGGGCAGATTACAGGTCGCCTCAGTTAAGACATACTCACCTGCACTTTAGCCAGGGCAGCAGGCGGGTTATGGTAGTTGTCACCTAACAAGTTGACGGCGGCACAAAAATGTTTTGGTAAACATGGTGTTCGAGCACAAGTGGCGACAGGGTATTATATACAAGTTGGCATTCCAATAGTTAGCAAGGGCAGGTGCTTGCACATATTGTCCCCCCTTGGTTCCCACGGACTTGTCTGCCCCCTGGTTTATCCCCTGGGGGCCAGAGCTAGAGGCAGGAAGGGGCTTCTTCTGCGACCTGTGTCCCAAATACGTTTATAGTCAACGCTGGGGTAGATGTACCATGAAGGGCATGATTACCACTTCGGTTGTCCCAAAGTTCAGTGTATTCGTACATGTTGTTCCCTGCTTACACGTCAGGTACACGAGGACACCCGTGCTTAATGTCACATATCCCATGGCAGGATAGTCACCCGGGGGGACAGGCTATTGGCACGCCTTACCAGGACAGTGATAGACACCGCACACCAACCGCACGTGACAAGGCAGTTGCAGCGAGGCAGAAGGGTCCCAGCGTATCCACCAAAGGAGGTCTGCAGCGAAACATGTAATTGGGAATGGTGGAGTCAGACACTATCACTGGTTAAGTATCAAGGGTCCCAGGTGGACAGCTGGGACTGCATCTGTTACCGGACGTCAGTTCAGCAAGCATGGGGAGCTGCGTAAGTTGTCACTCCACGAAAGGGTGCGGTGTCTCTAATAACGGGCACCATATGCAGTCGTGGTGTCTCCAGCGGATCCACTGAAGGTGTACTGCAGCTAACATGGAATTGGGAATCTGGGATTCCAACACTTTTGCGGGTTTAAGCATCATGGGGCAGAGATGGTTAACAGATACTGGCATCTGTGCTCCGACGGCAGTTAAACAAGCGGGGTGCGCTGCGTAAGTTGTCACTACACGAAAGGGTGAGGTGTCGCCAACTGTGGGCACAATACATATATTGTTTCAAACCAGATTTGACACCAATAAGGTGTTCACCAGGAGTTAGCAATCAAAAAGGTCTGTGAAATTGTCTGGTCAACGGGGCGAAGTAAGTGCACCCCAGAACCAAGCGTAGTTGGCATGTTGCTGCAGTTAAGCTCGAAGGCACCGACCGATTAGCTATGCTAGCCACGCTGGGTGGGGACGCTGTTAGCCAACAGAGTGTGCCGCTGTCCCAATAACTGGGATAACAGGGTGTCAAGCACAATAGGCTATTAGGTAAAAACAGTTGGCACGTCCAGGACTCAACCAAAAAGTAAAATTTAACGGGGCAGAACATTTTCCACTGCCTGGGCTGCACAGGGTGGGCAGTATGAACCCCCCAACGGAGAATAATCAAGTATGGGGGAAGGTAGGACTTAGTCAATCCTGAAGGTTGGGCACCAGATTGCAGACAGTGCGCACTGTATTAAGGCAGACAGGTTACTAAGCTGGTATGCCAAGGGGGTTTCACCACAGAGGGAGCTGTCTTGGTGATCCATTTGGGGGCAATGATCTCATGACCATGGGGAGGAGGGGATTACTCCGGGCCATTAAAACGGACTTTGGCGAACAAAGCAGGCGTTTGGGTCACTGCGAACTGTTTTGGTCGGAAATAACCCCCGATTGCATTGGCGCGGCGCCAGGTCAAGGGAGGCAGCAGAACATTCGCGCAAGCGGGTCAACAGTGCTATGCGCAAGTTCCTGGGGCAGAGGGGTTGGGCTTTATCAGGCATGAACTCATCCAGGCAAACGTTTAAGGGTACTTTGAGGAGGACGGGGTCCACTTGTCCCCGGTGGGGATGGACCTGTTTCTCCTGGATTTACAGGAATGCTTGGAAAGGGCAGGTTGCAGGTAATAGGAGGTGCAGTGGTGGGGGCCCTGGCTGCGACGGTGGCCGCCCCCAGGGCTGTGGCGGAGTTACAGGGCGATCTGGAAGCAGTCCGGTACAGTAAGGGTACCACTGCGGTAGACGGGTACAGTAAGGGTACCTCTGCACGGCACAATAGGGGTGCCAGAGCCAAAGACCAGGATCCTCAGGGCAGGGTCATGGAGAACCGCGACGGCGCCCCGTTAGTCCTTCGGGCGGTTGGGGGCCTGACCAACCGGGGTTTGCCCTGATACGCTCCGCCCTGAAAGGGGCGTGAGTAGATGGTAACAAGGGACACGTGATCCAGTGGTGGATCAACAAAGGTAGCGCTGACCGGGCATACATCCCACAGTGCTGGCTCATCAGGCGGGCAGGGGCAGCATAGGTTGGATGGCTGCCTGCCCATGGATCGCCCGTAAGATAACCCACCTTATTGCATACTCTTGTATGGAATAAACCTGCGACAGTTTTCCCCATAAACAAAGTGTCTTGTGGTTTATTATGCATGTTCACCTATGGGAAGTGGGGGGATGTTGCCGGTATTGGGACTATAGATTTTGTTCTTTTAACAGCTGACCTCGTAGATCAACTTCTGCAGTCTGCGGTATGCCGGCTTCCTTTTAGCAATCACAACCCTATTTCTCTATGCTTTGAAACTAGCTTGTCAGCAGGGAGACTGGCAATCAATAAGAATCCTGTTAACTGTACAGCTAACAAAGGGTCCAAAATTAACTGGAGGAATATTAACCCAGATAAGTGTTTTAATAATCTGATTAGTAAGGCCTCTAACAATATTACTAGCTGTCTCTCCCAGGACATTGCCACGGAAAAGATTCTGAAGGGTTTTTATAAAAATTGACAAAATTCATGGCATCTGAATTGTATACTACCAAGTCATCAAAAGAACGTACAGGCACCTACTGGTTTAGTCCTAACTGTACCGCAGCTCTAAAAATGTTGAAACAAACAACCAACAAATTCCCTCCTGTAGTAGTTAGAGTAGTGACGACGTGAAGCAACGTGAGCGACGCACGACGAGCTACGAGGAAGCGAGCGAAGCTGCCGGTGCCGCAGGAGTCCCCAGACTACCGACCCACCACTGTACCATACGTAATCAACCCAAACCAACCAAACAGAAGTCGGGAATCAGCGAGGTACTGTAGGTTGCCACCGACCCTTTCCCGACCCACCTTGAGTTTGTACGCGGTAAGGGGCTCTGTGCACTCTGGTCTCAGGAGATAAGAAAAAGTGGAGGAGCCAGTTGAGCCGAGTGAGCGCAATGGCTGTAAACAGCCATTGCAGAGTGAGCTACCTGGAGGAGCCTGCGGAAGCGGCCTCATTAGAGCCAGGTGCGGCTTGCAGGAAACTCCTGGAAGGCCCCTCTCGCATCGGCAAGAGACTTGAATTGGGCTGAGGATAATCACAAACTATGCCTCAAGCTATACTCAGTTGGATGACCAGTCAGTAACCCTGCCCAAATACTCCTGCAATCAGGGCCGGACTGGGAACCGAAACCGGCCCTGGCAAACTGCTCGACTGGCACCCCCTGGGGTGAGGGGGGGTGCAGCCGAGCAGTTTGCGAGGGCCGGTTTCGGCCGATTTTGTTACAGGGGTCCGATATTTCCGACCCCCGGTAACAAAATCGGCCCCCAGGGGCCCAAAACCGGCCCCCACCCTAGCGGCCCACCGGGAAAACGCCCGGTGCCCGCTACGGCCAGTCCGGCCCTGCCTGCAATTCAATACTATCTCCCCTCACAGCACGCCGCAGTACGTCACAGTTTTGCGAGGGAGCACTATGGGAGAAAGTGAGAAAAAGGATTAAAAGGAGAGACAATTTTGGTCCAGAAAGTGGGCTAGGAACAGCAAGTAACAACAAACACGGTGTCCTGGGGAGACGAGGTCTGAGGATAAGAGCATGGGTAATCCTTGTTACTGATCACGGACAAGTTTAATCGCGGCAAAGCAGGTAAGGCACCCGAGCGCGGAGGCTGCTGATACTGCACTCAAAAAGAGGCAGAACTGCGGAAGCTGCCCAGCCAAGTCTGGGTGCGGCTTGTGGAGTTTGCCTGGTGTGCTTCCCAATTGGACTCCACTTACTTCACATTCAGGCACAGATTGTACCAGCGCAGCTCTGACCTCACCCTCACCTAGAACCAGGCATAACCTTGACAACCCCAACTGAGCAGCAGTGTTTTTCCAGTACATGGCAGTAGCAGCAGCAGTAGTGAAAGGGGGAGCTGGTGTGGGACAGGCCCCCATTTCCTCCTGACCAATGCACTCAAACGGAGAAAGCAATAAACACCACGAATACAGGCCAGGAAAGTACTTGCCTTAGGAGGAGATGAATCAAAAAAAAAAAGAAGGCACGTAAATCCCACTTGGAAGGAAGCTCTATGTTACCAGGACTGAAATCCACATTAAGTTATTCGAATTGACAAACCAGAGCCTGGTCTGCCAAGAATCGGGAGGCTACGACAGATGAAAAGCAAAATTTTTCCCTTTCGTCAATAAAAAGTCTTCCATCTGACAAAAAAGCACTCAGTTTACAACAAAAGAAGCACTAACTCCAAGTGATCAATCATTCTTCTTCTTTGATCTACTTTGACTGCCCAACGAAGATTTACAAAACCCAAATGCCTGGTCCTCTCAACCAGTGGAGGTTCCGCCAAAGGCTCTTTCCCCGAAACCACAAAAGAATGACAGCGAGACAGAGTGCTGGGAACATTTTATGTTACACAATGATGAGGAAACTACTTCATGCGAATATAGCAGAATTATGGAATCAGACACCTGGCTTCAATTATTCCAGACACTTGACACTACATCAAAAGCTCTTGAATACCAATCCAACAAATTTAACATTCAAATAGCATTATTGGAATCATGAGCACAATTCACCGCCGCCATTGATTCTCGACTTGAGAATATGTTCATCACGATAAAAGAGTTATTGCATGGGGCGTGGCCTGCAGGGGCAGCATAGCGGACGCGTCTTAACATCGCTCCACCATCCATCCCCTTAATTCGGCACATTTATCCAGCATTGCCACAATTTGCTGTCACAGGGCTGTACCTGATGTCCCTGCGACACCCCCGGGGGCCTGCGGAGGTCGAAATTGTGCCTCAACAGTGAGTTTACGGCCTTTGCAGCAGAGCACCGGAGAGCTGCCGGAGGGCCGCGGCCGTAATCGATCAGGCGAGGCGCCTGCAACTGGGCCCCGGCTCCCGGGCTCTGACCCCCGTGAAAGCTGTATTCCAGCGGGATAGTGGTTCGCGAGTCGACAAGCAGGGGAGCTGGTCCCCGGGACGCCGGAGGCAGTGAGAAGGGCCGACTATGAGGTTCTGGAGAGCGCTGTGGGCGTTGGCGATGACCGGGACGGGCCTGGTCCCGCAACACGAGGAGCAGCGACGGCGGTGAGGTGGCGCCTGCTGGACGAACGGAGGCCGAAAGTGAGGTGGGAGAGCCCCGCAGGCCTACGATAGGCTGGGAGAGAGACGACGGAGCTTGGCAGCGACCCGCTGTGGAAGGCGACCGGAGACCGGTTTGGAGAGTGACGTCTGGCGGTGCAGGTACGGGCTGCTCTGGTACACCCAGCCGGCGGCGGTGAGGGGCAAGGAGCATTGGCGCTGACCCGGGGTGAAGCCACAAAATGGGCTGATGTGCGGTGCGGTCGCTGAGGAGGACACAGCCGGGTGCAGGCCTACTGTGTCAGAGTGCAGGAGTGTAGCGCCCTGGTGCCCCTACGATTGCGGGGAAGAGTGTGGTTACCATTGGCGGCTGCTGAGGTAGTGTGCAGCGAGGGACAGCATAAGGCCCATGTGTGAGGCCCGGTGAGGAACGCACCTGTGGTGGGCCGGGAGGCCCGGAGAGCTGTGCGGGGGCCTCTCGATGCAGGATCGTATCAGCGCTCACCCCGTGGGCAGCAGAGGGATTATGATGCATGATCAGCGGAGTGTGGAGGCCAAGGGACTACATATGTGAGGCCGGGACACACCGGCCGACCACTGAGGTGTTCAGCCCATGCACGTGGCTAACTAACGAGACGAGGAATCGGCACCATAGGTAAGGCACTGGCCGTGCCTCTGTAGGCCTGCGACATGACGACAGTGGGGATAGCTTCAGACTGTGCCCCCACACATCGCATGCCCGAATTGATTCACACATTCGAGGCGGTGTACCGACCCGTTCCTTTTGCTGATTCGAGGCCATGGTGGTACTCTGGGCGAGGCCGGGCGTGAGGAGAAGAATGGGGTGCACCAGAGGCGCTGGGTCGAGGGCCTCCTCGCAAGCTGCAGGCACCAGTGAAGCGGATCCTCCGCAACAGATGGTGGAGCAGAAGTCCCCGGATGACCGCTTGGACGCTATCCTGAATGCAATTGAGTGCTCTCGTGCGTCAATGGAAGCTAAGTTGGATAAAGTGGCCCTGGATCTCAACCTGCTGCACGTCGACCACCACAACCTGAAAGACCGGGTCACTGCTGTGGAGCAGGAGGTAGCTGAACTGAAGCGAGCCACAGAATTTCAAGAAAAGCAGCAGAATGCCCACGAGGTCCGCATCAGATACCTTGAGGAGCGGGTGGAGGACGCAGAAGGCCGCTCCCGGAGGAACAATGTCCAGCTGATTGGGCTGCCGGAAGGAGCAGAAGGACAGGACGCAGTCACCTTCCTGGAGCAATGGCTCAAAACCATCTTGCCAAATACAGAGTTCTCCCCGTTCTTCACCATAGAAAGGGCGCATCGCGTCCCGGGCAGGAAGCCGGCTCCGGGTGACAGAGCAAGACCGCTCATTTTCAAAATGTTACACTTCAGGGATTGTGATGTGATCCTCTGCGAGACGAGGAAACTGGATGAAGTCCAATTTGAGAACGCCAAGGTGCTGCTTTTTCCCGACTACACAATGAAAGTCCAACGCCAGCAGGGGTCCTTCCTGCCTGTCAAGCGTCAGCTCCGGCTACTAAATATCTCTTATTCGCTGCTGTTCCCGGCTAGACTCTGTGTAGTCTTTGATGGGAAGTCAAGGTTTTTCGACACACCTCAGGATGCTTGGGACTGGCTGGAGAAGTTGGGCAGTACTCTGGACCACGGCCACAGCTGTGGCATGGTCTAGGGAGGCAGGTGGAAAGGGGTCTCGCCGACGGCGGCCGTGGAGACGATTCCTTGGGTCATCAGCGGCACCTGGCCCGGACCAGATTCGAAGGGAGCGACAGGCGGTGGTCCGCATTGCGGAACAGATGGCAGACACAGCAGCGCCGGAGGCCAAAGTTGGCATTTCTTTTCATTCCTCGGGGTGATGGGGGCTCCTCGGTAGCGGACTCATCAGACAAAATTTCGCTGCGAATGCCAGACGTTACACCTCAGACGGCAGATGGTATTGTATGAAAAGTGGCTGAGCTGGACATTAATTAATAAGCATTGCTATTTGAATTGCTGTGGGTGATATCACTATAGATTGTTAATTGCATAAGGTTAGGTTGGGAATGGGCTGGTGCGTTGGGAGTGCCTCTGCGTCCTGGGGGGTTGTACTAAGCTATACTTTATGGGGATGAGTCATTAGATGACTCTGGGGGATTCATGATGGTACACCCTGCATGGTTACACAACCCTCTGTTTTTCCCCGTCTATTGGGGACCAGTAGGACACGTGGTTGTGCTGTTGTATTTCATGTTTGGGCAACACCTCAATGTTGTGAGGGTTGATCTTATAATGTTTTTTCTTCCCCTTGCTGGTTCATCCCACTTCCCCTTTACTGCAGGAGTCTCTCAGGGGGGGTATTGGAGATGTTGCTGTGCATATTCGACTGCTACTTAACGGGGTCTGGGAGGAATGGGACATCATCATTTTTTGTTTACTTACCTTAGCTCTAAGATGGGTCACGTGATACTTACATGGAATGTGCAGGGTCTCAGAACCCCTTCCCGCAAGTATGCTGTATACTCCTATCTTAAACGTCATAACGTGCATATAGCACTCTTACAGGAGACACACATAAATGCGGTAGAGATTGCCAGGTTACAACGCAAATGGAGGGGTAAAATATACGCCACAGATTACTCTCTGTTTGCTAGGGGGGCCCTCATTTGGATACGTCCTGGGACGCCTTTCGCAATGGATGAGGTCCTTACTGATAGGGAGGGCAGATATGTACTTACAAAAGGTAGGTTAGATGGACGGCACATATTGTTGGGAAACTTGTATGCCCCGAATGTGGAACAAGGTCAGTTCTTCAGTCAGCTATCCCTTGCAATGAGGAAATGGTGTGAGGTCCCGTGGTTACTGGGCGGGGACTTTAATAGCGTCCTAGACGTGGGGATGGATAGAGCCTTCCCCCCACTTCGGGGCACAGCAGCCAGGACTAACTCTACGGTGTTGAATGGTTGGGCAGATGGATGGGGTCTAGTTGACGTCTGGAGACATCGTAATCCTGGGGAGAGGGTGTACTCTTTCTTTTCAGTACCCCATAACCTGCATGTCCGACTCGATAGGTTTTTCGGATCCCCCTCCCTACTTCCCTACATTTCAAGCTCGGAGTATTGGGGACGTACGCACTCCGACCACAACCCCCACAGTGTCACGCTGGCCTGGGAGGGTGGCATTCCTGGGGTTCCTACCTGGAGGCTGCAGCCGGCGATGCTTGAGGACTCAGTGTTCCGGGAGGAAGTTGGAGAGGCTATAGGGGAATACTTTGCGCTCAACACGGGAACAGCCTCCTCTTTGTTAGTGGAATGGGCGGCCATGAAGGTTACCTTGCGAGGGAAGTGCCTGGGACTGGGCTACGAAAGCAGGTGGCATCAGACCTGCTCAGTATAGAAAGACGGCTGCTGCCGTTGGAGTCCAGAGCGGTTGAAAACGCTGAGGAAATGACCTCCTTGGCAGAAGCGCGCAAGAAGCATGCGGAACTGTTAGAGCGGCAACGCTGTCTCAACTTTGCGGCACATCCAGGGTCCGCGCATGCCAAGGCGGACCGGTCGGGGCCTCTTCTCACCTGGTTAATCAAACAAGAGCAGTCGGCTGGGCCCATTACTGCGCTCCGATCTTCGGATGGGAGACTCAAACACACACAACTAGAAATACACGGTGAGCTGTCTACGCATTTTACGCAACTTTATAGGTCTGCTCGGAAGGTCCCTGAGGGGGCGATACAGGAGTTTCTAGACAGACTTCTTTTTCCGGCCCGGACGCTGGAGCAGCAGATGGAGCTGGATGTCCCGCTCACGCTAGACTAAGTTAGGGGTACGATGAGGGCCCTGCCATCTGGGAAGGTTCCAGGCCCGATGATTTTCCTCATTAATTTTACAAGTCATATGCTAACCCATTGAGCCCGCAATTACTTAAAGTATACACGGAAGCGCTCGAAAAACTCTCCCTTCCAACCTCAATGACTGAAGCTACTCTGATCACACTTACCAAGCCGGGTAGGGACCTACTTCCACAGGTGCCTACCGCCCCTTGGCGCTACTGAATGGCGATTATAAAATCCTAGCGGGCATCCTGGCAGACAGATTAGCACCTGTGATCCCGCAATTGGTCCACCACGACCAAAACGGATTTGTGCCGGACCGTAATACATCGCTTAACATATGACAGCTATTCCGGGTGATGCCCTGCAGTGGATTGGCCCACAGCCGGTTGTGTTGACTTGGACCTGGAGAAGGCGTTCGACACGGTCGAGTGGCCCTTTATGTTCAAGGTACTCCATCGCTTTGGGTTCGGGCCATATATCTTAAGCCTTATTAAATTACTTTATGGGGCTTCTATGGTTTGGGTGCGGCTGGGGACTCTCTTCTCTGACCCTATATTGATAGAAAGGGGAACTCGCCAGGTGTGCCCCCTCTCCCCATTGATATTTGCCCGGGTGATAGAACCAGTAGCGATGGCACTGCGGAGCTCGGCACCGGAATGGGGGATACGCCTTGGAGATGGCTTACACACGGTCTCGCTTTATGCGGACGACATTCTACTATATGTCAAGGATCCCCAGGCGGCCCCACGAGTCATCCCTGACACGCTGAGGTTCTTTGCGTCTTTGTCTGGGCTGGGTGTGCAATGGGGTAAATCTTGTTTATACCCCTTTACCCCTGGAATGGAGGATCCTTGATGGGAGGTGGACGGGACAGTAGTGCATTGGCAACCGGTGGCGTTCAGATACCTGGGCATACGCATTTATCATAACAATCGGGATCTTATGGAAGGCAACATCACCAGGGAAGTTACAGTGCTCAAATCCCAAATTGAATTCTGGAAGACGCTTAACCTCTCGGTTATAGGCAGGTTGGAGTTAATAAAAATGGTCATGCTGCCACATCTTCTTTATTATTTTTCTAATCTCTCGCTTTACCTACCTGTGTCCTTCTTTCGTTCCCTGGAGGGAGTTATTAGGGATTTTATTTGGAATAACACGCGGTGCAGAGTAGCTCTGACGAAGTTGTACCTACCACGGTCACGGGGAGGGCTGGCTTTACCCAACTTAGAGCACTACTTCCTGGCTTCTCAAATACTGTGGGTGGCAAAATGGGTGGAGGAACTACACTTGAGAGACTCGGCGGAACGTGACCCCCCGTACTCCCTGGACAGGATCCTCTCCTTATTCCATCCTTGTAATAGATCACACGAATCACTTCCATTATTGGTTCAGATTGCGCGGAAATGTTTCTGCAGGGCACTGCGCCTTACTAGGCACATCACACCGTACGTGCCCGTTATGCCCTTGCTGGGCATGCCGAAAGCGAGAGGATGAGTCCAGAGTACAGACCTTACCGACTAGGTGGGAGCAGGTTTAACTACTCTGGGGGACTTATATGGAGAGGGCCCATTATGGCCGTTCCTCACCATCACAGAGGAAGACGGGGTTCCCCTGGGCCAATTCCTGAATCATGCTTCCTGGACGGCCACGTTGCGGCGCTGGTGGGGTGACATTGCGCAGGAACCTCCAACACATCTCTTTATGCAATACGTGCAGGTAATGGGCACGGGGCATCACCTAGTGAAGTGGTTTGCGGAGTCGATCCGAGAACACACTCTGGTAGACTTAACGCCGCTGCGAACTAAATGGGAGGCGGACCGGGAGAGACCATACTCAGAGAAGGAGTGGCCCATAGTCTTGGAGAGCCCCAAACAGATCCCTAGAAACACACGTTTTAGATTGATTCAATTTTACATTGTCCACAGGGCATACCTATCCCCAGACAAGATAAATAGGTATTTTCATAGGCTGGATGTGTGCTGTCCTCGCTACAAATAGGTGGATGCGGATTTATTACATATGCTCTGGTCCTGCCCTGATCTGCATTCGTACTGGGACGGGGTGATTCGTGCGCAAGCCACTAGTACTGATAGGGAGGTGCCACGGACATGGGAGGCATACATTACAGGAGTATTCCCAAGAAGCAAAAAACACAAAGCATCCTCTAGGTTTTTGGATTTGGCCTAGTTGTGGCCAAACGGCTTATTACACGCCGGTGGAAAGCAGAAGGCATGGTTTCACTCAATGTTGAACTGGGTTAAGGCCGAGGCGGTCTCCTTGGTACGTGAAGATACGCTGGGTCTTCGCAAATTCCCCATTTCCACTGCATGGAATTCAATGTTGTGAACGCTTCAGGGGCTGCTGGCGCCGGATGACCCTCTGGATATTCCTATTACTGATTGATATTGTGTAATACATTTGTTGAAATATGGCCCGAGCTGTATGCTGGATAGTAAAGAGCGTTCCATATACCCCGAATTGTTATGTATAATTTCCAAATAGTCACGATATGCAACTGTATGATTGTAGACACGGTACTTTCTTATACTGATGGAGGTCCATGTTTTTACCTACCTCTATAAGGCTCCTGCTCCCCTTCCTGTCCCCCCTCTGATTGTGTTACTGCATTAGACGTTATCAATAAGATTGTTTGATTGAATAAGCAGACTGATGTGACATGGCGGAATGAAGCCATATGAGCTGTATATATTCAATTAATATGTACACGCATAGTGGAGTTATACTGTTTCATAACATGGTTAAACAGCCACGCTAAAGGAGGTTTAATGTTAAGTGATAGATAGGGTATGCCATTTGTTGTTAACCAGGTAAAATCGATAACAGTGATGTCTTCATGCTGCTGTGTTGCTGATTTACATATTTTGCCTGGCAGATTGCCTACTGGTTCCATAAGATAATTCCTATGATTGTCAAATGTTTTATTTCATGTACAAAACTTTTAATAAACAGGTCAAACAACAAAAAAAAGAGTTATTGCATCAGGCCGCAAAAACACCTGAAGTATACAAACAAAATGATAAACAAAATCAATGCTGTACTTGCAGCCCTATCATTGAAAAACTCCAAGAATTTCAAACTATTTTAACTACTTTGGTGGCAGAAATTGAAATCCTTAAGGCGCACCTTCCATCAAATACTGTTAATAAGCGCACCATACACAAAACAGCGACAGATGTCAAGGAATCGTCAGAACAAAGTTGTCCTCAACTGATTTCCCCAGGATCACAACTTCAGCCAAAAGACCGCATAACTACTGAAGCACATCGTACTCAGGATTCCTCCAATAATATCGGATTTGAAATCCCCAAGTTCGATGATTCTTTAATTGACATTATTAGTCTGGAGTTATCAGAGGTCTTGAATTCATTCAAAAAGGAGTCATCAAAAACTTTTTTAAATATCTCCAAATAAGAAGCTTTCTTTGTAAAAGGACGGGTGGTACTAGGGGCTTCGAAAAGGCTCGGATTATAGATATTATAAGAACTGGGATGGACTGCTCCATCAAAGGAGTTTACTCTGAACTCATAGCACTCAAACAGGATGATTTGGCAAAGCAGACCGAAAAATTGAAAAACCGGTTGGGCAATGACTCAGTTAACTTCCTAGAGTCTCTTGAGCTGGGGCATGCAGTTTTGTGCTCTGCTGCACTGCAGGCTCAGCATTATAAAACAATGTTCTCGCTCTATTATACCCCAGCCAAAATAGCACAGTGGGGCGGTCTCACGGGAATTAGTTGCCCTCGTTGTAACTCATTAGATGCGGATGCAGTTCATATGTTTAGTACCTGCCCACGACTTGATATAACAAAGACATCAATAATGGCTTTCTGTGACCACACTCTTGGTCTTAAAGTTAATTTAACTCCAACGTTAATGCTCTTAGGGGTTGATAATTGCCAAGGGCAGCTCCCTCATTCCCGCTTTCTATTTCTTGCTATGGCTATACTTCGGATCTGCATTGCCGCTGCCTGGCGCGATCAAACTGCTCCTACATTTCAGTGCTGGCTCGCCCGGCTACTAGCAACGTTTAATCTTGAAAGGGGAATCTATGAAAGATGGGGCAAAAGGGGGAAAATCTTGGGTAAAAGAATTTGGGACCCTATATATAAATGGAAGGAATCACAATCTTAGTTTGGCTTTAGATTAATATCCAATATTAGTTAACTTAGAATTGCAATAGCCATGCTTACCCTTTCTCTTTCTTTCCATCTTGCTTTTATGCTGTTAGTATCGCTACTCTAATGGAAGCTAAAAACATGCTTTTTGCTCTTTTCTTTTCTTCCAATTTTTATTGTTTCTCTCTTCTGTTTTCCTTCTTTTCCTTTTTGATTTTTGCTTTTTGATATATATCTTATTAAAAATTGATGTATGGCAAACCCAGAATGATTAATCCTCAAACAATATTGAATTGTACATTGAAAAATTGTGCTGCTTATATTAAAAATGTGTAATAAAATGTATTAAAAAAAAAAAAAAAAAAAAAAGGAGTCATCAGAAGTTTTGCATTAATTTAATAAGAGTCTGACAGTAAATTCTGTATCGGAACCAGACGTCATTTAGAGGAATAAGCGAAAGAAAATAAGGAAACAAAACAAAAAAAACAAAGAAAGGGAAAAAGTCGAAAAGTCAAAGTAACAGCAAATTTCTTCCCAATATTTAAACAAACTAAGAGATCTGAAATAGGGGGTCTGCAGAAAACGCAGATCAAAGACAGTCTCCCAGCAGTAATTGTCCTAAAGGACCACTGTTGGCTGCCCATTCAGCTTTCCACCCATAGGGCAAATAAATCAAAGAGCTCAGTAACTCTTGCTGTGAAGCAGCTACTGACAAAATTAAACAGATATTAAACCAGAATAGAGAAAAAATGCAAGCCATGAAAACATGATAAAATAATAAAGCCCATATACGCAAATAAAAAACAGATATTAAAACAACGGGGAAAAAACGGCGGGCCAGTTCCCCACCATATGTTGCAAATAAGAGAGGAGGAAATTAAATTAAAGGCTACCTTTCCGTGCAGTAAGTCACCAACGAGGCTGGAAGTCTTAGCGGCTATGAGACACAAAGAGGTAAGAAATATGCAGCCTGGAAGTACTGAGCAGACAGTAAATACTCTGAACACTGAAGGCGCGCCAAAGGCAAGCCCATCTGCGCCCGTCCGCACTTGGTCCGGGCCCAGGGCCTGTCCCCCTGTCATGGCTGCTCAGATCACCCACAGCAGGTGAATTATCTTTGAGAGGTTCTGCTTAATCTTAATTCTGCGAATAAATCAATCTCTTGTCCTAGATTGAATCCATTAGACCCGTCTCAATCAGTATCGACGGTCTGCCATATTTTTTGTAACATTGCCTTCCAAAAAGTTGGCTCAACTTGAAGGGACACTGGTGGCACGACCTCCTCCGATGGTACTGGTCCACCCAGTAAGAGCTCAGCACTTCATGGTGCTCTTCTTAACGCAAGATCACTAATTAAACACTTTATAGAGATTTCAGAATTAATCTCCAATCAGCACTTCGATCTATTATTCATTACTGAAACCTGGGCTGATGTCCTCTCAGGCCCTGAATTCATTGCTGCCACCCCTACGGGTTACACCTTCTTCCATCTCGATAGACAAGGTAGGAGGGGGGGGGGGGGAGGGCTTGCTACATTTTAACGAGAACAGTGGCAAGCTGCATTCACACCAGTCAACAGTGAAGGCACAGAGGCTGTTCTGTTCAGCATTGAAGTATCCAAAACTCAATCCTTTAACGGCCTGCTTATTTACCGTCCACCAGAAACTCAAACTCTGTAGATGGAATTAGCCTAGTGCTAGAATCAGATCTATTGAAGAATGATTTTATGGTTCTGGGCGACTTCAACTTCCACTTGGAAAAACAATCCAACACCGAAACACAACACCTAATAGATACTTTATCAGACTTAGGGCTGGCTCAGATTGTGGAAGGTCCTACGCATTCAGCCGCTCATTTGCTGGACAGAATTTTTACTAATAACCCTAATATTAACTTTACTCACACTTTGCCTTTTATCTGGACTGATCATTTTGCGGTATTGTGGGACCTAAGTCTTCACCACATCTCTCCCCCTAGAATTCAGAAACTACGTCGAACAGTTCGGGCGTGGGATAAAATCCAAGCCTCTGATCTCGACGCTTTACTCTCTCACTCAATTCTCACTAAGGAGACCAGTCCCGAACAGATGGCAGGGGAGTATCATATTTGGCTTCTCTCAGCCCTAAATGTGGTGGCTCCTGCTAGGAATTCGAAAACCAATTACAGAAAGCTCTCTCAGCCATGGTTCACGGATTCGCTCAAAGCACTAAAACAAGACTGCCGGAGACAAGAATGCAAATGGCGTTCCAAGTAATGCAGTGAGGAACAAGCAAAATATAAAGCTTGTCTTAGTAGCTATAAAGAGTCAATCCTGCAGGCCAAAACCAAATACTATACAGCTCAAATTAACCTAGCCACTTACACCTCTAAAACCCTCTTTCAAACCATAAAAAAAACTGACTATCCCAAGGGAAGCTGAAACGACTACCACCGCTCCAGAACTCTGTAATTCTCTTGCCAGGACCTTTAAGGTGAAAGTCCTAATTATCTTTAACAACTTTAACAATGGTGGTTAATCAACCATTCTTTCAAACTCAAGCCCTAAGCCAATTAGTTTTAGGCAATTCACCTCTCCCCCAGCAGCACAGATTGCTGAACTCATACCCAAGATCAAGGCAGGATCCCCTAGCGACCCATGCCCCCCTAGGGTGGTTCATATGGTTCCGGAAGTTATAGCTCGTCACCTTGCAATTATCTTTTCCACCATGTTTAAAACTGGCATTTTTCCTATTAGCTGAAAAGCTGCATCAGTGCTTCCTCTTTTAAAGAGACCCACCCTCGATCCTCATAATTATCGACCAATCGCATGACTTCTCTTTCCGGCTAAAGTAGCAGAGAAAATCATGAATATCCAACTTTCCTCCTTTCTGGAGGCCATCCGTCTCCTAGATGATACGCAGTATGGTTTGATAGAAAACCACATTACTGAATCTGCTCTGCTTACAGCCACTGAGGAAATCAGATCACCGCTCGATAAGGGAGGCAACGCAGTGCTGATCCTGCTTGATCTTTCATCAGCTTTTGATACGGTCAACCATGACGTACTGGTTGACCGTTTGCAGGACCTAGGAATTAGCGACTCAGCGCTGGTGTTACTCAAATCCTTTCTCTCAGGACGCCAACAAATGGTGTCACTAAGGATTTTTAACTCGGGAACTCTCTGCTTGCCTTGTGGAGTTCCTCAAGGATCTTCTCTGTCCCCAACTTTATTTAATCTGTACGTTACACCACTTGCTGCTCTGATAAGATCTTTTGGGCTATCATTGGCATTGTATGCCGATGATACTCAAATCATAGTCTCAATGGCCAAAAATGAAACGGTGGCTGGCAAGTCATTCAATAAATGTACGAGTGCAGTCAATAGCTGGATGGCCAACAACTGTTTAAGGCTCAACTCCTCTAAAACAGAGATCATTCAATTTGGCAGCAATCCAGCACTCTGGTTCCCCCATTGGAGGTCATCAGACTTAGGTATGGCTCCTACGCCAGAATCCAAGGTAAAAAACCTGGGGTTTATGCTTGACAATGAACTAAAATTATTTAAAGAACAAATCAACCTAATCACTTTTTCCACCTTCTATTGGCTCAGAATTGTCAAGAAAGTTGAAAAATTCCTGCCGGCTGACTTACTGAAAATGGTGGTCATAGCCTTAGTTCTTTCGCGACTGGACTACTGCAATAGTCTCTACATCAGCCTCTCTAAAGGCTCACTCAAAAAACAGCAGATCATTCAAAATGCAGCGGCACAGTTTCTCCTTAGAGTCCCCAAACATCAGTCTGCTAGGGCCGCTATCCGGCAATTGCACTGGCTTCCAGTCTGCCATCCTATTTTTTTTAAGGCTCTCTGTCGAGCGTACAAGACAACCCACGGAAAAGCACCTGCCTATCTGAAGGCAAATCTGGTGCGCTACTTCTCCAGCAGAAATCTTCTGTCTAGCTCAGCTAACTTGTTGAGGGTTGCTCCCTTCATCCGTGTTACTTGGGGAGGTAGAAGCTTCTTTAGAATCACAGCTCTACTCTGGAATCGCTTGCCTCTGGAACTGAAATTAGCACCCACGCTCCTGGCATTTAGAAAGAACCTGAAAACTTGCTTATTTATCCAGTGATCCGGCAGTTCATGGCCCTCATGCTGCTCCATCTTGATCTCTACAGCGCCAAGACGCCTCCGGGTATTTGTGCGCTTTATAAGATGTATCATGCATTCATTCAACAAGCATTGGTATAGCCAACAGGTCTCGCCTTTGGGACCTTATAAGTCTCTAGCCATGCAGCATATTATCCTGGGTGCTGTGCCACCAGGGATTGAAGAGATATACAATTACTACAAACTGGGTCATGCAGTGTGATTCAGGAATACATGCTTGCCTCACAAAACATTTATGAATACATTCCAAGGCTTCTTAATGCACAGACAGAAAGACAAGTGCCTCAATGCAAGTCAACAGTACTATAACATTCTGTGCATGACTGCATCACTACAGTATTGAAAAGCCAATGAAAAAAAGCAGCGAAGTACTTTCCAATGACTGAGACATCACATCCCTCCTCCCCCAGGCCTCTATTCACCAGATACCCTTCTCCAGAGTTTTCAATTCAAAACACTGCTCGCACCATCAGTTTACCAGCAAGCCCCTAGTCCTGCCCTCTGCCCCAGCCCTCAGGGTATAATAACATTTGAAAAGCAACAACAACAAAATGTTCCCATGTGTCAGGAAGAGGGGATAGAATGAATAAACAGTGACAGCTTTGGCATGACTTAATCTCCGCGTACCTAAAAACAAAAAAATTAACCTGGCCTTGTGTAATGTAATTGGAGCTTTTGTAAAGCGCTCCAATACCTTCTGGTCAGTCGAGTTCGCGCTCTATAAAAATGCCCCCAAAAATTAATCTGACCATGTGTAATGTAACTAGCGCTCATGCAAAGCGCTCCAACACCTGCAGGTTGCTCAAGTTCACATTATATAATAAAATATGCCTCATAGTCCCTGGGGAGCTGCAGTGAATGTGCTTTGAAATTAGAGCTCTGAGAGGAGGAGGACGACAGGAAGAGGCAGCAGGGCAGGCATGCAACAACATGGGAGGAGGTGGGAGGGACGAATGCTGCTCCCATTTGTCAGAGAGAGGGGAATTAATGAATAAACAGGGGCAGCGTCGGTATCACTTAATCTTGGCACACCAAAAAACCAAAAAATTAACCTGACCTTGTGTAAGTTAACTGGTGCTTTTGTAAAGCGCTTCAATACTTTTGGGCCAGTCGAGTTCGCACTCTATAACAATGCCTCCAAAAATTTATCTGACATTGTGTAATGTAACTAGTGCTCATGTAAAGCACTCCAACACCTTCGGGTCGCTCAAGTTCACATTATAAAAACAAGCGTTAGAGAAAATGCAATGGAAGTTGCCCAAGCCTTGCCCTTAACTGTGCTGCAAGGTTGGGCTGCTGAAGGTCCGGTGACCGAGGCTCGCTAGAGCAACAAGCAGCAAAGCAGGAGAGGTTTGGAAAATTCCTAGCACTTTGAAGTCAGAGAAAATTAAAGAGGCGATTTCGAAAACACCGACTAAGCGTCTGGAATTTCATCTTGGTATTTGAATGGGACAGGGAGATAAAGTGACGGGCGCTGAAGATGAACCACTGATGATGGGAAAACAGTGACACAAGCAGGAATCAAAGAAAAAAAAGTCCCCCAAATGAACACAAACACAGAGTTAACAGTAGTTGGGCGTTGCTCTGTGGGGGTAATCCAAACACAAAAAGGAGGGACAAAGAGAAAGTATTAAACAAAGAGAAAGTATTAACAACTAGCAAGCAGGCATTTTTGGAACGACAATCGAAGTGACAAATAAAAAGGCAATGGGTTGGCTGTAAGCCCATAGAGTGAATACAGCATGTCTCAAAGAGACAGCACATGCACTGCCTAGGCTCAACCTAAAAACTAATTTGCTTTGCAGATATCAAACATTTGTTTATTGTTGCATAGTTTAAGTAACATGTGAGCTATTTTGAACATCATGTCCTTGATGGTCAACAATTGACCAGCATCAACTTCAATTAGATTTATAATGTTACTGTTTTCCATTTATTTCTTTTTGTATGCTGATAATCACTCAGTCCCTGAGCAGATCCTATACTGAAGGTGATTAAAGCCTCCCTGCTTCCCGCCCGAAGTTATGGGCATCAGGCCTTCCCCGATGCATGTACGGCCAGTCTTGATCACGCCCAGATTAATATCTACACAAAAATCTTTCGACTTCCGAAATATATACATAGGGCAAGACTATGACTGGAGTTGGGCCTTATAAGACCATCTCTCTCCTGTGAGGCAGACACCCTGAAGTATTACATAAGGGTATTAAAAGCCGCAGATAACACTCAAAGCCCGTCTAAAAGAAACCTTTGCTAGTTCTGGGAACCCATGGAACCGACAAATTGTAAAGGCCATAAGATCCCTACAAATTGAGGAATCATCAATAACAGCAGACTCTGTTCCCTACACAGTCTGGAAAAGGGTTATAAATAAGCAGGCAAGACAAATCTCATTCCAGATGGACCGCCGGGCCTTAAAATCGTCTACTATTCTGCTCCCTTTGAATGATTCGTACCTCCAGGGCTTCCGCAACCATACCTCTCTGACAGTTTAAACGCATCAGCCCGCAGAAACATTATGTTTATGTGTCTTCTAGGCCTGCGATCCACTGCTTTTAATCGTTGGGCCCCACGTGGTGAGGAGGGGGCTTGTAGATTGTGCAATTATAGGTCCGAATCATGGCTACATCTTCTGTGCTGTTGTCCTGCCTTGGATGCCCCTAGAAGAGTCCTCCTAAAGCCATTATATCTAAAAAAGGGGTCTTAACACATTCTTGGAGGCATCTGCTCTCTGTTTTACACGAACAGATAGTCAAATGCTTGCAAGGTCAGGAAAATATGTGAGAACTCTGGAAAATCTACTTTCTCCTCCCATTGCCTCTTCTCACTTGGTCTCCGTTTCTCAAAAACTTATCACAGACTATTTTGTACCATGTCTCAGTGTTTCTCCACTTCACTGAGTCAGAATGTTATTTTATCTTCGATTCTGATGTTTTTACCTGGGATTATGGCTATTGTATGAGATTGCCTTGTCTGAATAGTGTGTTTTAAATGTGATGGTCTGCTCCGCCCTGCCTTGATGATGTAAAGATGTATCGGGGGCATTTCCATTGCAATGGTTTTTATTAACTGTGCAAATTAATAAATCTTGAATCTTGCTGATAATTTCTCTAGTTTTCCTACTCTTTCCCAGAAAGACTGTTCTGATCCTGTTCATTTCTTTACCCACTTTTCTATTGCAAAGTTTATTCATTTTAAACTGAATGTAATAATCTCTCTTATTATAGCTTTATCTTTTGGGTTCATTGTTTGCTTGACTTTACATATCTTTAACTCCTCATCCAGTTATTAGGTCTGGTTAAAGAAGGTATTAGCTGTCTGATAGAATTCATTCTTTAGCAGTCTGACCAACCTCATGTCACCAATTCTCCAAGGAAGTACAATAAGAGGTATTGAAAGAGAACGGGCTTTGGGGCAGTTCCATTGGCGTTCTTGTTCTTTTTCAAGCTTTGCCATTGCTTGGATGGGCTGTCCAATAAGTATTTCCTAGATAGTTACATTGTCTTATTTGTGGTCTTATTAGATGAGACAGCAAGTAATATTTTTGTTAGTCTGCAGACAATCTAAATCCATTTTTTTTTTCTTTTTAACTCCGGTGAGAGGAAATGATGACGTTTGAGGTGGAATTTGAGGGCACCTGCATTGTCACTGTTTGTCCCAGAATCTATTATTGAAACCTTTTGTAATAGACATCATCTTGTAACAAGATGGCTGTCAGACTAACAGCAACCACACCCCTTGTAGAATGATAAAACAGATATAAAAAAGTCCTTTTGGTTCTTAAAAATCCAGCATATAGTGCCCATGCACAACTTGAACAAGAAACACAACACCATATTTGTGATCTGTGCAGAAAAGAGGATGATGATTGTTAGGACTAACCAAATATAAGTTTAAGGGAGGCCTCTAAACCCTTAAATACACATGGCTCATTTAACTCACCAATGTAGACTCTGACTTTGTCAAACCCATAAGAATGGAAACTAATGGTGGGTACGTCATATGATTCTTCTCCAAATAGTTTCATATTCTGACCATTCCAGTTAGGAGTCTGGTGTATTTTGGTACATTGTTCATTAAGTTGAAATTTGTCATCAGTGCCCTGTGCTTCCATCACTGCAATGCAGATGGGACTGATAGAACAAAAATAGGATCTACATCATTTGTTTATCTTTGACTACCACTGTGCTTGCCGCTTCTCAAGCTACTTCTTGAGACAGTTGTAAAATATGGAGAGAGTTTTGTTGATGTAGTGCAGCCTCCAGTCTTTGCTTTAAGCTCACTGGATGACTATACATGATGCCTGTAACCGACGCCTCACCCACCACCTCAGCAACCACCAACACCTCAACGCCACTCAGTCCAGGTTCAGGCCCAAACTCAGTACAGAAACTGCACTCATCACCACCATAGACTTTATCCGCATGGACCTTGACAGAGGAGACATGGCAGCCCTCATTCTCTTGGTCCTCTCTGCTGCGCTTGACACGGGCTCACATCTCATCCTCATCAGGCACCTGCACGAGATTGGCATCTAAGGGCCCACTCTCTGCTGGATCTGCTCCTTCTTAACGGATAGAACACAAGCTGTCAACCTGGTACCTTACTCCTTGAAGCCTGCAAACTCATCTGCAGAGTACCTTATGGTTCATCGCACAGTCCCACTTTCTTCAAATGCATATATTAGCCTCTGGCCAACATCATCCGTGCACACAATATCAACCTCTTCTCCTACGCTAACGACACGTAACTCCTACTCTACCTTTCAGACAAGACCCCCAACACAAGAAGCAAGTTCACCATCTGCATGACCAAAGTCGCTTATTGGATGAAAGCCAGATGTTTCAAGCTCAAGACCCACAAGATTGAAGTAGTGATCCCTGGCAGGATCACCTCACCAACTGGTGGCGGGCAGAACTTGGACATGCACCCAGGACCCATCCAGGAAACTTAAAAAAAAACAAAAAAAAAAAACTGTTTATTGAAGACATCTGTGTATACACGCAGGAAGTTGAGACCAATCGTACATTTGTAGCATTGGAAAAAAGCATGAGTCTTGACCATTCTGTACATATCAGCTACTATTGTAAGCGCCCATCTTCGTATGCCATTACATCCTGCACTGAATTCACGGGTTTCCAATAGAGGACCAAAAAACAAAGAAAAGGGATGTAAGGGGGGAAAAAGGGGGGAGAGGGGAGCCGGTCTTCTCATGGTGAGCACATTCTTCCCAACGTTGATGGTCACCGTCTGTTTGGCTCATTTCTCTTTAGACCTGTACAGCCGCCCCAAGGCCAGGAGGGGGGAGGAGATCTACTTTGAGCCTCTGCTTTCATCCGGAGGTACGTCTGCAGTGGTTCCCAGATGTCCCTGGGGCATGCCTGCACAGGCATGAGGTCCTAGTAGGCGGATTGCTGCCCATGGCAGAACGCTGCATCTCTTAGCCAATCTTCAGCTCAGTGTACCTGGTGGTGGCCTCAACACATCACTATTCGCCATTTAGCAAGCAGCAAAAGCATGGATATTAGTTTCCTGCTGCCCGTAGCTGTATTTCTCACATAACCCAGCAACGCTGTCAAGGGGGAGCGTTCCATATGAAGTTCTAGCATCTCATCCATAGCACTGAAAATGGTTCCCCAGTAGTGAATAATGTCGGGGCAGTCCCAGGACAGGTGCAGGAAGGACGCGCTTGGGGCTCGGCCTCTCATGCATCGCGCATCCTCAATCAGGCCTACTTTGTGTAACCATTCTGGCGTCCTGTATAACCTGTGTAGAAATTTAAAATGAATTAAGTGCAGCCTGTAATTGGGGGGCAGCTCCCGTGCCTGAGCACAGCAGAATGTCCACTGGTCCTCTGATATAGGTATCCCTAACTGGGCGTCCCACTCCTGATGCCCTGGGAACGCATATCTGCGCTGTTAGCTGCATGCCTGTATATAGCCGTGTGATCAGTTTGCGGGGCAAGGGCTTACTCAGGAAGTCCCCTAGCAACTGAAACATGGGTGGCGCTGCTGGGAAGCAAGTAAGGCTAGCACGCAATGCAGCTCGGAGCTGATAGTAAGTCATTCTGTCAAGCACTCCCAGCTCTTCCCCCTCCAGCGCCCACACGGTTCTATAAAGGTTCCCGCGTGTTAGACCTGGCATCCTTGGCGTGGGTCTCCCTTCCATTTTTTTATGATGCCTCCTATGTTACCGATCCGTTTTGCTGGCGTTAGATGCTTTGGGCACTGTGCCACTGCTATTCAGTGCCACAGTGCGAGTGCTCCCTATGATAAAATTGTGTTATGTATTAGTGACTCCATGATTGGATGATTGGTTTACTTGTCAGTCCCTAGTACAGTGCACCGAGTGTGCCCAGGGCTTGTAAATCCAATGCCGCTGGTGGGCTTGCAGCACTGGTTGTGCCACCCACAGGAGCGGCTTGTAAAATGTCTCTCAGGCCTGCCATCGCAGAGCCTGTGTGCAGCCTAGGGCTGCCATGTCGACTTGGTGAGTGCACCCACTTACCAGTCCCTAAACCTTCCCTTTACTACATGTTGGTCACCCCTAAAGTAGGCCCTAGGGCAGGGTGCATTGTAAGTATAAGGTAGGACATGCCCTGGTGTGTGTGGCATGTCCTAATAGTGAATTACAGCCATTTTCGTTTTTCACTATTGCAAGGCTACCTGCTCCCCATAGGCCAGAATGGGCAGTTTGATTATTACATCTTATAGTCAGAACTGACCCAGAGAACATGGTAGAAAAACGAATTTAGTATGCCTGAACTCAGAATGATAAAATACATCTTTTAGTGAAGTTGGTTTTAACATTCTGTGTTTGAAAATACCACTTTTAGAAAGTGGGTATTTTCTTGCCTAAACTTCCAAGCCTGCCTCTGCTAGGTTGTGTATTCCTTGTCTGGAGATTGAGTGACAGGGGCTGGGGGTGGCTACAGGAGACAGGGTGAGTCAGCACAGGGCTGAATAGAAAGATCTGCATCCAGAGTGGAGGGAGGAGTTGCACCTGGGTCTGAATAGGGCTGTGCCTGCCTTCCACAATGCTGGCTCCACCTCCTGCCGGGCGTCTGATGGCTCTGCCCCTCACTCACAAAGGAAAGAAGGAGTCAGAAAAACAAAGTGCTCCAGGACTGACCAGAACTGGTTTTGGACTAGGCAGAGGCCTCTCTGCCTTCAGAGAACAAAGGAAAACTGTGTATAAAAAGGGGACCCAGACCCCTAGGAAATTAGATCACTTTGGGAAAACAAGAAGAAACCTTTGCTGAGGAGCGGAACCAAGAAGGAACTGAGGAGAAGACTATCCCTAAGCTAGAGGGATCTGCCTGCAGTGGTTGCCTGACTGCCAAAGGAAGGAGAAAGGACTTTGTGTGCACTTTTATTCAACTTGTAAAGTATCTCCAAGGGCTTGAGAAAAGAGCTTGCCTCCTGCTGAAGTCTCAGGGACAACAGACTTCAACCACCAGCTCCCCAAGAATCCTTTGGAAGTGCCTGCTGCTGTTGTGGGCCTTCTGAAGGGACTGCGTGTCGCAAGGAGCTGGAAGCGCGACTCAAGAGGAAGAAGCGTGTCGCCGTCGCTGCTGCTGCCGTCGCAACTCCGAAGGAGGGTGTCGCCGCTGTAGCTGTCGTATTGCACCGCATCAAGAGAAGAGTCTCGCATCGAGGAAGAAGCGTGTCGCCGTCGCAGCCGCTGCCGTCGCAACTCCGAAGGAGGGTGTCGCCGCTGTAGCTGTCGCATTGCACCGCATCAAGAGAAGTGCCTCGCATCCACGGAGAAGCGTGCCGCCGTCGGAGCTGCTGCCGTCGCATCACGAAACAAGGGTGTCGCCGCTACAGTTGTCGCATCGAGCGGAAGCGTCTCGCAGCGTTGGAGAAGAGTGTCGCAGCCGAAGCTGTTGCCGCCGCATCGCTGAACAAGGGTGTCGCCGCTGCAGTTGACGCATCGAATCGAGACTTCTCGCAACATCGGAGAAGCGTGCCGCATCAGGAAGAACTTGACGTCTTTATTTCTTTGCACCAGAACTTTGTCGCATTTCCATCGCTGCAACATTGCTTGTTGTGGAAGCGTCCCGCATCGTAAGGTACATTGACTTAAAGTGTCACATCTTAAGAACTGAACTGAACTAAGCTAAAACTACCATTTTAAGTACAGTATTGTGGATTTTTGTCGTTTATGGTCTTGTGTTAAAACTATATAAAGAATACTTATTTTTGATATAAACCTTGTGTGGTGTCCATCTGTAGTGTGTCACTAGATTACTGTATGTGTTCACAAATGCTTTACACACTGCCTCTGAGATAAGCCTGTCTGCTCGTGCCAAGCTACCAAAGGGGTGAGCAGGGGTTATTTTAGGAGTGTACCCCTTTACCCTGACTAGAGGCGAGGGTCCCTATTTGTCACAAGTACCTACCTGTGCCAACTAGAGACCCCCAATTCTAACATTGGTGGTCAGCGGTGGGGATTCTGGACTTGCATTTGTGACTCATGTACAGTGATTGGTGAACACTACTAGTGAGTGCAGACCAAAACGCGACCACATACTGTTGGTAGATTTGTTTTTCTAGGACGTTCCATTTTTGCCAAGTTCAGCCATCATGAAACCAGCATCCATAGCATCTGTTGATTTTGATTGGGAAGAGGAGAAACTAGAATGCTACAATGCGAAGCAGCTGAAGCACTTCTGCAAAAGATTTAATGTTGCAATTACCGGGCTCACCAAGAGGGATGAGTTCTACAAGGCGCTGAGGGCCTGGGTAGAAGCAAGGAAAACCCCTGAGATTGAGGAAGGGGATAATAATGCAGATGTGCAGCTGGAAGGGCCAGTGGGCCCAGGGGAAAGGAAAGCACCTTCCCTAATAGGTAGCAGTGTTTCTGCCAAAGGCCTGTCCCCAGAAGAGCTGGAGGACAGGGAGAGAAATAGGATGCATGAGTTAGAGCTGGCCAAAATGAGTGGGCAATTGGAAATTAGGAAACTGGCCCTAGAAGAAAAGAAAATGCAGCTTGAGCATGATAGAAGTTTGAGGGAGTTGGATTTGAAAGCTAGGAGCTTAGAAATTACTCCCTCTGGTGGCAGCACACCGTCAATGCCTGTGGAATCTAGAGTATATATTCCTAAAGATGTGGTCAAAGAGTTTTTTAAAAATGATGACATTGGGCAGTGGTTCAAGGCCTATGAGGTAGCCATGTCTTCCCACCGGGTCCCTGAGAAGGATTGGGGAGCGGGATTGTGGGGACGGTTCCTCAGTGAGGGGCGGGACACACTGCTAGATTTGCCTTCTGATGTCCATAATTCATATCGCCACATGAAGGATGCTTTAATGTCTAGGTATGGTTTAACTCCTGAATTGTATAGGCAGAGGTTCAGGGGTTGCACGAAGATAGAGAACAGTACCTGGGTTGAATATGTCACTTTTTTCTGCAGAGCATTGGATGGTTGGGTGAAGGGTAGCAAAGTTGATGATTTTCAGGGGCTCCTTGATTTGATTGCATGGGAGCACTTGTCAAGTAACTGTTTTCCAGAGCTACGCCAGCACCTGATAGATAGCAAGCTGACTATCCCTAGGAAGCTTGCTGAGGAGGCGGACCGCTGGGTCAGTACCAGGGTCCACAAGGGTCATGTGGGAGACTCCGCCAAGGGTGGGCAGGGTCCCCAGCAGAAGAGTGGGGGGGACAAGGGTAAACAGAGGGAGTTCCAAAGAAGGCCCCAAAGTAGTCCCCAAGGGAACCAAGGGAAAGGTTCCCAGCCTCCCCCAGAAACCCTCAGGGGCCCCGACAGGTCCACCTGTTCAAAGGGGACCCCTGAGATGCTACAAATGTGGGGACCTGGGTCATATAGCGAGTGATCCCAGGTGCCGCCAGTTTGGAAAGACCGCCCCCTGGTGCAGCCCCCGGCAGATGGCTAGTGTAGCCCTGGGGGAGGAGATGGATGCCCCAGAGGGGTGGGGTCCCGCACAGATGTCCCTTGTCTCATTAGGAGACTGTGTGATGGTCCCCAAGACCCAGCTGCCTGATAACACTAAGAAATACAGGCAGTGGGTGACCATCAATGGCCATAGGGTGGAGGCTCTTAGAGATACAGGAGCCAGTGTGACAGATGTCAAGTGTCACCTGGTGTCTCAAGAGCAGGTTGTCCCCCATGCATTCTATCCAGTTGTTGCCGCTGACAACACAGAGAGTCACTGCAAAGTGGCTCAGGTTCCCTTTGGAGTGGGGGGGGTCTCTGGTACTCTTCAGGTAGCTGTGAGGCCCGCCATGCCTGTTGACTGTTTGTTAGGGAACGACTTGGAGAGCTCACCTTGGGCGAAGGTGGAGCGAAGTGCTCACTTGGAGATGTTGGGTTTGCCTGACTGGGCGTGTGTGACCACCCGGTCCATGGCAGCAAGTAAAGGTGCTCAAGAGGACCTGGAGCCTGAGAGGGAGGCCCAGGTACCTGCCGTCACGAGAAGAGGCAGGGGGCACGGGAAACCGGCCTCCGAAGTTCCCACGGTCCAGGAGGAGGCAGACCTTGAGGGGATGCCCTGGAGCCTACAGGGGAACAGGTAGCTGAACTGGGGGACCTGCCTGAGCTGACCCATTGGCAGCAGGAAGGAGGACCCTCCAGGGAAGAATTCTGCAAGGAGCAGAAAGAATGCCCTTCTCTGGTGGGCCTGCGGCAACAGGCTGCAAACCAGGCCACAGGTGATCAGTCTGGGTCACATTGGGTCTATTGGGAGAATGATCTCCTGTATACTGAGCCTAAGGTTGCTGAGCCTGGGTCAGCCCGTGTGCTGGTGGTACCCCAGTGCCTCAGAGCCTTCCTACTGGGGCTGGCTCATGATGTTCCATTGGCAGGACATTTGGGGCAGGACAAGACCTTTGAGAGGCTTGTCACCCACTTTTATTGGCCCCAAATGCGCAGGAGTTCAGACACTCACTGCAGGACATGTCAGACTTGCCAGGCAAGTGGAAAGAGTGGGAGGAAGCGCCAGGCTCCTCTCCAGCCATTCCCTGTAGTCAGCACCCCCTTTGAACGGGTGGGTATTGACATTGTGGGGCCACTGGACCCCAAGACAGCCATGGGCAACAGGTTCATCCTGGTCTTGGTGGACCATGCCACCCGGTACCCGGAAGCCATACCTCTGAGGACAGTGACGGCCCCCGTGGTGGGACGAGCACTGATGGGAATTTTCTCCCGAGTGGGATTCCCTAGCGAGGTAGTGTCTGACCGGGGACCAACTTCATTTCCAAGTATATGAAGTCCCTGTGGCAGGAGTGTGGGGTAACCTACAAGTTTACCACTCCTTACCACCCCCAAGGAAATGGATTGGTTGAAAGGTTCAACCGAACCCTCAAAGGCATGATTATGGGTCTTGAGGAACCTATGAGGCGTAAGTGGGACGTCCTCTTACCATGCCTGCTCTTTGCTTACCGTGAGGTGCCACAGAAATCTCTAGGGTTCAGTCCCTTTGAGCTTCTCTATGGACACCCAGTAAGAGGACCTCTAAGTTTGGTCAAAGAAGGCTGGGAGCAATCTCCCAGGAAACCTCCCCAGGATGTATACAGTTACATGCTGGCCTTTAGGAACCAAACTAGGCGTTTCAGGCAACTCGCTGAGGTGAATCTGGAAGCCAGCCAGGAGGAGATGAAGCGGTGGTACGACCAGAATGCCACTCTGGTAGAGCTTCAGCCTGGTCAGAAAGTGTGGGTCATGGCCCCAGTGGAGCCCTGCGCGCTCCAGGATAAGTGGACCGGACCCTTTGAGGTTGTAGAGCGCAAAAGTCCGGTTACCTACTTGGTGGACTTGCGGTCTCCCAGGAACCCCTTGAGGGTCCTGCATGTCAACCGCCTAAAGCCCCACTTGGAGAGGTCCCAAGTGGGCATGCTCTTAGCGACAGATGCTGGGATGGAGGAGGAGACCGAGCCTCTTCCTGACCTGTCAGCAACAGAGCAAGATGGGTCAGTGGATGGTGTCAACCTCTCTTCCACCCTGACCCCTGAGCAACAGAATGACTGCCGCCAGTTGCTGGGACAGTTTTCTGATCTGTTCTCCCTGGTTCCCGGTGTCACAGATTGGTGCATCCATGATGTGGACACTGGGGACAGTACACCTGTGAAGCACAAATCTTACAGGGTGACTGACAGGGTGAGAGCTTGCATCAAGGAGGAGGTCTCCAAAATGCTTGCGTTAGGGGTGATTGAGTCCTCTAACAGTCCTTGGGCCAGCCCAGTGGTCTTGGTCCCAAAGGCTGCCGCACCGGGTGCCACACCAGAACTCCGGTTCTGTGTGGACTACCGAGGACTCAATTCAGTCACCAGGACTGACGCGCACCCCATCCCCAGAGCTGATGAGCTCATAGATCGGCTAGGGGCTGCACGGTACCTCAGCACGTTTGACTTAACGTCTGGGTACTGGCAGATCGCCTTGACTGATGGGGCAAGAGAGAGGTCAGCATTCTCCACCCCAGATGGGCACTACCAGTTCCGGGTGATGCCCTTTGGGATGAAGAATGCCCCTGCCACCTTCCAGAGGTTGGTCAACCAGGTGTTGACTGGACTCGTTCAGTGCCGCCTACCTGGATGACATCGCGGTGTTCAGCGCCATTTGGGAAGAACATCTGCGCCACCTCTGGGAAGTGTTGATGGCGCTGCGGAGGGCAGGCCTCACGATCAAGGCGAGTAAGTGCCAGATCGGGCAGGGTTCCGTGGTGTACTTGGGACACCAAGTGGGGAGCGGCCAGGTGGCGCCCTATAGCCCAAAATTGAAACCATCCTGAATTGGGAACCCCCAAAACCCAGACAGAGGTGAGAGCCTTCTTAGGACTCACGGGTTACTACAGGAGGTTTGTCAAGGGGTATGGCAGCATTGTTGCGCCCTGACAGAGCTGACTTCCAAGAAGCAGCCCAGGAAAGTGATTTGGACTGACACCTGTCAGAAAGCTTTTGAGGCCCTGAAAACTGCCATGTGCACGGCGCCCGTGCTCCTGGCACCCAACTTCTCCAAAGAGTTCGTAGTACAAACAGACGCTTCAGAGCATGGTGTGGGGGCTGTTCTGTCACAGATGAATGAGGAGGGCCTAGATCAACCCGTAGCCTTCATCAGTAGGAGGTTACTACCACGGGAACAGAGGTGGAGTGCTATTGAGCGTGAGGCATTTGCTGTGGTCTGGGCACTGAAGAAGCTGAGACCATACCTGTTTGGGACTCACTTCCGGGTTCAGACAGACCACAGGCCCCTCAGATGGTTGATGCAGATGAGGGGTGAGAATCCAAAGCTGTTGAGGTGGTCCATTTCCTACAGGGGATGGATTTCACGGTGGAACACCGCCCTGGTACAGAACACGCCAATGCTGATGGTCTGTCCAGATTTTTCTGCCTTAGTGAAGAGAACTCCCTGAGGTAGGGTAGTTCTCCCCACATTTTAGCTGGAGGGGACACGTGTTAGACCTGGCATCCTTGGCGTGGGTCTCCCTTCCATTTTTTTATGATGCCTCCTATGTTACCGATCCGTTTTGCTGGCGTTAGATGCTTTGGGCACTGTGCCACTGCTATTCAGTGCCACAGTGCGAGTGCTCCCTAGGATAAAATTGTATGTATTAGTGACTCCATGATTGGATGATTGGTTTACTTGTCAGTCCCTAGTACAGTGCACCGAGTGTGCCCAGGGCGTGTAAATCCAATGCCGCTGGTGGGCTTGCAGCACTGGTTGTGCCACCCACAGGAGCGGCTTGTAAATGTGTCTCAGGCCTGCCATCGCAGAGCCTGTGTGCAGCCTAGGGCTGCCATGTCGACTTGGTGAGTGCACCCACTTACCAGTCCCTAAACCTTCCCTTTACTGCATGTTGGTCACCCCTAAAGTAGGCCCTAGGGCAGGGTGCATTGTAAGTATAAGGTAGGACATGCCCTGGTGTGTGTGGCATGTCCTAATAGTGAATTACAGCCATTTTCGTTTTTCACTATTGCAAGGCTACCTGCTCCCCATAGGCCAGAATGGGCAGACTGACTATTACACCTTATAGTCAGAACTGACCCAGGGAACATGGTAGAAAAACGAATTTAGTATGCCTGAACTCAGAATGATAAAATACATCTTTTAGTGAAGTTGGTTTTAACATTCTGTGTTTGAAAATACCACTTTTAGAAAGTGAGTATTTTCTTGCCTAAACTTCCAAGCCTGCCTCTGCTAGGTTGTGTATTCCTTGTCTGGAGATTGAGTGACAGGGGCTGGGGGTGGCTACAGGAGACAGGGTGAGTCAGCACAAGGCTGAATAGAAAGATCTGCATCCAGAGTGGAGGGAGGAGTTGCACCTGGGTCTGAATAGGGCTGTGCCTGCCTTCCACAATGCTGGCTCCACCTCCTGCCGGGCGTCTGATGGCTCTGCCCTCACTCACAAAGGAAAGAAGGAGTCAGAAAAACAAAGTGCTCCAGGACTGACCAGAACTGGTTTTGGACTAGGCAGAGGCCTCTCTGCCTTCAGAGAACAAAGGAAAACTGTGTATAAAAAGGGGACCCAGACCCCTAGGAAATTAGATCACTTTGGGAAAACAAGAAGAAACCTTTGCTGAGGAGCGGAACCAAGAAGGAACTGAGGAGAAGACTATCCCTAAGCTAGAGGGATCTGCCTGCAGTGGTTGCCTGACTGCCAAAGGAAGGAGAAAGGACTTTGTGTGCACTTTTATTCAACTTGTAAAGTATCTCCAAGGGCTTGAGAAAAGAGCTTGCCTCCTGCTGAAGTCTCAGGGACAACAGACTTCAACCACCAGCTCCCCAAGAATCCTTTGAAAGTGCCTGCTGCTGTTGTGGGCCTTCTGAAGGGACTGCGTGTCGCAAGGAGCTGGAAGCGCGACTCAAGAGGAAGAAGCGTGTCGCCGTCGCTGCTGCTGCCGTCGCAACTCCGAAGGAGGGTGTCGCCGCTGTAGCTGTCGTATTGCACCGCATCAAGAGAAGAGTCTCGCATCGAGGAAGAAGCGTGTCGCCGTCGCAGCCGCTGCCGTCGCAACTCTGAAGGAGGGTGTCGCCGCTGTAGCTGTCGCATTGCACCGCATCAAGAGAAGCGCCTCGCATCCACGGAGAAGCGTGCCGCCGTCGGAGCTGCTGCCGTCGCATCACAAAACAAGGGTGTCGCCGCTACAGTTGTCGCATCGAGCGGAAGCGTCTCGCAGCGTTGGAGAAGAGTGTCGCAGCCGAAGCTGTTGCCGTCGCATCGCTGAACAAGGGTGTCGCCGCTGCAGTTGACGCATCGAATCGAGACTTCTCGCAACATCGGAGAAGATTGCCGCATCAGGAAGAACTTGACGTCTTTATTTCTTTGCACCAGAACTTTGTCGCATTTCCATCGCTGCAACATTGCTTGTTGTGGAAGCGTCCCGCATCGTAAGGTACATTGACTTAAAGTGTCGCATCTTAAGAACTGAACTGAACTAAGCTAAAACTACCATTTTAAGTACAGTATTGTGGATTTTTGTCGTTTATGGTCTTGTGTTAAAACTATATAAAGAATACTTATTTTTGATATAAACCTTGTGTGGTGTCCATCTGTAGTGTGTCACTAGATTACTGTATGTGTTCACAAATGCTTTACACACTGCCTCTGAGATAAGCCTGTCTGCTCGTGCCAAGCTACCAAAGGGGGTGAGCAGGGGTTATTTTAGGAGTGTACCCCTTTACCCGGACTAGAGGCGAGGGTCCCTATTTGTCACAAGTACCTACCTGTGCCAACTAGAGACCCCCAATTCTAACACCGCCGGAAACACAACTCCCATTTTATGAAGTTGGAGTTTCCTCAGTCTTGTGCAGGACCCCGCGTCCACCAAGAACGGTAATGCAGGATGTCTGAGCAGCAGTATAGAGGGGGCATACAGCCTCTCCAGCCGTGCTCTGCATCGCAGCTCATGCCACGCCCACACCATGCAACCGACTGTGTCCACCCTGGATCGCGGTCTAAGCAGTGGTCTGTAAAGAACCGAGTTCAATGGGATTGGCGCTGTCTGATCATGTTACAGCGCTGTATGGAATTGCGTTGAATATATCCAGTGAAAACCAAATTGAGCTTGAGCGGAGCTATAATAAAGGTCCATGTCTGGTGCGCCCAATCCACCCTACTCAAAGGGCAGGGTTAAGGTTTACCAAGAGACCCTAGGTTGTTTCCCGGCCCAGGCAAGGGATATCATGTTTGATCACAATCTACGTCTAAAGCCGCTGCTGGGAGGAAGCGCAAGATTAATAAATACGTAGAGGAATTTGGGCAGGAGGACCATTTTGGCTATTTCCAGTCGGCCCGCCAGGGATAGAGGCAATCCCACCCAGAGCTTCAGTCGGCTATCCAACCATTCCATGAGTCTTCCATTATTGGACGCCAGAGTTCTTCAACATTGCGACTCAGCCAGATTCCCAGATATTTCACAGGGCGCTCCGCCCAGCAGAGCGGATACTCTGATTGGAACCGCTCCATGACCTCCGTTAGTGGGAAGAATACCGATTTTCCCCAGTTGATGTGTATGTCCGAGAGTCCTCCGAACCCAGTGAACTCTCTGATCGGGGATCTAAATTTTCGGCCGGGTTTTTGACGTATAGAGTCACATCATCCCCGCGTATAAAGAGACAAGTATCACCCTCGGAGCGAATGCCAGACCTCGGTGTGCATGATGCTGCCTTTGACGGGCAGCCAGGGGCTCCATAGCGATGGCAAAGAAGGGGGGACAATGGACACCCCTGTCTCGTGCCACGGGAAACGGAGGGGATATCACTCCATTAACAAGGAGCCTCGCTGTGGGACTGGAGTATAAGAGAGATCAGTTTGATGAATTTGGAACTAATTCCTAGGCAGGCAAGAAGTGCGAATAGGTATGGTCATTCAAGAGAATCAAACGCCTTAGTGGCATCCAGAAAAATCGCAGCCGCTTGGAGCGAGGGGTCAATTTCTTGCATTGTGGCAAAGAATGTGCGCAGGTTTTGTGTCGTGGCCCTGCCAGGCACAAAACCGCACTGGTCAGGACACATCACAAGGGGCAACAATGGAAGAATCTTGATACAAGGAGTTTAGCCAGGATGTTTTTGTCCAGATTAATCATAGACAACGGCCTATAGGAGTCGCATTTCAATGGAATTTTATCAGGTTTTAGGATTGTGATGATGAGCACTTCCCTGAGTGATGGGGGAAACACTGCCCTTTCCATCGACTCCTCATAAATATTTATGAGATGCGGTGCTAACATATTCTTTGTAAAATGCGGCCGAAAGGCCATCCAGGCCGTGGGCCTTATCCCCGGGCAGAGCGCAGAAGACCCCGACCACTTCTTCAGAGAACGGCTCATCCAGTTAGCTTCTGTGCCCGTTCTCGAGCCACAGCAGCTGGTTAGAGTAAAAAAAATCATCCAGGTCCGGTTGGGTGCCTCTTTGGTTCACCTCGTATAGTGAGGAGTAGAAGGAGATCATTTCGGACTGTATGGCCATCTGGCCACCGCCGCTCGTTTTCTGAGGTCTTTAATTCTGTGATATAATCACTGGCCTTTGGCTTTCTAAGTAGGCCTGCCAGTGTCCTGCCCGCCCGGTCCACCTCTCTATATCTCCTAGCGCACGCCTCCTTGCCAAGGTAGTGAGTCTCACGCAAGGCAGCCTCCTCGAATTCCCCAATCTTGCCCCTGATGCGGCCCAAGATTGCAATACTGTTGGTGGCAAAGAATCAGTGCTCTAAACTTTGTATCTCCTCTTCCATACGCTTGAGGTCACATCGCAGCGAGCGCAGTACCCCTGCCTGTTTTGCAATGCATTCCCCCCTTATCACGGTCTTGAACGCCTCCCAGAGCGTAGAAAGGGACTCCACTGTGCCCTCATCAAGTGTAAAGTATTCTAATATTGCCGTCCTGATGGTTTTCCGGAACACCTGGTCTCGCAAGGCACCCGGCGGGAGTCGCCAGCTGAATGCCCTGCTCGGGTACTCCGGCATAGCTAATTCGACAAGCGAGGGGAGTGGTCAGACAGGGTTCTAGATAAATGTGTTGCAGTGGTGACCCAGGCTAGCCGGTCTCTCGAGGCCAGCCAATAATCGATTCTTGACTAGGAGGGGGCAGCGGAGGACAGGCAAGAGCCCTCCTCGCTGTTAACGTTCCTGCAGCGCCAAATGTCTACTAAATTGATGGAGCAAGGACTCGGACATGAGACTTGCTCGGAAGCAATCCTCTTGTTTTAACTTACTAGCGAATTACTAACAACGTGTTTTGTGATTAATAATACGCATTTTTTCATTATACGCGGGAAGAGAATGAAGCTTGCCTATGTGTTTACTAACTGCAATAACAAGGACGTAGGACTAGAACGCATTTTAACACGGAATCTTTACTGCGCATGCGTCTACTGCACCTACGTAGTATGACGAAAATAATGCTTGGAGGGAAATTCTGGCGCTTGCGCAAAGAGCTATAAAATGACCGCTTGAAAACTCACATGCATGGCACCTGCTTGCTGAAAAATAGAAAATGAGTTTACACTAACGCAAATGCAGAAAGAGAAATAATAAAAGGTATGGGCTAGAGTAGAGGTTGGTGGTATACAGTGAAATCATTTATTTTTGAGAATAACATTTCTCCTTTTGACTTTATTATCAGTGCGTATTTGGGCCTGTTAAAGTTGTTTGAGTCGAGCAGACTGACTAGGTGCAACGCATGCGCCCTGGTGCGGAAGCTTGGAGGATGACTAAGGACTTGTCACGCGTCCAAGGTCGGCGGAGATGTGCCCTGGGAACATGAGGGTGAAGAGTTCATATGAAGGAACTTATTCGAGAAAACGGTTACATTTGTATTAATAAAGTTTTAAAGATGTATGGGAAAGGAAGGGCAGAATAAAAGTTTGAGGGGAGGAGTTTGGGAACAATGGTTTAAAGAAATAAATGAAGTATAAGCATGGTGTGATGATCATCCCCCCTTGCCTGTCCAATCAGAAGTTAGTATTCTGTAAAAATGAAACATTAATGGGTGGTACATGCCTATGGAAGGGTATAATTGAGTTAGTCTAGTTAGATGAACAGAGAAGCTTTTGGAGCGCGTACGGAGAAGCCTGAGATCCAAGAACTGGGTGTGCCGAGGTGATGCAAAGCTCGGGATGCTGTTAGTGCTGGGGTGGTGCTGATGCTCTGAAATGCTGATGAAGAAACCGAATGCAGAACCATCTACTTAATTTGGGTGGGTTAGAAAGAAGATCGCGGAAGAACCACGAGGAGGAAGAGAGTGTCAGAGAGGGGTGCGACGCAGTCGTCTGTATCTAGAGAGGTGAAGTATCTTGTCCTGATTCCTGTCCTGAAGTCTTTGTCTCCTGATCTGTCCTGGGAGGCCCTTACCAGCCCTTTGGCCAGGGGGTTGGTCTTCACACCATACTTTGGTAACTATGAAATTCATCGTTCTGATAAGTGCTCTTTTGTCTCTATCCTCTTCTTTCTGAGCATAGTTATTGTGTGGATCTGAATTGTTAATGATTATCTGATTTGGCACTCTCGTGAATGAGGGTGTTTGTACTGAAACGCTTTGAGATGGTTCAAAACCCCTAATTTAGATAAAGATTTTAAAACTTATCGAGTCTGTCATTATTTTATTTTTATCAAGAAATGTATAATAAGTTATGTTAATTATCGCCATCAACTAGTTCCACCTAACTGGTCCATTGACCAGAGGAAAGAACTGTTTGATCAGTGAAAGGTTTAGTTAAAGAAGCAATAACTAGATCTTGAGGTATGAGAATCATTATAAACTAAAATTTCCAGTGGTCTACTTAGCGCTAGCGGAAGCAAGTTGTATGGGCCCAGGTGAGTATATGGTAGTGGAGTATCTGTTGTTAGTACGCCGCTGGATCAGTTTTCTGGTAGCAGAGCTATGGTTGTTAGTGACTAGTTTGGTGATAAGTATAGATTATTGATTTTTCGTTAATGTTTTAACAAAAGAGTTAATGTCCTGTTTCTATGTTGTCAGGAAAATTCCCGGGGAATGAATTGCAGGTGGCGATAGAAACCACACTGCAGTGAGGTTACTCGTCTGTTGGAATAACACTGAGAAGCTAGGTAGGGCTGGCAGTGTTAAACTAGGGACTATTTTTCTGTACAAAAGTGAGAGTGGTTGAAAGCAAAGAGTTCGCTGGTGAAACTTTAGGTGTTATATCACCTAGTAAGGGTAACCCTGAAGGAGTAGCAGGTTCTTCTAAGCTAGATTGGCGGCAAAAAGAGTTCACTGGTGAAACACCGGTCTCAAAATTCCCTAATGGGAGATACCGGAAAAGTAGCAGGTTCTCTGGAGCTTAGGTGAAGAGTAAGCGGAAGGTTTTACTCGTAGTGAAAGAAAATAAACTATCCTTTTGATTTAGTGGAACAGACAGAGTAGCGAATGTTTTTACATCGTTAATAACAAAGAAATTTAAAGAATTTTTGAAGAAATAAAATTTTGTATTACCTTGCAAAGGGAGGGTTAGTTGCCGGAGTAGGACTGACGTCACAGAGAGCCGCACTGGGATTGGTAGATACAGCGGGCGTGTGACAGGAGGAGCTTGGTAAAGGAGGGGTGAGAAATCGCCTGAGTAGGACCGACGTCACAGTGAGCCGCGCTGGGATTGGTAGAAGCAGCGGACGCGTGACAGGAGCAGCATTGTAAAGGAGGGGTCAGTAGTGAGGAGCAGAGCTGACGTCAGGAAAAGGCCGTGCTGACATTGGTCAGAGTACGAGTGTGAGCCTGATTTGATTGGATACTTAGTTAGAAGCCGCACTAGAATTGGAGGAGAGAAGGATTGTATGCAGGATTTTGATTTGACTGTCAGTGCAAGACGTACAGGTAGAAGATTTTAAGGGTTTGCGGAATACAATTTCATACACCGTTCTTCGAAGATGTATGGAGAGAAAAGAAAGATGTCAATTTTTAAGACAAAGAATTTCTTTGTAAAGGATAAGCCTGTATTGACTAGAGAGGGCATTCCTATTCCGCCACCGAAGACACCAGCATCTTTTATGATAATGGAAAGAAAATATCATACTTGCGTGTGGTTGGAAAATTGGGTAGAGTACACGAAGGATGATGGTGTGTTAGCGTATCCTAAGGATGGTACATTTAATGGGAGGATTCTTCAGAATTTGAGATTGAAAATGAATGATTTAGAACCGAGACCTAGGTTAACTCTATATGAGGCTTTGGAAGAATGTGAGACTGAGTCATATGAAAGAGAGAAATGCAGAGGTGGAAGATATAGAGGATTCTTTCCGAGACATTTGCATGAGACACGAGAAGGGCAGATGAAACAGTGGAGGAGAGCTATGGTATCAGAAGGGTTGTATCCAGTGTTAATGGCTGAGGAACAATCTGGAGGAAAGTGTAAAGAGAAAACGAAACATATGAATTCGACAGGATATGGAGAATCGGATGATGAATTGTTAGAGGATATTTTAATTAAAAATCCACCACCGTATCAAGAAGCAGCTAGTAAGGTCGTCCCAAGTGCGCCCATAATGGGAATACCATTAACTCCACAGATTTTACATGAGACATCATACAACAGAGGGTTGGAAGATAATGAAAGAGAAGCTTTGAACAAAACTAGGGAAGAGCTAGTACAAAGGATAAGTCAATTGAATTTAAATACTGAAGTTTTGACAGTACCAGTAACCATTGGTCCAGTAATCCCATTATATGGGGATAATAAGATTTGCCAGAAACCACAACTCGCGACAGGTCCATTAAGTGATCCTAGAAAAGAGGTAGTAATCACAGATGATCAAGTTAGTGAAAGTGAGTCGGTTATTTCATTAATGGATCTCCCTATTGTGGAACCTCATGCGGAAACTCAAAAGAGAGTTACGCCTATGAATTTGAGAGAGAGAAGACCTTTGGTTCCGGCTGGAACTTCAGGTACAACAGTAGTTACCTCTGAAGAAATAGAGAGGTGGGCTCAGGAAAGGGATAATCGGAAACCAATACCAAAACTTTTGGATATCAGTACATTGAAAGTGGAATTGGAAGAGATGACAGGATGAGTGGGTACGGAAAGATTAAACGTTTATAATGATGAAGAATTATTGTTTCTATGTAAGAGCATAACCAGGAGAGCAAGACTATTTCATGAGAGATTAACTGAAGTTGCTTCAGAGATTGGAATAGACATAGGGAAATCAAAATTGTTACAGAAGCCCTATCGAGTGGATTTTACTGATAAAGATTTAGAAAGTGTGAATGCTTCAGGAAAAAGATTACAGATAAAAGAATTAATGAACATTTTGCGAAAATGGGGAGACATTGATAAATGGAGGATTAGATGGATAAGAAAGAAGAAGTGCAAGCGAGAGAGACACCAGCTGCATTTCCAGTAAGAGAATCAGGAAAGGTGGAAAAATTGTGTCCAATGAGAGAGGTTCCTGGAGGAGGATATGTTCATGTCCCTTGGAGTAGACAAGATATTTTATCGTTTACAAATGATTTCCCAAAGTTGAGAGAAAAGCCATTTGAGTGCTACAAGCAAGTAGAGAGGTTTGTGAAAGTTTCAAAGGTGTTATTGAAAGACCTGGATGGTCTATTTGACATAGTGGTACCTGCTGATTTATGGACAGAATGTAAGATCACAATTGATTGGCCTAATGAGGAGTATCCTAGAGATGCAAAAACAGGAGCACCGTCGGAAGAAGTGATGAAAAATTATCACCAAGTGATTACGTATTTGAAAGGGAAAATCCCTCCTAAAGAAACAGATTGGGTAAAAATAGATAGAACAACACAGGAACCAAATGAATCTGTACACGCGTACTATGAACGGTTATTGCAGTATAGTGATTTTGAAAATATTGGTGACAAAGATATGGGACATTTTGTGTATCGGTTTGTATATGGTTTGAAACCGGAAATCAGTCAGATGATACAGCAGCACATGTTGTGTTGGCAAAGTAAGACTGTGGATGAGAATCTAAAGTACGCGAAATATTGCGGAGATGACAGAGGCCAAACGAAGGAAGCTAAAAGAGAAAATGATGTGGGCTCAAGTTAAATTGGCAGAGCAGCAAGAAGAGAAGGCAAATGAGCAAAATAATAATCTAGTGAAAGAACAGAGTCAGAATAACCAAGGAGCGAATGGTAATAAATTTAAGGGGCGAATGGACAGAGAAGAAGCGAAAAAGAAATTTCCTTGTCATGCGTGCGGAAAGCTTGGACATTGGAAGAACGAGTGTAAGAGTACTCAGAATAATAAGAATAATAATGGGCCAAATCAAAATTTAATCCCACAGATGCAGAATGAAGTACTTATGAATCAGCAGCAACAGGTAGTCACTGCACAATATCAGGTGCCACCAGCTCCTATGCCAAATTTTGTGAACCATCAAAGTTTCAGTGCGAACACCGGATTTCAAGGAGAAAGTGGTAGGAATAATAGAACAATCGCACAATATTTTTTGCAGAATGATGAAGAACGTTCAGATACTGCACAACGACGGTGCCTGAGGGGGGAGGAAGAGGAGTGCGTGCTTGGCGCATCCTTGCAGGTAGATCAGTCAGGTCCATTTGTTGACGGGAAAGTAGAAGGTAAAGACATAACTTTCCTATTGGATACTGGTGCTACCAGGTCTACTGTGAGAACAGCAGACATCCCAAACCTGCCCCTCTCGGTAGAAACTATCCAAGTTGTAGGCGTATCTAACCAGCAGATTAGAACCTCTATTACCAAGCCAATGGAGGTGCACATTGGAAACTTCAAAGAAATGCATCGATTTGTAGTATGCGATTCCAGTCCTGTAAACCTGTTGGGAAGAGATCTTTTGTGCAAGATGAATTGCACGATCTATTGTACACCGGATGGTGTTGCTTTCCAAACCCCCGATGAGGACGTTGTCTATAAAATGATGCTGGCCAAACAGGGAACAGAGGTAGATGAAATGTTTTCATTAACAACCGAGAATGAATTGCCAGAAGAGTTAAGAACAACAGTCAATCCAGAAGTGTGGGATTTTACAGGAAAAGATATTGGGCTAATGAAGAATATAGACCCAGTTAAAGTGACAGTGAAGGAAGGTGCAGTGTATCCAAATACCAGACAGTACAAAATGAGTCCAGAAGTAAAAGCAGGAATTATTCCAGAAATTGAACGAATGGTTAAACAAGGTATTTTAAAAGAAGTAATGGGTAGTCCCTGTAATTCACCAATAATGGGACTGAAAAAGCCTAGCGGAAAATACAAAATAGTGCAAGACCTACGGAAAATAAATAAAATTGTAATTCCCTGTTGTCCAATTGTGCCAAATCCAGCAGTGATCCTTTATCAGATACCATGGAATGCAGGATGGTTCACAGTAATTGATTTGTGCCAAGCGTTCCTTTCTATTCCTTTACACCCAGACAGCCAGTATCTTTTTACGTTTAAATTTGAAGATCGAATTTATGCATGGTGTCGTGTTCCTCAAGGGTACACAGAAAGTACTTCAATCTTTAACCAGATTTTGAAAAAGTGGCTAGAATCATTGATTATGCCTAGAAATTCTGTTCTGGTTCAGTACATTGATGACCTACTAGTGGCATCAAAAACGCGAGAAGATTGTGTCACAGATACAATTGCGTTACTGAACCATTTGGCTGAAGGAGGACACAAGTGTCTCCAGAAAAATTACAGTTCTGTCGACAAGAAGTAAGATATTTGGGGCATAAAATAGAAAGAGGAGTTAGAAAAGTGACATCGGAAAGAATAAAAATAATCAAAGAAATGCAATTGCCACAGACTCAGAGAGAAATGAGAATGTTTCTGGGAGTGGTTGGATACTGCAGACAATGGCTAAATGGTTTTTCTATGTTAGCGAAACCATTGATACAAATGATTCGGAAACGAGCAAAAGATCCGATTGATTTGAATGATGACTGCCTAGAGGCATTTGTGAAATTGCGAAATTGTTTGTGTGAGGCTCCTGCCTTGGGCATGCCAGACTATACAAAAGACTTTGCTTTGTTTTGTTTTGTGGCGAAAGAGAAAATTGTGCACTTTCAGTCTTAACACAGAGACATGGATTGAGTCGCCGTCCAGTGGCATATTTTTCAGCCACATTGGACCCAGTGGCTTCAGCATTGCCTGGCTGCTTAAAAGCAGTAGCTGCTACTTGTATGAGTCTGGAGCAAAGTGAGTCGATAGTGATGGGACATCCGGTAAAGGTATTCGTTCCACACTCGGTTGAGATTCTTTTGACAAGAACACAGCATCTCACTCCTAGCCGTTTGACAAAGTATGAAAGAGTGATTTTGGGAGCTGAAAACATGACTGTGGTAAGGTGTACGATTTTGAACCCAGCCACCTTATTGCCAGACCCCTGTGATGAGGAAGTAAAAGATGAAAGTGATCATGATTGCTTAGACGTGACTGAGTTATGCACGAAGCCCCGCCCAGACATAAGAGAGACACCATTAAAAGAAGCAGATCATGAGTTATTTGTAGACGGCTCCTGCCTTAGGACACAAGAAGGAGGTCTAAGTGCTGCATATGCTGTTTGCAAAATTTCAGGGGTAATTGAAGCATCCTGTTTACCTGGGGTCAAGTCTGCACAAGTAGCTGAATTGGTTGCCTTGACGATGGCATGTAAAAAGGGGAAAAATTGAAGAGTAACCATATTTACGGATAGTCAATATGGTTTCTGGATTGGGCATGACTTCGGCCAGCTTTGGATGCAAAGGGGATTTCTGACTTCCTCAGGGTCTCCTATCAGAAAGAGCAAAAATGTAAAAGATTTGTTGGAAGCATTACAATTTCCAAAAGAAATAGCAGTTGTAAAATGCGCTGCACATCAGTCAGGAAATGACTATGTGACTGCTGGCAATAATTATGCTGATCAAGTGGCGAAATACTGCACTAAAAATGCAGTAGCCATAAACAGAAAAATTGAAATGGGTGATACCAGATGCCAACTTATGTACTTCTCAGTACCAGAGACATGGGATGAGATTAGACAATTGCAGGAAGAAGTTGAGGAAAAGGAAAAAGAAATCTGGATAAAGGCAGCCTGTACCAAAAGACCACATGATGAAGTATGGGTGTATCTAGATGGAAGACAAGTCATGCCAGATTGTCTGCTTTCAAAAATGGCGAGAGTGTACCATGGAGCAACACACATAGGGAGAGATTCAATGATCAGACTATTCAGACAGAGTTGGTACAATCCGAAGTTCAGGGTAGTCGCAGAGAGCCTTTGCCAAAGATGCTTAACCTGTCAACAGCAGAACCCAGGTAGAAAGACAGTGGTAAGTTGGGAGAAAATTGGAAAGGCAGAAGGACCCTTCACCAGATTACAGTTAGATTTTATTGAATTACCCCCCTGCAACGGATTGAAATGCGTACTTGTCATAGTATGCCTTTTCTCAAGATGGGTGGGAAGCCTACCCTACTAGAAGAAATGACAGTCTTACTATTGCAAAATTGTTGTTGAGGGAGTTGGTGCCACGATTTGGTTTTCCAGTCCCTTTGGAATCAGATAGAGGCCCTCATTTTAATAATGAAATAATTCGATTAATCTGTGCTGCATTTAACATTGAACAAAAACTACACTGTGCTTATCGTCCAGAGGCTTCTGGAGTTGTTGAACAAATGAATGGCACAATCAAGTCAAGATTGGGAAAGGTGTGTGCATCCACAAAGCTAAAATGGCCAGATGCATTACCTCTTGTATTGATGGGTCTCAGAAGCATTCCAGACAAAAAAACAGGAATGAGTCCACATGAGGTTCTCATGGGAAGAGCCATGAGACAGGCGTTTATTCCTGGAAATAAACTAATGAGTATAACTGATGATCTGGTATTGGACTATTGCAAAGGATTGGCTGAAATGATGCGTTCTATCTCTCATCCGGTTGGAGAAGACGCAGTTGAAAGACAGCCAGATCAAGCGCATGATTTGAATCCTGGAGATTGGGTGCTATTGAAGAAACACGCAAGGAAATCGTGTCTAGCACCAAGGTGGGACAAACCAAGGCAAGTCATACTAGTCACTACCACAGCAGTGAAGTGTGCAGGTTTGCCCAATTGGATTCACGCTAGCCATACCAGAAGAGTACCGAGCCCATCAGATCAACAAGAGCCACCACTGACTGAGCAGGCTGAAGCGTCAGGAGTTGTAAACTGTGAAGTTGAAGGATCTACAGTGATAGATTCCGAAAGACAACCATATGATGAACAGCCCGAGCTAGGTCAGAAAGAATGGATCCCAGTAATTGAAATAATTGATGATGCCATTGAAACCAGAAGAAGAACAGAACTTAAAAGACAAGAAGGTAGTGAGGAAGAGACAGGGGAAGAAGAACACACTCAGGTGAAAACAGAAAGACACAAACAAACCTGAGGAGGGAAAAATAGAAGAACAAGTTCAGGCAGAAGAAGAAAGATTTGAAGTAAGACCTGAGCAGGCTCAGACAGACTTAGAAGAACAAGCTCAGGAAGAAGTAGAACAAAATTCAGTAGAACCTGAGCAGGAAGAAGCAAAAGAAGGTACAAGCACAGAAATCAGAGAAATAGAACAGATTGTGCCCAGAACAAATGAAATAAAAAGAAGCTTACAAAGGGATAAAGAAGGTGAAAACGCAGTACAAATTAAAAGAGTCAGGAGAGGAGACAATTGGCCAACTGGAGTAAAGAAATTAAAATATCATCTGAGAAAAACTGATAAGAACCCAGAACAAGTGAATGAAATCACCAGTCAAACAAGACCTAAACAAACCTTAGCGAAAATAACTCGAAGAAGTCCAAGATTGAGAAATCTAAACAGGAGATACAAGGCTCCTGAGTGGACATACGTCATTCTTGAGGAATTTGAGTCCCTGGATTTGTCTGATGAGACAGAAGAAGTCCATATTGCACAAATTGACGAAAGCCAACTGAAACCTCCTTAAGAACAAAAAGAAAAGGAGACTGAAAAAGGAAAAAGATAAGAGAAAAGAAATTCTCAGTAATAAAATGGCCGACAATGAAGTGAACGGAAAACCAAAATGTGGAGTAAAAAGAAAGTGTCTTAGATTTTGTTTTTGTAGTATTTTATTAGCAGCTTTAGGATGGCTATTCCTAACAGTAGGAGTACCTTTAATAATGAAAACAAGTAACGGGAATAATACAGATACTAATGTTAAGGTAGATAAATTAAGAGAAACTAAATTAGAAATAGGAGTGGAAGATGAAGCAAACTATCACAATGAATCAGATTATAATACGTCCTCTAATGTGTTTATTAAATTGTTATTTCAGTATGTTAGCACTATGGAAATTAGCAATTGTTATGTATGTATGAAGTGCCCTCATCAGTATCAGAAGGGATTACATATCACCATATACCTTTAACTTATGGTGTGTCATGTAGTATTTTATCAAGTTTATTTTACACTACAGGGAGATTGCAGTATTTTTATTCTAATTTAGATGTAGTATTTTCTGAATTACCTATTAGAAAGAATATGAATCCAGTAGCTAGTAGTAAAAACGCACAATTTATGGGCGAATTTTTCATAACAATGAGTTCAATAGATTTAGTTCAGGCTAGGGCTGGGCGTAGTTGGCGTAGCGCCACTACGCAGAACTTTGGAAAAAATGTGTGGAAAACGAGCGCACGTCCTGAGGGTCCGTGTGCCCGGGACAGGGGTCCCTCGTGCCTGGGCAGGCTCCCCGATCTCCCCGGCCTGGCTGGGATGAGAAGCATGGACCGGCCCCGGGGACTGCGTTTCGGTCAGGGCCTGGGGTTTGGGAGCCCCCGTCCTGCCACCTGCCAAGTGTCCATCTGCCCGGGACAAGGGTCCCTGGTGCAGAGCCCCGGAGACCTGCAAGGGCATGCGGGAGCCCTACCGCTATGGCTCGGCTCAGGGCGGGCAGATGGCAGTCCTTTCGGTCCCGGCCATCTGGTCGCACCTCTCCCCTCGGCCATCTGGTCGCACGCAATGCTTTCCAATGGGGCGACCAGATGGCCGGGCTGCCCTGGAAGTCCCGATGAGGGCTCATTTGCCTCCCGGACCCCAGCCAGGGCTCCAGGAGGTCGGGCATGTTCGCGCCCAGGGTCCCCTGAGCCTTGCGGTGCGCACGGATTCCCAGAAAGCGGGGTAGCCTTCCTCCGGATTACTAGGGGCAGGGTATGCCGGGACACCCCTCCCGGGCTGGCGGTACTCTGCCGGGGACCAGATGGGCTATGCCCGGACAACACCTCCCGAGGCATCCGGGGCTCCCTCCTCCGGCCCACGGTGTGGCAAGGTGCCCGGGACGGGCTCCATGGGTCCCGGGCAGTCCTCCCCGGGCGCCCGGGCCCGAGAGCTCCCATGGTCCTCCCCGTGCCTGAGGCCCAGCCGGGTCCCCGAGCCCCCGGGACGCGGAGCCCCTGAGCCCTGCGTGGGCAGGCGGGAGCCCTACCGTGAAGGCTCGGCTCGGCTCTGCTCGGGGCGGGCAGATGGGAGTCCTTTCGACCCCAGCCATCTGGTCGCACGCAATGCTTTCCAATGGGGCGACCAGATGGCCGGGCTGCCCTGGAAGTCCCGATGAGGGCTCATTTGCCTCCCGGACCCCAGCCAGGGCTCCAGGAGGTCGGGCATGTTCGCGCCCAGGGTCCCCTGAGCCTTGCGGTGCGCACGGATTCCCAGAAAGCGGGGTAGCCTTCCTCCGGATTACTAGGGGCAGGGTATGCCGGGACACCCCTCCCGGGCTGGCGGTACTCTGCCGGGGACCAGATGGGCTATGCCCGGACAACACCTCCCAAGGCATCCGGGGCTCCCTCCTCCGGCCCGCGGTGTGGCAAAGTGCCCAGGACGGGCTCCACGGGTCCTGGGCAGTCCTCCCCGGGCGTCCGGGCCCGAGAGCTCCGGCTGGCCTCCCCGTGCCTAAGGCCCGGCCGGGGTCCCCGAGCACCCGGGAAGCGGAGCCCCCGAACCCTGCAAGGGCAGGCGGGAGCCCTACCGCAAAGGCTCGGGGGTGGGCAGATGGGCGTCCTTTCGGTCCCGGCCATCTGGTCGCTCCTATCCCCTCAGCCATCTGGTCGCACGCAATGCTTTCCAATCGGCCTGGAAGTCCCGATGAGGGCTCATTTGCCTCCCCAATCCCAGCCAGGGCTCCAGGACGTCGGGTGCATCCGTTCCCAGGGTCCCCTCAGTCTCGCGATGCACACGGGTTACCAGAAAGGAGGGTGGCCTTCCTCCGGATTACTAGGGACAGGGCACGCCGGAACCCCTCTCGGCCTAGCGGTCCTCAGCTGGACAGGCCAGGATGCTGCCCCAGCCTGGGGTCCGTCCCCGGGCCAGCCGTGTGGCAGGATGCCCGGGACGGGGTCCTGTGGGCCCGGGGAGCCTCCCCTGCTCGGCTGGGTTCAGGGGCTCCCAGGGGCCCTGGGGAGGGCGGCCTCCCCACCCTGGGCTCCGTCCTCGGTCCTGCCGTGTGGCAGGGTGACCGGGACGGGGTCCTGTGGGCCCGGGGAGCCTCCCCCTGCTCGGCTGGGTTCAGGGGCTCCCAGGGGCCCTGGGGAGGGCGGCCTCCCCACCCTGGGCCCCGTCCCCCGGCCTGCAGCTATGCCAAAGGTCCGAGACGGGCTTCCGTCGTGCCAGGGGAGCCCCTCGCTTGGCTGGGTTCAGGAGCTCCGTCCGGGGCCCCTGAGGGCCCGGGGGAGGGTGGCCTCCCACCCCGGGCTCCGTCCTGGGTCCTGCCGCGTGGCAGGGTGCCTGGGATGAGGTCCCGTGGTCCCTGGGAGGCTTCCCCTGCGCCTCTGGGCCCGGGAGCCCCGGCTGGGTCCAGGGGCCCCGGCTGGGTCCAGGGGCCCCTGTGGGCCCCGGGTCAGGTGCTCCAGCCCTGGGCCCTGTCCCCCGGCATGACGCTATGCCAAAGGTCCGAGACGGCGTTCCGTTGTGCCCGGGAGCCCCCTCGCTTGGCTGGGTTCTGGAGCTCCGTCCGGGGACCCTGAGGGCCCCGGGAGGGCGGCCTCCCCACCCCGGGCTCCGTCCTCAGTCCTGCCGCGTGGCAGGGTGCCCGGGACGGAGTCCCGTGGTCCCGGGGAGGATTCCCCTGCGCCTCTGGGCCCGGGGGCCCCGGCTGTGTCCAGGGGCCCCGGCTGGGTCCAGGAGCCCCTCCGGGCCCCGGGTCGTGTGCTCCGGGCCCTTGCCTCTATGCCAAGGGCCCGGGCCGGGGGGTCCGTCGGTCCCGTGCAGACCTCCCCGCTTTGCATGCTTGTCGAGGTGTCTGCGGGCCCCGGGACGGAGGGCCCGTCAGCTCCCCCTCGCAGCCCCCATGGCTGGGGCCCAGCTGGGGCCCTGGGCCTCCGGTCCCCCATGCCCCGGCGCCCACTCACTCTTTCGTTGGGGCACAGAGCGGCCAGATGGCTTCCCTTTCATGCCCGGCCATCTGGTCGCACTCTTCCCTCGGCCATCTGGTCGCACCCAATGCTTTCCTATGGGGTGACCAGATGGCCGGGCTTCCCTGGAAGTCCCGATGAGGGCTCATTTGCCTCCCCGATCCCAGCGAGGGCTCCAGGAGGTCGGGTACTTTTGCGCCTTGGGTCCCCTCTGTCACCTCGTGTGCACGGATTACAAGAAAGGGGGGTGTTTTTCCTCCGGATTACTAGGGAGAGGGTCAGTCAGACCTCCGTGAGTTCCGGCGATTCTGAAAATGGGGAAGGCAGCACCCGGGCCCGCCCGCCGGGGCCCCCAGGGGCCTGGGGACGCACCTGCCTCTCAGCCCCTTCCCTATGGTCCTTTTTCTCCGAGTTTGCTCAGTCAGGCCTCCGTGAGGCCTGGGGATGCTGAGACGGGGGAAGGCAGCACCCGGGCCCGCCTGCCGGAGCCCCTAGGGGCCCGGGTACGTACCTGCCTCTCAGCCCCCACCCGATGGTCCTTTTTCCTCCGAGTTTGCTCAGTCAGACCTCCGTGAGGTCCGGGGATGCTGTGATGGGGAAGGCAGCACCGGGGCCCGCCCGCCGGGGCCCCCAGGGGCCAGAGTATGCACCTGCCTCTCAGCCCCTTCCCGATGGTCCTTTTTCTCCGAGTTTGCACAGGCAGACCTCCGGGGATGCTGAGATGGGGAAGGCAGC